>JAIOJX010000026.1:20652538-20723619 GCA_022376925.1 Tragulus kanchil | reverse complement strand
CTGGGCTTCCCTGGTGGCTCCGTGGTAAAGAATCTGCCTACCAATGCAAGAGACATGAGTTCAATTCCTGGTCTGGGATGCCACAGAGCAACTCAGCCTGTGCCACAACTATTGAGCCTGTGCTCTGGAGCCCGGGAAATGCAACTACTGAGCCCAAGCAGCTACTGAAGCTGCAGCTACTGAAGCCTGCGTGCCCAACAGCCCATGCTCCACAACCAGAGAAGCCACTGCAATGGGAAGCCCACCCACCAAAGCTAGAGAGTAGCCCCTTCTCACCACAACTGGAGAAAATCCCATGTAGCAATGACGAAGCAGCACAGCCAAAAATAAATACCTTAAAAAATAAAAAAAATAAAAACAGTCCATTAGCATCATTATATCAGTATGGGCTTACAGAGTCTCAATAAAACTAAACACAGAGAAAGAAAAGAAACGATTCATAGTTGGCAAAATATTAACAGTGAATCTGGAGATCAGATGGGAGGTCTTTGTACTGTTCTAAGAACCCTTTTTGAAATTGAAAATTATTTAAAAATTAAAAGCTGAAAACATTTAGATTATTGAAACAAGCCCTAGTAACTAAACTGACTAAGGGGAGAAGGCCACCCTCCACCTCGAGCTCCCACCTCTCAGGGGTCATGGCCACGCCGAGGCCCATGCTCCCCTGAAGGGGCGGCCCTGACCCTGGAGTCCATGGGAACAGGTGGGGCCAAGTGGGCAGGAGTCCACCTCTCGGGAGGGAGCTGTGGCCGAGGGTTTCCATAACGAGTGTCTTCAGAATGGAATTACAGTGTGCACACGTCGAGGACAGGTCCATCTGAGCCACCCCAGGCCCGTGAGCCGGGGCTGAGGGCATGTTTCTGGAGGCTTCGTGACCAGACCTAGGCCTGTTCACAACACTTCCTCCACACGTGTTGTGGATCCAGGTCGTGTTTAAGCACAGCACCCTCCTCCTCCAGAGCCAAAGGGCTTCTTACACCTCCAGCTCACTGACATGCCAGCTCCAGCTGCACCTGGAGAGCGTGTGGGAAGCCACGGCCAGCGGAAGCGATGGCATCCGCTTGACTGTGGGTCCCCTGTGGACACCCAGAGAGCACTGCACGTACAGGAGAGCTGGGTGGGTCGTGCTCACACGCTTACACCAGCAAGAAGCGAGCACCGTGGGGCCCATCTGCCTGCGGCTGGGCATACCACCTGGCTCTGGAGCAGGGGAGAGGGAGGGAAAATCAGGACTCTCAACCGCCTCTGAAAGGCCAGCCTGGCCCTGGGGGACGCAGGGAACACTGAAGCTGTCTAGAGAAACCCCAGGACCGCCACAAGTTCCATGAACAGTGAGCACAGGACCCTGCGGAGCCCAGCTGTGGGGCCGGCACCTCGTGCATGCTCAGAGCACCAGGAAACGGAGAGAGGTGAAGCAGCAGCCAGAGCAGAGGAAGTCAGAAGGGGCCTCCTGGGGTGGAGGGGGCTCTGTAGGATGGACTGCGGCTCGGCCTAGGGGACTGTCCTGCTGCATCAGAGGGCAGTGCCCGTTCCCAGGCTCTGGGCTCTAAACGCTGGTAGAGTCCCCGGTCACGACAATCAAAGACACCCTGCCTCACGTCCGGCCCCGCGGGGCAGTTTCCCCACCTCTCAGGGGCCGCTGCTTCGAGCCAGCGTGGAAGGGCAGAGACAAGGCTGAGCCACCGGAAGGCGGGCGCTCCCTTCCTCTGGGCACTGCCTGCACACCTGCTCACCCCGGAGTCCGCTTCCCCTCGCTGCCTGCCGGTCTGTCTGCAGGCGCGAGGCGAGGCTTCTCTGGTCTTTACAGAGGAGCCAGAGCAGCACCAAGAGATGTGAGAAATGACCAGAGGACCACCCATCTTAACCAGGGCTTTGGGAGAGTAATGAACCACGTAACAAGCTCCCACCGAATGGTCGCTGATGTAGCACAGACACCCAAGAGCCACAGTAATGTGTCCTAAGCAGTAAGTGAAAAACAAAATATTTATTGCAACGTTTTTTAAAGTGTCATTCTTCTTGCAAATGCGGGATTGCCGACATATGTCAACAGAGTTGCCTCCGGCACAAAGGACACCAGCGCACAGAAATATTTTAATTTGAGCCCAGGTGCGCATCCCGTCTGACAGCTTCCCGACGGGTCTCGGAGCTTCCATCTGTTTGTTTGGCCTATGGAAGGCATTTGTTTTTATAGTTAATATCAGTGTACTTCAGTTTGAAGAGTTATTTTAACTCTTTAAAAGCATTACTCAAAAGGGACAATGATTTTCATTATGTTCAGTGCACTGGTGTTTGCAAGTCTATTAAATCAGAAGCTCTGGAACTGCAGTCGGACAATGGAGTTAATAAGCCCTCCAGGTGATTCCAAAACACTGAAGCACCCTGAAGTTTGAGAGCTATTTCCCTAGAAGTCCTGGTGAAGCACACTTTTTCTGAAGCCCAAGTCGTAAAAATTAGTATTGTGGCATGATACGGAAGGAAAAAGACTACCCCCGACCTCGCCACCCCACCCCCACCTTCTTGAGGGCTTCAGGGAGGCTACATGACTTAGTTCACATTCCCACACTCCTATAACTGCATTGTTTGTAGCTAGCCTTGCTTAACCATGTAACAGCCTTAGCAGATAGGTAACCAATATAAGTTGTAATCCACTTCTCTGTAAACTCCTTGAGCCTGCCATTGTAAACTTCTTGCACCTGCCTGCTCTATTTGCAGAACCAGAGAGTCTGAAACCCCTGAATAAGCACGGTTAAGTGACCCCTCCCCAATGCTTTAACCTTTTTCTAAAGAGATATAAGCAAATGTTGGTCTTTGTTCTGGGCCCAGTCATTGGATGTGAATCCACTGGGACCATGCCAACATGCTAAAGCATGTCTGACTCTTTGCAACCCCATGAACTGCAGCACTTCCCTGTCCCTCGCCATCTCCCAGAGTTTGCTCAGGTTCATGTCCATTGAATCAGTGATGCTATCTAACCACCTCATCCTTTGTCACCCCCTTCTCCTTTTGCCTTCAGTCCTTCCCAGCATTAGGGTCTTTTCCAGTGAGTTGTCTCTTTGCATCAGGTGGTCAAACGGTTGGAGCTTCAGCTTCAGTATCAGTCCTTCCAATGAATATTCAGGGTTGATTTCCTTTAGGATTGACTGGTTTGATCTCCTTGCAGTACAAGGGACTCTCAAGAGTCTTCTCAAGCTTCAGAATTGAAAAACATCAATTCTTCGATGCTCAGCCTTCTTTATGGCCCAACTCCCACATCTGTACGTGACAACTGGGAAAACCATAGAGTTTGACCCCTGTGATAAACACAAAAAAAGAGAAATTGTTCTAAGTGGATAAACATGAATGTACATCTTTTCTTATCTGCTTTCATTGTAAATTTTGACCTTTAGAATGTAAACACACCCTCTTCCAACAGACTGTGGGTTTCTCAGAGCCATTAATAATACCCATGGGGGCTTCCCTGGTGGTCCAGAGGGTAAAGAGTCCACCTTGCAGTGCAAGGGGCGCCAATTTGATCCCTGGCCAAGGAAGATCTCACGTGCCGTGGAGCAGCTGGATCGGTGTGTCCAATTACGAGTCAGTGCTCTGAAGCACATACGCCTGGAACCAGTGCTCTGCAACAAGAGAGGACACTGTGACGGGGGGCCCACACAGGCCAAAGAATAAAGATGGATATAAATAAATTAATAAAGAGGCCAAAAAAAAAAAAAGAAAAGAATACCCATGGGTCTTAACTCTTCAGCTTCATTAATAATAAGGCATTTTTAGTCAAACATGGTTATGATGATCATACAATAAGCAGCAACGTAGGCCCCACATTCTCCTTATTATGAGTAAAAAAATTTGCCAACCATTCATGCAAGTATTCCTGTTATAAGATCCCGATTTTGGCCTTTTCTGTATAATGCTGTAATCTACATTTATTCAGAGTCAGATTTTCAAAATAAGAATATAGTTGAATTGGGAAGAGCAGAAACTGTCTTCCCAGAAGATGATAGCCCAGGTAGGGCCACAGATTGATTGACAGGTGCTGTGAACAAAGCTTTATACCCCAGGCCCTGTCCCCTGAAGTCTGCCCTTGAATGTTCCACCTGCCAGAGCTTGCATGCGCTATGGGGAGCCCCAGGACCAGGAGCAGGTGAGTCCAGGCGCTCCTGGGTAGGGGGGTCCGAGGCGCCTCTTCTCCCTCAGGACCTGTTGTCTCGGTCTTCATCTTTCCCCTGGATCTAGTATTCATGGCAGACTAACGGAGTGAACCCTGACAGCTGCTGACCCTCTATAACCCCAAGGGAGCAGTGCTTCGTTTCCAAGTCCTGTGCATTGCACCTGCCGAACACACCATGTTCAACGCAGAAGGATACGTGAAGCCTCAGCCCTGCATTGATACTGTGACTCCCCATGTGGCCCCCAATCCCCGCCACTATGACGTCCAGGACCACCTAGGCATTGAGCACTCCGAGGGGGGAAGAGGGCCGAGTGGATGGGCGCAAGCACATTACCTCGGTTCTGAGAGCCCCAGTGTACCACCTTGAGTTTCAGAAACAGCCTGACCCAGAGTCCCACTCAGAGCTTTGTTACTGGACAGCACCCTGCACGGCCCAGCACTTCCCAGAGAACTCCCATCCGCAACTGGCCCCCAGCTCCTTCCTCCCCTTCATGCTGATGGGCACAATCTCTGTGGCCTTTCTGTTGCTCCCACTCCAGGATGAACTTGGCAGCAGCTGCCCCAAATAGTTCATGTCTCCCTGGGACAAAGTTAGGCTTCCTGACCATAGTGTTCCTCTGGACCTGAGCTCCCTGCTCTGCCTCCATGCCCCTTCCCAGGGAACGAACCTGCACATGGATGTGAGACAGCCACTATGATGTTCATAACCTCCTCTCAACTCTTACTTCCTTCTTCCTGTCCATCTCCCCCAAACCCAAGGATTTGTATTCATTTTCCAAGTTGAATCAAATATATTTGTGAAATTAAAAAAACAACCACAACAAGAATATTGTTGAATCAACTAAATCTTTCTTAATGAATGTGGCTTAATTGTTCCAGGATTCTTCTCAGTGCTTCCAATCAACATAATATAACCAAGAATAAATAGAAACAAAATCACTTTCAAAATCACCCTTGAAGAACCAGTGTGTTTGCTCAGGTCAGGTGAAGTCAGAGGGCTGCCAGAGGGCACATCAAGCTGCGTTGCCTGGAAAAAATCAAATACCAGAAAGCACTGCGGTTCCTCTGGGGAGCCCCAGGACCAGGAGCAGGTGAGTCCAGGCGCTCCTGGGTAGGGGGTCCGAGGCCTCTTCTCCCTCAGGACCTGTTGTCTCGGTCTTCATCTTTCCCCTGGATCTAGTATTCATGGCAGACTAACGGAGTGAACCCTGACAGCTGCTGACCCTCTATAACCCCAAGGGAGCAGTGCTTCGTTTCCAAGTCCTGTGCATTGCACCTGCCGAACACACCATGTTCAACGCAGAAGGATACGTGAAGCCTCAGCCCTGCATTGATACTGTGACTCCCCATGTGGCCCCCAATCCCCGCCACTATGACGTCCAGGACCACCTAGGCATTGAGCACTCCGAGGGGGGAAGAGGGCCGAGTGGATGGGCGCAAGCACATTACCTCGGTTCTGAGAGCCCCAGTGTACCACCTTGAGTTTCAGAAACAGCCTGACCCAGAGTCCCACTCAGAGCTTTGTTACTGGACAGCACCCTGCACGGCCCAGCACTTCCCAGAGAACTCCCATCCGCAACTGGCCCCCAGCTCCTTCCTCCCCTTCATGCTGATGGGCACAATCTCTGTGGCCTTTCTGTTGCTCCCACTCCAGGATGAACTTGGCAGCAGCTGCCCCAAATAGTTCATGTCTCCCTGGGACAAAAGTTAGGCTTCCTGACCATAGTGTTCCTCTGGACCTGAGCTCCCTGCTCTGCCTCCATGCCCCTTCCCAGGGAACGAACCTGCACATGGATGTGAGACAGCCACTATGATGTTCATAACCTCCTCTCAACTCTTACTTCCTTCTTCCTGTCCATCTCCCCCAAACCCAAGGATTTGTATTCATTTTCCAAGTTGAATCAAATATATTTGTGAAATTAAAAAAACAACCACAACAAGAATATTGTTGAATCAACTAAATCTTTCTTAATGAATGTGGCTTAATTGTTCCAGGATTCTTCTCAGTGCTTCCAATCAACATAATATAACCAAGAATAAATAGAAACAAAATCACTTTCAAAATCACCCTTGAAGAACCAGTGTGTTTGCTCAGGTCAGGTGAAGTCAGAGGGCTGCCAGAGGGCACATCAAGCTGCGTTGCCTGGAAAAAATCAAATACCAGAAAGCACTGCGGTGCCTCTGATACTTTTTAGAAGGATTAAGATCACTTTCCCGCAGCCTTTAGGAGAATTAAGTTGAAGCTTATTTGGTGCAATGAATCTAGACATGAATGTACTCACATTTAAAGAGGCGTGCCTTTGCCTTGATGACTAAAAATTTCAGGACTAAACTGAACATCAACTGCAGGAACAGCTTCAGGTGTGATTTTGATGTTGACATTTTCTCTGCCTCTCTCATAACTTTCATTATGTATTTCCATTTTAGTGCAGTTATTTACAGGAACATTTTATTGAACACCAGCTCAAATCTTTTTCGATGTAGGAATAGTTTACATGTACCAAGATGCTCAGTGTTCATTTGCTAATGGCCTCCCAAAATCCTGTGCTCCTTGAATGACAGGATCATCATGTCACCATCAACTTGAATAATAACAGTTGAAGAGTTTCACCATCAGATACCACGTCGTGGGCTGGCCCTGAAGCAGGTGTTTATTGTCACATGTGCAAGTGTGAAGCAACCACAAATCCTCAGTGGAAAATGGGAACGGGAGATAAGCAGACAATTCTTTAAAAAAAAAAAATAGAAAAAACACATACACACAAGCTAGCACACTAGATGTGGATTAGTGTGCCATATCTTGTTGCATGAAGACTACAGACCCCAGCATCCAGAGGAGGTATCAAGTTCGTAAACAGATGCAGGAACCCAGCAAGAAGAGGAGGACAAGCGTGTTGTCCTCTAAAGCAGAGCTCTAGCCTTACAGAAAGCTCTTCAATCCTCCACGTATTTGCTGTAAGCACTTAATCATTACGTATTTGACGCGTACTTGCCAAAAAATGGCAGGACTGTGTCCCCCCTCTGATGACCTTGGTTCTTGGGGAGCTGAGGCAATGCCTTTGATGAGCCCCATGAGCAAGAGGAGGAGAGGATGGGCTCATGTCGGGCCTGTCATTTGGAGGGTGGGGGAAGTGATGGGACAGTGGGCAGGGACGGGTGAGGACAGGAAATGCACTGGGTCTGCAGCTCAGAGGAGCCAGAAGTCCAGCTCCTCCCCCACGGGGAGCCACAGCACACTTCATGCCATGAGCCCGAGAGCCCACCTGCCCACTACCAGTCAGCAGCCACCTGTGTCCCTCTAACCCAGGGCCTCCCGCTGTGCTTTCAGGGACAATGACGTCCTCTTGCTGTCGGTTACTGTGGCTGCTAAGATGAGACGTGGGTGATGTCAGCTCATTAGATACCATGTGACGGTCCTATCTGGTGGCCCCACCCCCTCCCTGAGATGCTGCCTGGGCTTGGGGTGCAGGGCCTGGGGAGACCTAATCAGATGACACAGGGAAATGCAGAGAGGAGAAGGAAGAGCCAGCGAGGGGGGGTGTCATGTGGCCCTGTGGGAGGACGACAGTACTCACATGCCACCCCTCCAAGGGACCCAGCAGCCTTCCTGTCAGTGAGACACAGGAGCCTGACCACAGTGCCCTCCCCGCCTGACTGGAGGCCTACACCTGCAATGTGTGGGGGCCACAGGGTCAGAGTGGGGCCAGTAGACCTGACAGCCAGGGTCCCGAGGCCTGAGACATAAGACCGTGCCTGGTAGCGGTTGCCCTGAGTGGAGGGGCGGGGCTCCTGGCCTCACCTCACCCCTGCCCACCTCCTGATCTGGGTGGCCCCCAGTCCCCAGCGCCCTTCTCCACCCTCCATCTCAAACGGTCACTCCTCTCTCCTGGTGATTTCAGTTTCCATAGTCGTGGTGTGAGTCTTTCCCTCTTTCTCCTGCTGCTTCCTTTCACATCACAAGTGTTTTTTCAAGTCCCTGATGCTGAGCGGCCTGAAGAACAGGAACCAACAAGGCAGCTGCAGCAGGAGCTGGTCCACCTTAGTGCAAGGGGACCAGGCACAGAGCACGAGGCAGAGCCTGTGCTGAGACCCCGAGGGAGGGGGGACAAATGCCTCCCAGTCTCTCTTCCCACCCCACAGACCCCGGGGGCAGAGCTGGTGGGGCAGGGAGGGGGAGAGAAGGAGGTGACTGAGGATGAGGCCAACAGCTCACGGGAGGGGAGCAGGTGTGGGCACAGAGCACTAACAAACACTGAAGCTGCCGTTAAAGGTAGATGGACCCCCTAAAACAGAATCCCAAAAAGTGAAAATTTTCTCGGCACATTTCCCTTCCTGGGGAGAGTGAGCTCAGCCTAGTTTGTTGCAGAGTTGGCTACCAGGAGAGCAGGTCCTGGGAAGGCTCGCACCCCCTCCCCAGCTGCATGCCCACCCTTCTGAACACCCGCCACCCCGTCCCATAACGACTGTGAGTTGTCTCTGCAAGAAAGTTCTCTCTGTGTCCGTAAGGGCCGGGTGAGCCCCTGGACGCAGAGCCATCATTCTATGAAGGGACGTTGCAAGGTCAGGGTAACCCAGGTTGCTTCATCTGCTCACCTGATGAGCCCCGAAATTCTTCACACATGGCCTGAAGGCAGATATTTCTTGAGCAACTGAACCCTCTGGACAGTAACTTTTATCTATCATAAGTATTTTTCAAAGTTAAAGTCTTCGCCCCTAAAGAGCAGCCTGTGTCTCTGTCAGGTAGATGAGATCAGGCTTGGAGCCAGAGTTGGGATCAATGTCAGGCATTTTCTTGGGTCTGCGGTCGGCATCTGTGCTGGGATGTTAGACGGATTGAGGGCCACATCCGCTTCCCTTCTCTGCCCTTGTCCACAATGAGGTCTCAGAACTGCACTGCCTCTCAGGCTGGAGTCAGAGGTAACAGAGCTCACCCGGCAGACATGTCTGCTTGATGAGGGAGGACAAATGTAAACAGAGTAAATCTACCAAGAGCAGCTCGCCAGTGATCCCAGGTCAGAGGCAGAAATAGCAGAAATAGCGAGAACTGAATGGAGAAGGAAATGGCAACCCACTCGATGCTTTTTTTCCCTCTTTCTCCTGCTGCTTCCTTTCACATCACAAGTGTTTTTTCAAGTCCCTGATGCTGAGCGGCCTGAAGAACAGGAACCAACAAGGCAGCTGCAGCAGGAGCTGGTCCACCTTAGTGCAAGGGGACCAGGCACAGAGCACGAGGCAGAGCCTGTGCTGAGACCCCGAGGGAGGGGGGACAAATGCCTCCCAGTCTCTCTTCCCACCCCACAGACCCCGGGGGCAGAGCTGGTGGGGCAGGGAGGGGGAGAGAAGGAGGTGACTGAGGATGAGGCCAACAGCTCACGGGAGGGGAGCAGGTGTGGGCACAGAGCACTAACAAACACTGAAGCTGCCGTTAAAGGTAGATGGACCCCCTAAAACAGAATCCCAAAAAGTGAAAATTTTCTCGGCACATTTCCCTTCCTGGGGAGAGTGAGCTCAGCCTAGTTTGTTGCAGAGTTGGCTACCAGGAGAGCAGGTCCTGGGAAGGCTCGCACCCCCTCCCCAGCTGCATGCCCACCCTTCTGAACACCCGC
The DNA here is from genome assembly GCA_022376925.1 of Tragulus kanchil. Classification (NCBI taxonomy): domain Eukaryota; kingdom Metazoa; phylum Chordata; class Mammalia; order Artiodactyla; family Tragulidae; genus Tragulus; species Tragulus kanchil. The sequence goes on along the minus strand of JAIOJX010000026.1, from coordinate 20,713,851 downwards.
CACCCCGTCCCATAACGACTGTGAGTTGTCTCTGCAAGAAAGTTCTCTCTGTGTCCGTAAGGGCCGGGTGAGCCCCTGGACGCAGAGCCATCATTCTATGAAGGGACGTTGCAAGGTCAGGGTAACCCAGGTTGCTTCATCTGCTCACCTGATGAGCCCCGAAATTCTTCACACATGGCCTGAAGGCAGATATTTCTTGAGCAACTGAACCCTCTGGACAGTAACTTTTATCTATCATAAGTATTTTTCAAAGTTAAAGTCTTCGCCCCTAAAGAGCAGCCTGTGTCTCTGTCAGGTAGATGAGATCAGGCTTGGAGCCAGAGTTGGGATCAATGTCAGGCATTTTCTTGGGTCTGCGGTCGGCATCTGTGCTGGGATGTTAGACGGATTGAGGGCCACATCCGCTTCCCTTCTCTGCCCTTGTCCACAATGAGGTCTCAGAACTGCACTGCCTCTCAGGCTGGAGTCAGAGGTAACAGAGCTCACCCGGCAGACATGTCTGCTTGATGAGGGAGGACAAATGTAAACAGAGTAAATCTACCAAGAGCAGCTCGCCAGTGATCCCAGGTCAGAGGCAGAAATAGCAGAAATAGCGAGAACTGAATGGAGAAGGAAATGGCAACCCACTCGAGTGTTCTTGTCTGGAAAACACCATGGACAGAGAAGCCTGGCAAGCTACAGTCCATGGGGTCTCAAATATATATATATATATATATAGGGCTTCCCTGATGGCTCAGTGGTGAGGAATCTGCCTGCAGTGCAGGAAACCTGGGCTCCGTCCCTGCATTGGGAAGATCCCCCTGGAGGAGGGCATGGCAACCCACTCCAGTATTCTTGCCTGGAGAATTCCATGGATGGAGGAACCTGGTGGGCTGCAGTCCATGGGGTCACACAGTCAGGCACGGCTGAAGCGACTAAGCAGCAGCAGCAGGGACAACTGAAAAGGTTCTCTCCTGTTGGAGAAGCTCAGGGTGGTCCCAAGCACACACAGCTGTGGTCAGCATGTCCAAGGCAATGATGGAGCGCGTCCAGTCAATAAACACCAACACCAAGGACCCTCAAGGTGCTCGGGAGCAAGGCATTGACACCTGAAAGGACACACGTGTACTCACCCATGTGCAGACATGTCTGAGGGGGGTCCTCTCGTAACTGCCCACATCTGTGTTCCATCCAAAGAAGTTTGCACCGGTGTCTCCAGCTCTGCCCATCATCATGAGGGTGGCAACTCCTCCCTTTGCGTGGACGTGCCCTCACAGGAGCTCATGAGACAGTTGATCTCAGGAGCCTCAGCTTACAGCAGGACGCCGGGACGAGGCCACATGGAGAGAGGTTACAGGGTCTACGGTCACCGTCTACACAGTGAGCCGGGTCCTGACTCGTGTTCCAAATCCACATGCTTCTCCCAAGAGCAGTCGGTGCAAGTACGTCAGTCCTCAGGCAGGTCGCAGTTCTGCCCCAGAACCCGCAGGGGGCGCCGTCCGGTGACTTTCACACAAAGGACCTGTTTCTGCCTGGTGCCACATCTGCATTCTGCCCCCTCAGAACACACCTGTGGAAGCCCTGCCCCCTGGATTCTGCTCCCTCAAAATGCACGTGTGGAATCCCGACTCCCAGCCCTCTGAGCAGGCCTGCTTTTGAAGGTGAAGTCTTTAAACAAGTGGTTGAGTTTAATGAAGCCATTGAGGTGAGTCCTGATTCAATAGCCATGGTGTCTTTATAGGAAGAGATCCGACAGACACATACACACACAAGGAACGACCACGAGAGGACAAGGAGGAGAGACGGCCGTCCACACACCAAGGAGAGAAGCCCCAGGGGACCAGCCTGCCCACACCCTGGTCTCAGATTCCAACCTCCAGAAAAGGAGACAACAAATGTCGGTTATCTGCTCTGCACCCAAGGTGGACCAGCCGCATTGGGAAGATCCCCCTGGAGGAGGGCATGGCAACCCACTCCAGCATTCTTGCCTGGAGAATTCCATGGATGGAGGAACCTGGTGGGCTGCAGTCCATGGGGTCACACAGTCAGGCACGGCTGAAGCGACTAAGCAGCAGCAGCAGGGACAACTGAAAAGGTTCTCTCCTGTTGGAGAAGCTCAGGGTGGTCCCAAGCACACACAGCTGTGGTCAGCATGTCCAAGGCAATGATGGAGCGCGTCCAGTCAATAAACACCAACACCAAGGACCCTCAAGGTGCTCGGGAGCAAGGCATTGACACCTGAAAGGACACACGTGTACTCACCCATGTGCAGACATGTCTGAGGGGGGTCCTCTCGTAACTGCCCACATCTGTGTTCCATCCAAAGAAGTTTGCACCGGTGTCTCCAGCTCTGCCCATCATCATGAGGGTGGCAACTCCTCCCTTTGCGTGGACGTGCCCTCACAGGAGCTCATGAGACAGTTGATCTCAGGAGCCTCAGCTTACAGCAGGACGCCGGGACGAGGCCACATGGAGAGAGGTTACAGGGTCTACGGTCACCGTCTACACAGTGAGCCGGGTCCTGACTCGTGTTCCAAATCCACATGCTTCTCCCAAGAGCAGTCGGTGCAAGTACGTCAGTCCTCAGGCAGGTCGCAGTTCTGCCCCAGAACCCGCAGGGGGCGCCGTCCGGTGACTTTCACACAAAGGACCTGTTTCTGCCTGGTGCCACATCTGCATTCTGCCCCCTCAGAACACACCTGTGGAAGCCCTGCCCCCTGGATTCTGCTCCCTCAAAATGCACGTGTGGAATCCCCGACTCCCAGCCCTCTGAGCAGGCCTGCTTTTGAAGGTGAAGTCTTTAAACAAGTGGTTGAGTTTAATGAAGCCATTGAGGTGAGTCCTGATTCAATAGCCATGGTGTCTTTATAGGAAGAGATCCGACAGACACATACACACACAAGGAACGACCACGAGAGGACAAGGAGGAGAGACGGCCGTCCACACACCAAGGAGAGAAGCCCCAGGGGACCAGCCTGCCCACACCCTGGTCTCAGATTCCAACCTCCAGAAAAGGAGACAACAAATGTCGGTTGTCTGCTCTGCACCCATGATGCTTTGTTACGGCCCACCGAGCAGACAAGGCAGCTGGGAACCACAGATGTCAAGAGTGAGCAGCGAACACAGGCCACTCCTCTGACCTGCCTGCAACTGTAGATATATGTATAGATACATAGATATAGATATATAGAGTCTCAAAAACACATTTGACAAAGGACTGACACCTAGAATAAATAACATCGAAATTCAATGATACAAACCACTCAATAAGATAATGGTGAAAACACGTGAACAAACACCGAGTCAATGCTGGCAAATAAGCCCATGAAAAAGCGCTCAGCAGAGTAGCGAGAGAGAATCGAGTGTAAATGCCACACAACAAGAAGAACGGCCAGAAACACACAGCCGACAGCCCCAGTGGGGAGAGGGTGCAAGGCACCCAGGATAGCAAGACAAACCATGTGAGAAATACCCAACAGCTCCCTAAAACTAAACACTTGCCTCCACTGTGCCCCAGGCCCCCAGGGACAATGAAAACAGATGTTTTCGGGAAGAGAATATGCATGGCGGCCTCACTCAGCACACACAAGTCCAGCCACAGAGGAGCCCACGAGCAGGAGGGGTGGAGATCAGGGTGTGTTCACAGCAGGTCGCTCCTCTCCCCTCCACACTGGTGAGTCTCCAGAGGTGAGCTTAGGGGCAGAGCCTAGCACACGCCCTGTCCTGCGGGGAGACAGTCAAGCCAGCTTTTAGAGGAGACACGTCAGACACGTGACTGCTTCGGGGAAGGTGGGAGGACACCCGAGGGCCATCAGGAACTTTGTCTCCACAGGGTCTGGGGTTGGCAGTCTTCAGGTGTGTGTGCTTGTCAATGCTTTGTGAATGTTCGTGCGTTCTCTGTGTAAACTCTGCTCCAGAAGAAGAAATGCAGTCGACAGGGGTTGAATGAGGATGGACGTAGGATAGATGGATGGAGAAGCAAAGACAGACGTCTGGTGAGACGTGACTGGTGGTTCTTAGTGGGGTGTGACAAAAATCTGCCATATCTGGTGATTTCACCCCTCTTAATTCTTCCCCAGATCTCCCCAACACCCCAGAAAAGGAGACAACAAATGTCGGTTGTCTGCTCTGCACCCATGATGCTTTGTTACGGCCCACCGAGCAGACAAGGCAGCTGGGAACCACAGATGTCAAGAGTGAGCAGCGAACACAGGCCACTCCTCTGACCTGCCTGCAACTGTAGATATATGTATAGATACATAGATATAGATATATAGAGTCTCAAAAACACATTTGACAAAGGACTGACACCTAGAATAAATAACATCGAAATTCAATGATACAAACCACTCAATAAGATAATGGTGAAAACACGTGAACAAACACCGAGTCAATGCTGGCAAATAAGCCCATGAAAAAGCGCTCAGCAGAGTAGCGAGAGAGAATCGAGTGTAAATGCCACACAACAAGAAGAACGGCCAGAAACACACAGCCGACAGCCCCAGTGGGGAGAGGGTGCAAGGCACCCAGGATAGCAAGACAAACCATGTGAGAAATACCCAACAGCTCCCTAAAACTAAACACTTGCCTCCACTGTGCCCCAGGCCCCCAGGGACAATGAAAACAGATGTTTTCGGGAAGAGAATATGCATGGCGGCCTCACTCAGCACACACAAGTCCAGCCACAGAGGAGCCCACGAGCAGGAGGGGTGGAGATCAGGGTGTGTTCACAGCAGGTCGCTCCTCTCCCCTCCACACTGGTGAGTCTCCAGAGGTGAGCTTAGGGGCAGAGCCTAGCACACGCCCTGTCCTGCGGGGAGACAGTCAAGCCAGCTTTTAGAGGAGACACGTCAGACACGTGACTGCTTCGGGGAAGGTGGGAGGACACCCGAGGGCCATCAGGAACTTTGTCTCCACAGGGTCTGGGGTTGGCAGTCTTCAGGTGTGTGTGCTTGTCAATGCTTTGTGAATGTTCGTGCGTTCTCTGTGTAAACTCTGCTCCAGAAGAAGAAATGCAGTCGACAGGGGTTGAATGAGGATGGACGTAGGATAGATGGATGGAGAAGCAAAGACAGACGTCTGGTGAGACGTGACTGGTGGTTCTTAGTGGGGTGTGCAGGTGTTCATTGTAAAAATGCTTTCCATCTGCCATATATCTGGTGATTTCACCCCCTCTTAATTCTTCCCCAGATCTCCCCAACACCCCCTACCGGAAAGTGCCCATGCCTTCTAACCCACGAGCTGAGAAACGCATGAAGAGAAGAAGCCGTGTTATTTCTAAGGTGCCGTGAGCGCAGGACAGCCACATGCTACTTTCAGGGCATGTGTGAACAGTGGACGTGTTGCTGGGTGTCTGGGTGGATTCATCGATGTTCATGAAACCCCAGGCCTCCTGGGTACACCGTCAGTGCTGGTGATGTCCACCTGCCATGTTTAGTCAGCGACATGCCCACAGCCCTTCATTCAACACGTGACCAGCTCAGAGGTCAGAGCCTGTGGTACAGCTGGGGACGAGATGCATCCCCTTGGACCTAAGGTGGGAGTGGGGGAGGTAGGAGGAAAAGGAAGAAGATCTAGGATTCAGACATAGAACTGAAAACAGGATTGAAAAAAATGTCAACTTTTTAAAGACTGCTCTTCAGCCCAGAAAGAAAAATCATTTTGTCCACACTTCTGTAGTCTAGGTCGCACGTTTGCTGAAGAACGACTTCCGACTTGCTTGGGGCTCCTCTGGCCACAGAAACAAGGGCAGTCTCCAGGCTTTCTCAGCATCTTACGAGGGCAGCTGTACTCTCAGTTTGGAATCCCAGAGAGGGGAACTCCGACCAGCTGATCTGCCTGGGATCTGACCAGGCTGAAGATTGTGTCTGATCTCCTCCTTTGTCCTGGAGTCTGTGTGGAGCTTCAGTTCTCTTCCCTTGTGGCTGAGACACATCTTAAACATTTTGTAACTTTTACAGACTCATTTTCCACCAGGTTGTCCTGTGCCTTCTGTTTTGCTCCAAGAGAGAATTACTTCCTAGCATGTGGCTGATTTTGCCAAATTCCTGACTATCTTCTGTGTATGTGTAGTCACTCAAGTCGTGTTCGACTCTTCGCCTCCCTTTGAACTGTAATCAGCCATGTTCCTCTGGCCATGGGATTCTCCAGGCAAGAATGCTACAGTGGTTTGCCATGCCCTCCTCCAGAGGATCTTCCCAACCCAGGAACAGAACCTCCATCTCCTGGGTCCCCTGCATTGCAGACGGATTCTTTACCCACTGAGCCACCTAACTTCTAGATGGTCCAACCTAAGGTAGACTGGAGGACCCAGGGGTCAAGGGCTGGGGGACCTGGTCAGGTAGGCTGAGGCTGGAGGGCCGTGGGGTGAGGGGCTGGGGGACCTGAGGGCAGGGGCTGAAGAACCTGGGGGTAGGGAGCAGAAGCTGGGGCATGTGTCTGGAGGAGGAACTCTTTCTTACTGACTTAAAGCTAGAAAGATCCTGGTTTCCAGGAAGCTTGTCTGAAGGTGGACTCATCACAGAGAAGGCACAGCTGAGAGGTGGAGAGAGACACACACATTAAGTGACTGGATCCAGCCATCCCTGAACCCAGAAGGCACTTTATAATTGCATCAGTCAGCAAGTCCTCCTTTTGACTTCCCTTGTTTGGGGCTTGTATCAGCTAATTGCCTTTAAAGTTGTTTTTGTTGCTATTTTGAGTTTAGCATATCCTTAGCTAGGAGGTTAAACATGTTAAGCACTTGAAAGGCTTCTTACCACTATAATGGTAAGAACATTTTTTGTTTTGTTTCATTTTGTTTTACCATCTTCCTTGGTTTGCACAGACAGGAACTCCAAGCATCTGGAGTCTTTTCCACATGAGCTAATTACTCCTGGAAGCCTTAAATGTTTGCACAAAACCACCTGATTTTCACATACTCACTTATAAACCTTCATTTGTAAACTCGTTTCTTCACATATCGGAGTGGCTTTAAGCATTTTAGCAAATACCTTAGCTTATGAAGCAGAAGCAGGAAATACGAGGCTGGGGTCCCAGAGGTGGTGATGGAGGGTGAGTTCAGGGGTAACGGGAAGGAGGGTGAGCTTCCTCGCCCACCCCACCCCTCACCACCGCCAGACCTGCATGGGGACACTTCCGCGACAGCTCATTCCTTATTCAGCCTAAACAGCCTGGTTGGCAGATGCCCACCTCGAGGGGCAGGGCCCAGGGCAGAGGCTGTAGATTCCTGAGGTGCAGGGAAGGCGATGTGAGACTCTTCCAGCACAGCGTCACCTGCTTCTGTTTCCCCATCCGGGTGCCACTGCATCCCCTACAAACTCCCTGCAGGAGAGCAAGAGGTGGCCAGACCCAAAGAGTCACTACGGCCAGGGCGGCCAGCAGTCCCCATGAACTTCCGCCCCAGAGACCAGCCTGTGGCTACATTGCCACCTCAAGGACAGCAGGTGGTGGTCCGCGAAGGAGCAGGTGCCCATGCACTGCGTGGACCCCAAGCACTGAGGTTATCTCCTCTCATGGCAGGTGTTGGAGGCCAATCTTCCCGGCAGAGGTGCCCCCTCAGCCACCAGTTCCTTCGGTGGGAGACTGCCCGGCTGGACCTAACTCTGGGGCTCTCCCACACAGTGCCTGTTCCTTGACCTTTGACCTTTTCTCATCTCACGTGGCCATCCCCACCACTCACACGTTCGTTTTTTAAAACATTTTCTTGGGGGCATAATAGTATGTCTGCTTTTAAGCCTCCCAGAAAAGACCCTGAAGTGAGGACACAGTGCCTGGGCCTGGCCGATTGTCCTGGGTGATGCACACAAGGGAGTGGTGATGCTCCCGACACTCCCATGGATGCCTGTCCAGCACCAGGACAGAAACACAATGGGCCCCCCAACAGATGTACATGGAAGGAACATTTTTGTTTTGTTTCATTTGTTTTACCATCTTCCTTGGTTTGCACAGACAGGAACTCCAAGCATCTGGAGTCTTTTCCACATGAGCTAATTACTCCTGGAAGCCTTAAATGTTTGCACAAAACCACCTGATTTTCACATACTCACTTATAAACCTTCATTTGTAAACTCGTTTCTTCACATATCGGAGTGGCTTTAAGCATTTTAGCAAATACCTTAGCTTATGAAGCAGAAGCAGGAAATACGAGGCTGGGGTCCCAGAGGTGGTGATGGAGGGTGAGTTCAGGGGTAACGGGAAGGAGGGTGAGCTTCCTCGCCCACCCCACCCCTCACCACCGCCAGACCTGCATGGGGACACTTCCGCGACAGCTCATTCCTTATTCAGCCTAAACAGCCTGGTTGGCAGATGCCCACCTCGAGGGGCAGGGCCCAGGGCAGAGGCTGTAGATTCCTGAGGTGCAGGGAAGGCGATGTGAGACTCTTCCAGCACAGCGTCACCTGCTTCTGTTTCCCCATCCGGGTGCCACTGCATCCCCTACAAACTCCCTGCAGGAGAGCAAGAGGTGGCCAGACCCAAAGAGTCACTACGGCCAGGGCGGCCAGCAGTCCCCATGAACTTCCGCCCCAGAGACCAGCCTGTGGCTACATTGCCACCTCAAGGACAGCAGGTGGTGGTCCGCGAAGGAGCAGGTGCCCATGCACTGCGTGGACCCCAAGCACTGAGGTTATCTCCTCTCATGGCAGGTGTTGGAGGCCAATCTTCCCGGCAGAGGTGCCCCCTCAGCCACCAGTTCCTTCGGTGGGAGACTGCCCGGCTGGACCTAACTCTGGGGCTCTCCCACACAGTGCCTGTTCCTTGACCTTTGACCTTTTCTCATCTCACGTGGCCATCCCCACCACTCACACGTTCGTTTTTTAAAACATTTTCTTGGGGGCATAATAGTATGTCTGCTTTTAAGCCTCCCAGAAAAGACCCTGAAGTGAGGACACAGTGCCTGGGCCTGGCCGATTGTCCTGGGTGATGCACACAAGGGAGTGGTGATGCTCCCGACACTCCCATGGATGCCTGTCCAGCACCAGGACAGAAACACAATGCCCCAGACAGAAAACTGTCCTCACAATGCCCAGAAAACAGAACAAGGAAGCCCTTCCCACAGACACGGGGCTGTGCGCACCTGGGCTGTCGACAGATGCCCGGCCTCCTCCTCCCGCAGGGCCTCTCGCTCACGCCCCCTGAATGACAGAGTGTCCCAAATAAGGATTTCCAATCACCAGCTTCCAGGTCAGGTCAGCCACCTGAGCACGTGGCTGAATCCCAGTCTTGTGCAGAGATGGGGAAGAGGAAGAAGACAGGCGCCCCCACGGCGTCTGCAAGAGCGGAGTCGGCCTCTTCAACAGGCACTCTAGTCATCTTCAGTTTGTTGTGATTCGACGTTTGACTCTCAGCCCTACAGGACATGTGCACAGGACTGCCATCTGAAGAACTGAGTATGCAGTTTGCCAAGTTTAAGCCTGGAACCCTAATAGATTGTTTATCTCCTCTTCCCGGAGACAGGCTTTCCTCCAACTAATTAGATTCTTTTTTCTATAACTATAGTTATTTCTCACAGGGTTTATTTTTCTTGTTGCCTGTGACTGCAATTGTCAGCTTTGTCCTTTCTATTAACTTTTGTGTCTCCCTAAAGCTTTATTTTTATACATCATTTCATCTTTCTGTTAATAGCAAGCCATCTTATGAGTGATACATCTCACTCATAAGACGTGATGCGCCGTCACCTCTTTCTCAGCATGGCCGTTCCTTCTCAGGCTGCAGAGAGAAGCAGGGACCCCTTAGGTAGATGTGAGGGCCTCTTGGGGGCCAGAGTGAGGGTGTAGGTCTTGAGGGTCTTCAACCAGCATCTTGGACCCCCACAGCGTGCCCCTGCCTCTTGCCGTCCACTCTTCCTCCTCCCTCCACCAGCCTGGCTCCTTCAGCAGCCCCTTTTTTTTGCTCTGATTGGAATCAATCCTCCTGGGAGGTGGCGACAGGTCAGGCCCTGGTCTACAGCCCAGGAACACTGCAAGGAATATTTGAGGCCCTCCGGGAGCTGACACGTGTGTGTGTGTGCACGTGTTCACTGCCGTAAATGAGTATATGCACAAACCAAGGGAGTGGGGGATGCTTCCCGACACTCCCATGGATGCCTGTCCAGCACCAGGACAGAAACACAATGCCCCAGACAGAAAACTGTCCTCACAATGCCCAGAAAACAGAACAAGGAAGCCCTTCCCACAGACACGGGGCTGTGCGCACCTGGGCTGTCGACAGATGCCCGGCCTCCTCCTCCCGCAGGGCCTCTCGCTCACGCCCCCTGAATGACAGAGTGTCCCAAATAAGGATTTCCAATCACCAGCTTCCAGGTCAGGTCAGCCACCTGAGCACGTGGCTGAATCCCAGTCTTGTGCAGAGATGGGGAAGAGGAAGAAGACAGGCGCCCCCACGGCGTCTGCAAGAGCGGAGTCGGCCTCTTCAACAGGCACTCTAGTCATCTTCAGTTTGTTGTGATTCGACGTTTGACTCTCAGCCCTACAGGACATGTGCACAGGACTGCCATCTGAAGAACTGAGTATGCAGTTTGCCAAGTTTAAGCCTGGAACCCTAATAGATTGTTTATCTCCTCTTCCCGGAGACAGGCTTTCCTCCAACTAATTAGATTCTTTTTTCTATAACTATAGTTATTTCTCACAGGGTTTATTTTTCTTGTTGCCTGTGACTGCAATTGTCAGCTTTGTCCTTTCTATTAACTTTTGTGTCTCCCTAAAGCTTTATTTTTATACATCATTTCATCTTTCTGTTAATAGCAAGCCATCTTATGAGTGATACATCTCACTCATAAGACGTGATCTTGCGTCACCTCTTTCTCAGCATGGCCGTTCCTTCTCAGGCTGCAGAGAAGCAGGGACCCTTAGGTAGATGTGAGGGCCTCTTGGGGGCCAGAGTGAGGGTGTAGGTCTTGAGGGTCTTCAACCAGCATCTTGGACCCCCACAGCGTGCCCCTGCCTCTTGCCGTCCACTCTTCCTCCTCCCTCCACCAGCCTGGCTCCTTCAGCAGCCCCTTTTTTTTGCTCTGATTGGAATCAATCCTCCTGGGAGGTGGCGACAGGTCAGGCCCTGGTCTACAGCCCAGGAACACTGCAAGGAATATTTGAGGCCCTCCGGGAGCTGACACGTGTGTGTGTGTGCACGTGTTCACTGCCGTAAATGAGTATATAAACAAAGGATAGTTTTCTGCAGCTGTTAAGAGCTGCCAAACAGGACAATGGGAAGGAGACACAGGGTTGTCCATTCCGAGGGCACAAAGGACACTCCTGAGGGGCAGATCCACTCAGCAGGAGTGAAGAGTGGGAAGACTCCCTAGCGAGCACCACCCACAGTGACCAGTGGGGTCATCAGACAGACAACTACTGTCCCTTAAATTCAGTTAAAGCGAGGGCCAGCCCATCGCCTGATTTGATACCAGTGAAGACTTTGTCAGAAAACGAAAGTGTTTTCATTACCAGCAGCTTCTCTCCACTCTCAGGGGTGTGGCGGTGCCGTTCCCTGCTTGTAACTTCCAGGGAGGCTCGAACCCAAGGCCTGTCCAGCCATCTGAGCGCCTGGAAGAGCCCTGGTCTCAACTTGGTAACACCAAACCCCCTCTCAACCTGGAGCAGGAAGCGTACTCCTGAGTGAGTGTTTCTATATACCCCCCAGGGCCCAGGTAGCTGTTCACCAGGCTTTCTCTCCTGAGATTCACTTGTCTTTGTTTCGATGAAGCAGCTCACCACAACGGAAATCCTCGAGTCTAACACTGCAGCAACAAGGCACGTTGATTGTAGAAATACTGTTCAGTATAAAAGATAAAATGCAATGCCTCCATTACTATCTCATCAGTGGTTTCAAAGACGTTAAATACATTATTTTAAAGTAATCTAAAGATGCCTCTCCGTTGACTTCATTGGCATTGGTACTTAATTTAGGGAAATACCCGCAAGCTGTAATAAAACTTGATTTTGCCCTGATTGAAACTGAATAGAGAGTTTGAAATCTTAACAACCAAAACACCCTACGTGGGCTACACGGGCATTTAGGCTAAGTTCTTTTTAAGGCAGATCAAAGAAGGAAACGTGTTAAATCAAGGACAAAATAATGCCCCTCAAATTTGCGCACAAACCAACAGATGCGACTGGGCTGATCTTACAGGCAATGTCCCCCTTCTGGGGCCCTCGTGATCATCCATCAACTGCCCCCACCTCCCACCTTCACAGAATAGTACCTAGAAATCAGCCGTTTCCCCATGTCTGTAGCTCCAGGGCTGCTATTTAAACAATGCTTTAATATGCTGTGGGACTAAGGGATCTCAAACAGGGGCTCTGTGGCGACCTGGAGAGGTGGGATGGGCAGGGATACCTATGGCAGATTCAGGTTGATGTGTGGCAATAAATGACAAAACTCAGTAAAAAAAAAAAAAAAAAAAAGGTTAAATTAAAAACAAAACACAAAAACTACTAATTAAAACTCACCAGAAAATTAAAAAAAAAAAAAAAGGAAGAAGTTTCTGCCTGTGTTGCAAATAAACTTCATTCTGGGAGGTTTTGCCATCTCTCCCCAGGAGCGAATCTGCTGGGCGCTTCCTGTTAATCCCCTGGGAGCTGTTTCCCCCCAGGCATTCTGTATCTGGGCTTCCCGCTCCAGCGGCCCCGAGGTTCCAGCAGCAGCTCAGGTGCGCGTGTCCCAGTCTGGCCGCTGGGATCCTGAGCTGGGGAGACACAGGCTGTGGGCTCAGCCTGTGGGCTGCGGTCACCCCTCCAGTGTGAAGCTGCACTCCCTCCTCGCCAGCCACACGTCAGCACACGTGTTTTATTTCAGCGTTCCATGAGAGCCCAGTGGTGTCCCGCTGGGGGGTTATGCCTTATTCTCTAAAGGGTAATGCTTTAGCCCTTTTCCGTTTACTTGCTGTTTGGATATTTTTCTCTTCCGAAGGTCCTGTGTAAATACTGGTTTTGCTGTGCATGTTTTTGATTAATTTGTAGTTCTTCATATTTGTTGGAAGAGCTCCTTTGCCACGTGTCCTTAAAACAGATACAGATCCACAGACAAAGCCTGCTCTGTGCTAACATTGAGCCTGCACAAGTTTGTACTTGAAATACTCCCACCAGACAAAGGGAACACCCCCACACCCCTCGTGGGAAGGTGAGATTTTTGCATTCTCTCTTGTCCACCCGCAAGTAATGAGCATTAGCAGCCCAATGTTGACCAAAACGCAGATTTTCCTAATTTTGACTCATGACTCCTTCCACCTGATTAAGAATGTTCAGGACGTAGCCCCATGTTCATGCCGGGTTGACAGGGCGTCTCCAGTGGAAATGCTCCTGTCAAGAGAAGGGTCTGACGCTGTTTAAGGGCCACATCAGAGAATCTGATCTGTTTCTGCTCTGGGCTGCAGGCTACAGTGGGACAAGACCAGCACCGAACAGGAAACCAGCTCGTGTTCATCTGACGGAGGCTCAGGCCCTGCTGACCACATTCACTTCGCCCAGGAAACCTTGAGGAACAACTGAGAAAAAGAAAGCACACCTGCATTAGCGAGGGCACCAGGCAAGAAGCAGAATCAGGACCGTGGAGAAGAGCGCACTGGCACCATACCAAGCCTACGATTCGATGCATCTGGTCCATGAGTCAAAGAAATCTATTGCTTACACAGAGCAAGCAACCCCGCAGGTTTTAATTTGTGGTTTGCCTTTGGTGTGGTGACTCGGTTGTGAAATATCACCTCTCCATTCCTGGAGAAGAGGCTGCAGCCCGTCAAACCACAGCAGGCAGCTGTCCGTGCTCTGGAGCTATCCATGCTCTCCACGTTTCCACTGCCTGTAGCCAAAGCCCTGATTTATCTTTCTCTGTGTCAATTAGCTCCACACTTCAGCTGTCTTTATGGCCTTTGAGACAAGAGGGATTTATTTGACCTCATGCTAATGTTTTGCATATTTCTGTTTCTATGAAAGGAAAACTTCATCTGCCAAGAACACATTCTTAGGACACTTGAATTGACAAGGGAAATACATAATCCCACCCTGTGTTGTTTAGTGTTCCCATAACTTAATAAATGACAAAGCGGCATCTGAATTCAGTGCAAGAAAAACTAGGGGATTAGAAGAAATGACACTAAGAAGCCTGGCTGGTCATTGGAGCAAAATCAGATGGGGGCCGCCTTCACACCTCACAGTAAAACAGCCAATGCACCCACAGCTCAAGTGTCCAAACAAGGTCATAAGTTTCCAAAAGAAAAGACAGGGAGCCATGTTTACTCCAGGACTAGAAGGGCTGCACCAACCGTGGTCAGACTCCATGGACACTCAGGAAAATGTGGGTGGATCAAACAACATAAAAACCATAAAAGCCTGGTTGACAAGGAACGGCTATGAGAGAGAAACCGAGGAGACGTGCAGTGCAGAGACCACAGAGAGATAGACTCGGCTGGGCCCCAGGGAGAGAAGGGAATGGGTAGGTCAGCACGAGGCCGTAGCGGGGACATGGCCTCCTGGTGTGGGGCCACCTCCAACTGATCCACACTTAGTCCTAAAGACCAGGGGCTGCAAGGTGAGTGAGGATGAGGATCTGCCTGCCTGGGGCCCCTCTCCTCTGTGGGCTCTCAGGACCCAAAGAACCAGGACCCAAAGGACCCAGCAGGCACAGCCCAGAGAGTGGGGGGAATCCCCAGCCAGATCATGGTGGACGTGGGCCACCGGCACAGCCTTGGGCCACAAAGGGCACAGCAAGTGTCTGGGGAGCATTGGATACCCCCAGGACCCCTCCCCAGAATGGAGGTCCAGACTGATGATGTCGATGCCTGGACACTTCGTCTATTTTTGGAGGGCATCACTGGACAAATGACTGCACAACTCGGGGAGCAGGGATCCCAGCCCAAGGTGACCAGCAGCTTCCACCCCGAAGAGCCATGTCCCTGGGAGCATCCCAGAATTTTCCCTGCTGTGGGATCATTTCACTACAGGGTGTTCCCCCCTCTAGGTTGCATATTATGGTGTGATACATCTTATGCATATATATATATGTCATTTTTGGCAGCTTTATTAAAAACTATATTAAAAAGCACCCGTATTGCTGCTGGGCTGCTTCCTGCAGCAAGCAATAAAAAGAAAAAAAAAAAAAAATATATATATATATATATATATATATATATATGTAAGCTTGGAGGTTCCAGACCACCTTTGATCTTGGTTTTCTTAATTCTTTTACTTTTTTTTTCTGTTTCTTCACTTTGCTCATCCTAGAGTCCACTGTACTTTCATTCATGTTTAATAAGACGGAAAAGGCAAGGACACACTATGAGAACAGGAGTATGGGTTAAAGGGAGTTTTCAGCTGCTCTTTATCACAATAATGGAAGATTGCTTAAAGGGACTGTCCAGACATACAGAGACCCCTTTTTCTCACTGAGAGGCACCAGCCTTAAGAGCTGGGCTTTGAACAGAGATGAGGGAGGCCTCTGCGTTCACAGAGTCTCAGTTGTGGGTCCACAACACCACGGACTGAACTGGTCCCCAGGCAGTGGGCCGGCGCCGGGCACTGACTGCCCAGGCCTTCATAGGAATGCGGTGGTGAGGCACAGGAACAGCAGCCTGCATTGGGAGGAGGTGCTTTTCACCCCAATCACATTTTCCACCTCATCTGCACATTGCTCCGTGCTTGCATTGACACTCAGCAAGGGGTTATAATTTTCCCCCAAACTGGCACATTTGTCCATTATCTTTGGACAAACTAGTGAGGTTATTTTGTTTTTAAAAACTTTCCAGTATCTTCTCTTTGGGGGAAATTATCCATGGTAAGCATGTTAGATCAATCATCCATTCTTATTGCCCAGCACTTAACCAGGAAAGTCAGTCATTTATGAACAAAAAGGTCATGTAAGTAATCATGTTGGATGGAGTAATGGATGGATACACAGATGGAGTGATGGATGGATGGACAGATGGATGGACAGAAGGAAGGAAGGATGAATGGAAGGATGGACAGAAGGAAGGATAGATGGATGAATGGATGGATGGACAAATAGAAGGAAGGAAAGATGGATGGACAGAAGGAAGGAAGGCTGGATGGAAGGATGGACAGAAGGAAGGAAAGATGGATAGCTGGAAGGCTGGATGGAAGGATGAACAGAAGGAAGGAGAGATGTATTGATGAACAGAAGGAAGAAAGGATTGATGGATGGGTAGACAGAAGGATGGACGGATGGGAGGATGAGGGTAGTTCCTGTGGGAGGGACCTGGGGGCAGCACCTGAAAGAGGGGAAGTTTTGGAAGGTGGCCTTCATGCTCACATCCAGCTTCCATCATCTGAGGAAGGTGAATTAGGCCAATGACATGCAGGTCCTCCAAGACAGAGTAATTGCAGAGAATCTTAACCTCTGTCTGTGGGCAGCAGGAGTCCTTTTCTCCAGCAGAAGTTGAGTCTAGTTACCATCATGCCCCTCAGAGACACCACAGGTCCCCAGGGCCCCCGTCACAGTGAGTGCGGGAGGACGAGCCAAGATGGTGGGGTAGAAGGACATGTGCACACTGCCTCTATGAAAACACCAAAATCACAACCAACTGTTAAACAGCCGTTGACCAGAAAAGATACCTACAAAAAAGCCACACAAGGTGGTAGACATCTTGCAGTTAGGGTAAAATTAACAGTCTCTGCCTTGGATATTCCACTCCTGGCACATCAACACGTGTGAATTTTTCAAACAACCAGCATTTGTTTTCATTGATTTTTTAAAATTCTTTGTCTCTTTCTGATTTTACTGTTTACTAGTTTTCTAAATATATTCAATGTATTGACTTTATAATTTTCCCCCAAACTGGCACATTTGTCCATTATCTTTGGACAAACTAGTGAGGTTATTTTGTTTTTAAAAACTTTCCAGTATCTTCTCTTTGGGGGAAATTATCCATGGTAAGCATGTTAGATCAATCATCCATTCTTATTGCCCAGCACTTAACCAGGAAAGTCAGTCATTTATGAACAAAAAGGTCATGTAAGTAATCATGTTGGATGGAGTAATGGATGGATACACAGATGGAGTGATGGATGGATGGACAGATGGATGGACAGAAGGAAGGAAGGATGAATGGAAGGATGGACAGAAGGAAGGATAGATGGATGAATGGATGGATGGACAAATAGAAGGAAGGAAAGATGGATGGACAGAAGGAAGGAAGGCTGGATGGAAGGATGGACAGAAGGAAGGAAAGATGGATAGCTGGAAGGCTGGATGGAAGGATGAACAGAAGGAAGGAGAGATGTATTGATGAACAGAAGGAAGAAAGGATTGATGGATGGGTAGACAGAAGGATGGACGGATGGGAGGATGAGGGTAGTTCCTGTGGGAGGGACCTGGGGGCAGCACCTGAAAGAGGGGAAGTTTTGGAAGGTGGCCTTCATGCTCACATCCAGCTTCCATCATCTGAGGAAGGTGAATTAGGCCAATGACATGCAGGTCCTCCAAGACAGAGTAATTGCAGAGAATCTTAACCTCTGTCTGTGGGCAGCAGGAGTCCTTTTCTCCAGCAGAAGTTGAGTCTAGTTACCATCATGCCCCTCAGAGACACCACAGGTCCCCAGGGCCCCCGTCACAGTGAGTGCGGGAGGACGAGCCAAGATGGTGGGGTAGAAGGACATGTGCACACTGCCTCTATGAAAACACCAAAATCACAACCAACTGTTAAACAGCCGTTGACCAGAAAAGATACCTACAAAAAAGCCACACAAGGTGGTAGACATCTTGCAGTTAGGGTAAAATTAACAGTCTCTGCCTTGGATATTCCACTCCTGGCACATCAACACGTGTGAATTTTTCAAACAACCAGCATTTGTTTTCATTGATTTTTTAAAATTCTTTGTCTCTTTCTGATTTTACTGTTTACTAGTTTTCTAAATATATTCAATGTATTGACTTTATTATTTCCTTCTACTCAGTTCCATTTTTCTAGTTTCTTTGGGTTGAAATTGCATCATTGACTCTGACTTTTCTCTTTTCAAACATAAGCATATGGTGCAGAAAGTTCCCCCTAAAACCACTATAACTGCATCCTGTACTTGTTGAAATGTCGCATGACATTTCTATTCACAATGTTTTCTGTCCGGGACCGCCGGGCGGCCCGGCCACATCCTATAGCCTCCTATACGTGAATGCTGCAATGCGCCGCTTAAGATGGCGCCTAGCGGAGCCTTTCACACATGAGCCCTGGCCGCATTTTGCAGCCTCCAGTTTAGGAGCATCGTCATGTTTTCACAAAGATGGCGCCTGGTGGATGTAGGGAGGTGTGGTTTAAGGTGTGTGCATATTGCTCTGATAGGTTGTTCCTAGTTTCCGTGCTCGTGATCAGTGCATGCTTCCATTGCATTCCTATGGGGTCGGAAGCGCGTGTGCATCTGACCTTTTACATGACTGGCTTATGAGTAGCTCCTTCCTGTTTCTGTGTAGTATAAATATTCCCTTGTTTCCGCAATAAAACAAGACTTGATCAGACTCCTCCTGTCTTGTCTCCATTTCTCATGTCTCTTGTCCTCTCAATTCCCACTCCCCCTCTTTAGGGCCTGCGTTGACGAATCCTAGGTCTGCGCTGACGAAGCCCGCAGGTCGGGACAGTTTTCTAATTGTCCTGTGGTTTCTCCTTGGACCCAGTGGATTATTCAGAAATGCGGATACCTCATGAAGATGCGACAATGACTGAGATTTTCTTCTTTGTTTTGAAACTACAAGCATGGACAGCAGGCGGCTGTTCAGTCCACCCCACCCACAGGAGACCCATGAGCAGGACCCTGGGGAGGCTGAGTGGGGCTGCTGGGGGGCCCCAGAACCCCTGGGCGACCTGTATTCTGAGTCCAAGGCTGTCCGAGCGCACCCCTCCCAGGAAGGTCAACCCTGCTCATCCTGAGGCCATGCTGGAGTTTGTGGAGTTAGGCGGTCTCTGCACGACACCTGGCCCCTACACAAACTCCCCCACCTGGCCTGGCCCAGGTGCTGCTGGGAGGACTGGGACCACGTCTGTCGTCACACACACACGTACACACGGCGTGGATGTTGTGCTGGATCACATACAACATGTCACGTGTGATGAAATGTCTTGCTCTCAAGTGAGACTCACGAACCAGGATTCTTGGTTTCCTGGTTCTAAACAAGTTGGAAAATCACAACAAAACTGTGCTCTCAACTATGCTCTCCCTCCTTGACTACTGACTCCCCACACTATGAGGAGGAAATCATCAGCCCTCTCCTGCAAGGAACGGGTACACAGGGCTTTCTCCATGCACCTCCCGGTTCCTGGGCACACATTCGGGGTCTGAACGGGTCTGGAGGCAGGAATACAAGACTCCGGCTGCAGGCGGCAGGAAGGAGGCTGAAGGACATACGCAGGCACACTCACAACACGTGCATGTGCACACACGCAGCTCCCGGGAGCCGCACCAGCACCAGTCCCCACTACCCTTGAGTCTCCTCCTCCTCCCAGTCCCTCTGAGCTGGCCACATGGCCAATGTGGGGCCTGAGGAGTCTAACAGAGAGGTCTCCTCCCCGTCAGGCTCCCCAGGGTGGCCATAGACTCTTCTATAGGATGAGAAGACACAGAGGCGGAGGGAAGCTCTCTGTAGGGACTCTTGCCCCCTGCCCCCATTCCTGGTCTAGAATGTGGGGGTCTCCCTTGGTCTCAGGTTACTGTGTCCATAAAGCTGTGAGGTCAAGGAGATCAGGGAGCCTGAGGGAGTCTCCAGCCGAGTAGCGCCTCCATGGTCTGCCCTCAGGGCGACAGAGTGAGGCTGAGGCAGGGGACTCGGTGAAGTTGATCCTCTGGCTCTTGACTGAATTGTGTGTGTGCGCGCGCATGCGTGTGCATGTGTTTACCCTGTTGACTAGACTTGGAGCAAAAGTCCCAAATGGGGCGGAAACAACTGAAAATTTCTAAAGTGTCCCCGAGTCCCTCCCTCCACCCGCAGATTCCTCCCCTGGCTGGTGGCCCTGGATGGCTGGACGGAGGGACTCCGTTTCAGCCACTTGCCAAGGGCCCTTGGCAAGAGCCCCTACAGAGAGCTTCCCTCGGCCTCGGTGTCTAGTGTAGTGGCTGCTTTTCTCATCCTACAGAAAAATCCATAGCCACCCTGGGGCTGAGGGTCACAGGCCTGGCTCTCATGTCAGGCCCAGAGCCCCTGAAGGAACTGGCTTCTCTTCAAGGAGATATGCATCAAATTTGGAAGCCCAGACACTGGACACGCAAAACTCAGCCGCACTGGAGGAAGTGGCAGCTCATGTCCCCAGGGGCGTCAGTGGGGGCCTACAGATCCTGTGGTGGGGGCTGGGCAGCAGGCACCCCACTCACTGAGGCCCTATGAGGAGGAATCAGCCTCTCCTGCAAGGAACGGGTACACAGGGCTTTCTCCATGCACCTCCCGGTTCCTGGGCACACATTCGGGTCTGAACGGGTCTGGAGGCAGGAATACAAGACTCCGGCTGCAGGCGGCAGGAAGGAGGCTGAAGGACATACGCAGGCACACTCACAACACGTGCATGTGCACACACGCAGCTCCCGGGAGCCGCACCAGCACCAGTCCCCACTACCCTTGAGTCTCCTCCTCCTCCCAGTCCCTCTGAGCTGGCCACATGGCCAATGTGGGGCCTGAGGAGTCTAACAGAGAGGTCTCCTCCCCGTCAGGCTCCCCAGGGTGGCCATAGACTCTTCTATAGGATGAGAAGACACAGAGGCGGAGGGAAGCTCTCTGTAGGGACTCTTGCCCCCTGCCCCCATTCCTGGTCTAGAATGTGGGGGTCTCCCTTGGTCTCAGGTTACTGTGTCCATAAAGCTGTGAGGTCAAGGAGATCAGGGAGCCTGAGGGAGTCTCCAGCCGAGTAGCGCCTCCATGGTCTGCCCTCAGGGCGACAGAGTGAGGCTGAGGCAGGGGACTCGGTGAAGTTGATCCTCTGGCTCTTGACTGAATTGTGTGTGTGCGCGCGCATGCGTGTGCATGTGTTTACCCTGTTGACTAGACTTGGAGCAAAAGTCCCAAATGGGGCGGAAACAACTGAAAATTTCTAAAGTGTCCCCGAGTCCCTCCCTCCACCCGCAGATTCCTCCCCTGGCTGGTGGCCCTGGATGGCTGGACGGAGGGACTCCGTTTCAGCCACTTGCCAAGGGCCCTTGGCAAGAGCCCCTACAGAGAGCTTCCCTCGGCCTCGGTGTCTAGTGTAGTGGCTGCTTTTCTCATCCTACAGAAAAATCCATAGCCACCCTGGGGCTGAGGGTCACAGGCCTGGCTCTCATGTCAGGCCCAGAGCCCCTGAAGGAACTGGCTTCTCTTCAAGGAGATATGCATCAAATTTGGAAGCCCAGACACTGGACACGCAAAACTCAGCCGCACTGGAGGAAGTGGCAGCTCATGTCCCCAGGGGCGTCAGTGGGGGCCTACAGATCCTGTGGTGGGGGCTGGGCAGCAGGCACCCCACTCACTGAGGCCCTGGAGGAGTTGCAATCCTTGGAGACAAGCTGGAATTTCATTAACCGTTATAACTTCCGACATCACAAGGAAAATTACAGTTCCAGTGACAAAAAGACAGCTCAAACAGACATCCGTTACTTGCTCCATTCACTGTGTTCTTTTGAGTAGAAAAGAAGTGAAAACCTGAAATACACAGCATTTTGTTAAATGTCTGTGGCGTGCCCTCTCTGCTTGCATATAATGATCATCAGCATAAACACTAAAGATAGCATAGATGTATTTTTTAAAGCACATGTCTGGTTTCAGCACTCACTCAGGAACGTTTCAATGAGCCATGTTCTCCTCAGAATGTCCGCAGTGTGAGTCTGCAGTCTAACTTCAGGATGAATTTCTCTACCTCACCCTGAACTACCACCAAAATATGTTTCTGTCATTAAATCCAACACTGGGTGAGATGAAGCTGGCTAATCACAGCGTCTTACACAGCGGCCAAGGTCACACCTCATGCTCGGGTGCAGAGGTGGGGCTGACCGTCCCCTCTGAGGGATGGAGGCTGAATGTCCCATGGCAGCCAGCACTGTCTGCCTGCTGGGGTCAGAGGCCGTGGGCTGTGCCCTCCTCAAAGCCCCCTGGAGTCGGCAGCTCCCCAGCCTGGGCAGCCTGGGTCATCCTGTCACCCACCCCCCCGCAGGTGAGCATGGCCGTCTTGAGTCACACAGAGTGGCCTGCGCGTGACTCCAGACATTCCCTGATAAAGCCAGCTGGCTTTGGCCAAGGCACGGCCCTTCTAGGGACCTGCCAGAGGAGAGGCTGCCCAGTCGACAGGCCAAGAGTCTAACACAGCCGCTGCTGCCCAGAGGAGGTCACTGTTCCTGAGTGGGACACTTGGTCCACTGCTGATGTGCCCTCCCACCCCAAAGGCTGGGGTTCCTGAGACCCCCTCCACTGTGGAAGCCAAGGCCAGAGGATCCAGGGCCTTGCCCAGCTCAAGGTCCAGGAAAAGTGGGCTGGGTGAGCTCCCCACTCCCAGCGTGCTCCACTGGGGGGCGTGGGGCATCTGGAAGGGACTGGAACCCCCTGGACCTTCTCCTTGGCCCCCAGCTCTCCTACCCCTCCCACGAAGGCCACAGTGTCAGCCCAGAAGCAGCCGAGAGGCGATGACAGATGTGTCCCATCTGCCTTCCTGATGAACCTGCGTGAAAACCAGACCAAGGTGTGTGGAGAGGCCGAGTCGGGGCTGGTGCTGATAGGGGAGGACTCTGGCTGGGAAGTACTGCACTCCCTGGCCAGGCGCCCAGAGCCGGGAGCGTGGTGATGACTGACCCACGTCTGTGGATCATCGGGCAGCCCCACCCCCAGAAGGCTGAGTCCCAGGCACTCAGGGGCCCCGAGGCCAGCTGCCCAGGGCCAGGCTGCAGGACACAACCAGAGGTGGTGAGCCACAACAGCAAGGGCCACATCCTTCCCCCCAAAGTCCGCTTGGTGAGACAAAGGGGCTCTGGCCCCACTGAGTGGGCAGCGCTGGACTCTACAGAGTCTAGCTGGCCTTGTTTCCCTGCCCCCACCCCCACCCTGTATCCCCCACAGTTGGGATCAGAGCTCAGGCCCTGGGGTCAACTTTATGCCAAGGGGATATTGTAGGGGCACCTCTCCTGGGATGTCTGGCGTCCTGTGGCTCCTTGCCAGGTCTGGGGTGTCAGTGATCAGAGGCCCTCACTGTGCACTGCCTGGGCCATTTCTATAGGGACCACTTTCCTTCACCCACCTGGGGTCACCCTGCAAAGCCAGAGTGCGGGGGGCGGGACCAGAGCCCTCTCCTGAGCAGTCCTCAGCAGGAGATCTCCTGACACCACCAGGAAACTGGGAAACAAGATTAGAAAACTACTTCCCTGGAGAAGCCTAGGGCTGCGGGGGGTGGGCAGAGGGGGAGGGCAGGGTGAGCTTCTGAAGGAGAAACACTTCTGTATTCCCAGAAAACAGGCTCCCTCCTCCAGCACCTCAGCAGGTGCACCCGCAACTTTTCAGGCTGAAAATTGGGGTGGGCGGTGGGAAGAGGGTGATGTGACCCCACCCTTCACACCTTGCAGACGCAGGGGTCTCCGTTGTCACCCCAGCACTAGGCCTCAGTGTGGGGAGTAGGTCAGAGCAGAAACTGTGAGGCCAGCGAGGGGAGGCCAACTGAGCACCCACTGTCTGTCCACACACGTTGTTAGCACTGACTCAGAAGGACACAATGACCAGGAGGTGGACAGGATGAGCCCCACAGAGTGGATGGGCACTTTGGAATCAGTGTCCTGGGTGCTAGGACCTGCCTGGCCAGCCGTCCAGGCAGAAACAGGGCATGCCCCGCCCACAGCCACCTCATGACCCATGACCAGACGGCACAGGAACAGCCAGGCCCTGGGTCCATTCCCTGAGCCCAGCTGGGAGCGGGCCCACCTCCAGGTGGCCCAGTCTTAGCCCAGGCAGCATGCCCTAGAGGGGGCTGAAGGTGGGGAGGACTCACCTGCGGCATCTTGGCTGCTCTCGCCTGACGCTCCCCTCACTGAAGGGATCCCTTGTCCAGTCCCCTCACCTTCCTGCTGGGGCTGCTCTGCTGGGAGTCAGGATCTTAACAGAACCTAAGTGTGCTCACTTGTGTGTGCATGTGTGCTCAGTTGCTTCAGTCATGTCCTACTCTTTGGGACCCTGTGGACTGCATCACGCCAGGCTTCCCCGTCCTTAACTATCTCCCAGGGTTTGCTCAAACTCATGTCCTTTGAGTCAGTGATTCTATGTAACATCTCATCCTCTATCTCCCCCTTTTCCATCTGCCCTCCAACTTTCCAGCATCAGCTTCACTTGTACATTTGCTTAAAAACAAACAAATAAAAACAACAATATCCCAACTTACCCTCTTTCACCCCCAGGGAAACGAGTTTGCAATGGGGAGAACCTACATAGTCCCAAACCCAGGCCGGCACTCGAGACTATTCCAGACACCGGCTCTGAGACTAACTGGCTCTTAGTTTAAACCTGCAGAGGTGAGCAAACATGGGAGGCACTGGGTCTGAATCACAGCCCAGGGGCTGCACTGCTCTGGTGCCTGCATCACACACGCAGCCTCACACTCATACAAAATCACACCATCACACATCACGACTTCACACTCCATTTATAAAAAATAAAACCAATCCATCAAACCATCAAGGAGTGTTCCAAGTGAAGACCTGCAGTCTGCAATTGTGTTGTTCAAGGATTTTTCCCATCTATCTAAATGGTAAGAATCTACATTGATCGTAACATTTCTTTACTATCTGTAGAGTAGTGATGTCCCATCTCTCTGATATTGTCATTTACCTCTTCCCTCTTCCCTGTTTAGTGTCATCAGATAGCTATCAATTGCATTGATCTCAAAGAAGAACCAGATTTTCTTTTAATTAATTTTTCTCTATTGTTTTTACATTTTCTGCTTCACTGATTCTCCCCTTTGGTCTTTGATGCTCCTTTTTTCTGAGTACTTTTTATTGAATGTGCTTCTGTTTTTCTTAAGGTGGAAGCCAAGGTCACTGATTTGAGAGTTTCCTTAGTTTCAGACAGGTGTTTAGTGCCATAAATCCCCCTAATTATCGTATTAGAGGCACTCCACAGATTTTGATATGTTGGTTTTCATTTTCATTTAGTTCAAAATACTTTCTAATTTTCCTTGTGGCTTGTGCATGGACTCATGTGTTGTTATAGATGTGTTATTTAGTCTCCAAGTACTGGGGGACATTGCCAATAAGTTTGTGATATTGGTTTCTAATTTAGTTCCATCATGATCATAGAACATACTTTGGTTGGACATTGCTCAAACTCATGTCCTTTGAGTCAGTGATTCTATGTAACATCTCATCCTCTATCTCCCCCTTTTCCATCTGCCCTCCAACTTTCCAGCATCAGCTTCACTTGTACATTTGCTTAAAAACAAACAAATAAAAACAACAATATCCCAACTTACCCTCTTTCACCCCCAGGGAAACGAGTTTGCAATGGGGAGAACCTACATAGTCCCAAACCCAGGCCGGCACTCGAGACTATTCCAGACACCGGCTCTGAGACTAACTGGCTCTTAGTTTAAACCTGCAGAGGTGAGCAAACATGGGAGGCACTGGGTCTGAATCACAGCCCAGGGGCTGCACTGCTCTGGTGCCTGCATCACACACGCAGCCTCACACTCATACAAAATCACACCATCACACATCACGACTTCACACTCCATTTATAAAAAATAAAACCAATCCATCAAACCATCAAGGAGTGTTCCAAGTGAAGACCTGCAGTCTGCAATTGTGTTGTTCAAGGATTTTTCCCATCTATCTAAATGGTAAGAATCTACATTGATCGTAACATTTCTTTACTATCTGTAGAGTAGTGATGTCCCATCTCTCTGATATTGTCATTTACCTCTTCCCTCTTCCCTGTTTAGTGTCATCAGATAGCTATCAATTGCATTGATCTCAAAGAAGAACCAGATTTTCTTTTAATTAATTTTTCTCTATTGTTTTTACATTTTCTGCTTCACTGATTCTCCCCTTTGGTCTTTGATGCTCCTTTTTTCTGAGTACTTTTTATTGAATGTGCTTCTGTTTTTCTTAAGGTGGAAGCCAAGGTCACTGATTTGAGAGTTTCCTTAGTTTCAGACAGGTGTTTAGTGCCATAAATCCCCCTAATTATCGTATTAGAGGCACTCCACAGATTTTGATATGTTGGTTTTCATTTTCATTTAGTTCAAAATACTTTCTAATTTTCCTTGTGGCTTGTGCATGGACTCATGTGTTGTTATAGATGTGTTATTTAGTCTCCAAGTACTGGGGGACATTGCCAATAAGTTTGTGATATTGGTTTCTAATTTAGTTCCATCATGATCATAGAACATACTTTGTGTGATTTGATTTTTTTATTTGTTTGGACTTATTTTAAGAATCAAGAGAGAATCTGTAAATGTCACATGTGCACTTGGAAATGATGTTTTCTGCTGTTGATTGGTGAGTGCTCAGTGACTGGTAATGGTCTCTACTGAGTCCAGAGTCAACACAGCAAGTCCAGGTTTTGTTTGATTAGTGTCAGCAGGAAATACAGGAAAGATACTTGTGTATCTTACTTTTCACCCACTCCTGTCTTCATTCATGAAGTCTCTCATAACAAGCTTATATTTGGGTCTGATTCTTTATGATCTTGGCCAGTGGGAGTAGGAAACACGCTCAGGCCAGGTGAGTCTCAGAGTTGTTGGCACTCACCTCCTGGTGTTTCTTTCCTCAACTGCATGTGTCAATCAACATTCCATTAGAGTCTCCAAAGGAACCATCCCAAGTGTCTGAGCATCTCTGCCCCCCAGGTGAGCATCAGCACCCCCTGCTCCAGGGCCCAGAATCTCTTAGGGGGCAGGTAGGGGGGCTGAGCCAGTTGTAGTTCTCACTTCATTTGTTCCCCATCTCCCAGAGACCCTGTCCGTCATTACTTGGTATCTAGTGTATCAAAAACATGGTTTCATATTTTTCCCTTTATTTGGGTTTGTTTTGGGCATGACAGTGAACTGGTTGCTTTGACTCCATCTTAGAAACAGGTGCAAGGCCTGAAATGTCCTTCAGTCTTTCCCTAAGTCAGGATGCAGCTGACGGAAACATGCTGGAGGAGGTCTCAGGAGCTCTTCATGAACTCGAAGGGCTCATGGGTCAGGCTGGCTAATTCAGGTAGTCGGGTCACGTCAGCCAGGCGAGGTGTCAACTGATGCTGATAACTGTGCTAGCCCCTGACTGGACACCTGGCCCGTCAGCCTCTTGGGCCAGCCTGAGTCTCCCCCTTGAGAAAAGCAATGGCAAGAGTGTGAAACCCACTTATGCAGGAGAGCGGAGGGCACCAGTGTTGGCATCTGACTTTTTCATGTTCTTTTAAAGTATAACCAGTCCTAAGGCTCATCAGCCAGTGCCAACTCCTGAGCAGGGCCTGACACCCCCACCCCACATCCAGGGCGAACACATGGCAGACAAACAACAGACTCAACATGCAGCTGGCCCTCACCACCCTCAACGGGGCAGCAGAGGAGCCAAATCCCTCAGATCAGAAGACGCTCCAACAGTTAATGACACACTGGTCTCCCCTGAAGAACAGGGCCAACCTTTCTGGTCTAAAGGAAACAACGGTCTTGAGCCTGGCCCTGCATTTGAATCTGTGCTCCTGTAATTAACCTATCAGCTCCTCCCTACCCCACCCCCACCCACTAAAGGCTGCACCGACCTTAGACAAATGCATGGTCACGGTCAGCTTGCTGGGCACCCAAGGACAGGCACAAGCTGCCCAGTGATAAAAGAGAGGAGCCGACAGGTGGCAACCATTCGCAGTGGTGGCCAGGCTGTGGAGGATGTGGTGGTAAGCAGGCTGTGCGGCCATGAGAAACAGAGGGGTCTGGGTGAGGGTGGGCACAGGAGGCAGGCCGGGCACCCAGAGCAGAGACATTATGACCAGGGATGACTCCTCACGGGTCCATGGGCACTGCTGCTTCCAGATTGAAAGGGTGACACCCAATCAAAAAAGGACACACTGATTATTAACAAGGCACCCTGAGTTTAGCATAGAAGCTAAGAACCAGAGCCACACAGGTTCAAAACCAAAATCCAGCCAGTCAGTGGCCTCTCATTTCCCCTGTCCCTTTAAAAGAAGCAAACCATGTTTTTATTTTACACTTTTAATCTTTGGTTAAATGGAAGATGGCAGTCCCCAAACCTGGCTCAAGGCTGAAATGTCCTTCAGTCTTTCCCTAAGTAGATCGGGTCAACTCGGGTCCAGGGGCGGAGGTGGCTAATTCAGGTAGTCGGGTCACGCAGCCAGGCGAGGTGTCAACTGATGCTGATAACTGTGCTAGCCCCTGACTGGACACCTGGCCCGTCAGCCTCTTGGGCCAGCCTGAGTCTCCCCCTTGAGAAAAGCAATGGCAAGAGTGTGAAACCCACTTATGCAGGAGAGCGGAGGGCACCAGTGTTGGCATCTGACTTTTTCATGTTCTTTTAAAGTATAACCAGTCCTAAGGCTCATCAGCCAGTGCCAACTCCTGAGCAGGGCCTGACACCCCCACCCCACATCCAGGGCGAACACATGGCAGACAAACAACAGACTCAACATGCAGCTGGCCCTCACCACCCTCAACGGGGCAGCAGAGGAGCCAAACCCCTCAGATCAGAAGACGCTCCAACAGTTAATGACACACTGGTCTCCCCTGAAGAACAGGGCCAACCTTTCTGGTCTAAAGGAAACAACGGTCTTGAGCCTGGCCCTGCATTTGAATCTGTGCTCCTGTAATTAACCTATCAGCTCCTCCCTACCCCACCCCCACCCACTAAAGGCTGCACCGACCTTAGACAAATGCATGGTCACGGTCAGCTTGCTGGGCACCCAAGGACAGGCACAAGCTGCCCAGTGATAAAAGAGAGGAGCCGACAGGTGGCAACCATTCGCAGTGGTGGCCAGGCTGTGGAGGATGTGGTGGTAAGCAGGCTGTGCGGCCATGAGAAACAGAGGGGTCTGGGTGAGGGTGGGCACAGGAGGCAGGCCGGGCACCCAGAGCAGAGACATTATGACCAGGGATGACTCCTCACGGGTCCATGGGCACTGCTGCTTCCAGATTGAAAGGGTGACACCCAATCAAAAAAGGACACACTGATTATTAACAAGGCACCCTGAGTTTAGCATAGAAGCTAAGAACCAGAGCCACACAGGTTCAAAACCAAAATCCAGCCAGTCAGTGGCCTCTCATTTCCCCTGTCCCTTTAAAAGAAGCAAACCATGTTTTTATTTTACACTTTTAATCTTTGGTTAAATGGAAGATGGCAGCCAACCTCTCAACAATTTACCCCAAAGTCCCTGATTCTCTTCTCTCAGCAGTTTGGTTTCAGCCTCACTTTCTGCTGTAGCTGCACCAGGATCCCAGCCTTCCTTCCTTCAAGGTATCTGCTCAGTTCTCTTCTGGGGCAATCTGGCCTCAAAAACATCTTCGCCCCCCGACCAAGGCGAAGTCCACTTGGAGGGCTCTCAACCAAAAACTAAAACAGCCAAGAGGCAAGAGGAATGTTGAGGGCAAATCCTTGCAGGGTCATAACTAGGGGCGGAATATTGAAATCACCTACACACCCAACAAAGCCAAGTGAATTCTGAAGCAGGAACTCATCAATCACCACGTGGGTTTTAATGCATCTAAGAAGAGCTTTTAAAAGCATGAGAGGACATGCTCTATCACGTAGGGACAGAATGTTACAAAACAATTGTCTTTTCTTCCTCAGAGACACAGGATGAAGGAGAGAGAAGGGGAAAGAGAAGCCAGAGACGAAGAAGAAAATGCAGGTCACCTTCCAAGGTCATACTTCACAGCATCTTCCAAAATGTTTATAGTATATTCCAAAGTGCAGGATTTTGTTTTAGAATTCCCACTTCTTAAGTAATTTTTATCTCAGGAAAGGAATACATATACCTGTTTAAATAATTTTGTGCCCAAAAGATTATGATGAAACGTGACCCACCCCATCCACATCCCTGGGGTCCACACCCAGAGGTGACTGTCATCCCCAGACTCTAAAGGGTTGTCCCAGGATTCTCGGTGCAGAGGCACAAATAGACATGTGCTCTTTGCTTCTACACCAAGAGCACTACTTAGCCCCTGTCTCGACCCCTCACCTGTGAACCAGGGCTTACTTCAGGCACGCCTTTCAGGTAATGGTGGCCAGGTGCAAGCCCGGGCCAGGACGGACAAAGCTGACCACATGCATATGAGAGCATTGCTATCACCCTGTGGGGCTCAGCCGATGAAGCCTGTAGGGGGGTGCCTCAGACGCTGTGCCCCCACTGCCCCCACTCTACCTCCAAGTCAACACAAGTGTCCTGATGCCATTAGGAGGCTCCACCCCAAGGCCGCACCACCTCCCGACACCGTCGCACTGGGAATAAGGATTCCAACACATGCACCTGGGGGACACAGACATTCAGACCATGGTCTCAGGTTCAGGCACTATGACAAGTTTGAAGGCAGGACCCTGAGTCTGAGAAATGGAAGAGCTCCCTCAGCACAGAGACCATTCTGGTCAAGGGGCTGGACAGTGACCGGGCCCCTGCTGCCCGCACAGGTGGCTCTATCACAAAAGGAAGGTGCCTGGACCGACTCCAGCCCCGCAGGACGGGGCTGCCCCACCTGTTCACCTCCGCCCACGATCCTGCATGAGGACCCCTCACCTGGGGGTGCTCCATCTTTGTGCAAGCCCACACCGGGGTGGGGGGTCAGTTACAGCCCCTGACCTCAGCTGCTGCTGACCCCAGCAGCAGCAACCCCAGAATTCAGAAACACAGACCATCTGGCCCAAATCAGACCCAGGTTGTAAGGAGACCTGTGAGAAGCTTGGCGAGTGAGGGTACTCTGGACCCACAAGCCCCCTAGTCCTGACATTCTGTGGTGAGAGACTCCCTTTAAGTGGAAGCCTGTGTTTCTATTTCTAGGCCCACTGAATACAAATCAGGGAGAGAGGGTAACATTTAATCAATTAGCCAACACAGTTCTTAAACTGGTGCAGTCACTATGGAATCAGTATGGAGGTTCCTCAAAAAACTAAAAACAGAATTGCCATATGACCGAGCAATCCCACTTCTGGGCATATACCCAGAAAAAAACATAATTCAAAAAGATGCACTCCAGTGTTCATTGTAGCACTGTTTACAATCGCCAAGTGGAAGCAATTTAAATGACCATCAAGAGAGGAGTGGATAAAGAAGATGTAGTACATAAATATAATGGACTATTTGTTTTAGCCACTAAGTTGTGTATTACTCAGCCATAAAAAAAGAACAAAATAATGCCATTTGCAGCAACGTGGATGCAATTGATTATCATTCTAAGTGAAGTCAGAAAGAGAAAGATAAATACCACATGATACCACTTACATGTGGAATCTAAAATAAGACCCAAACGAACCTGTCTATGAAACGGAAACGGAATCTTGGACAGAGGGAACAGGCCTGTAGTTTCCAAGGGTTGGGGGGGTGGGGATGGAGTGGGAGTTGGGGAGCAGTAGATGCAAACGCTTATAATACAGAGGATAAACAACAAGGTCCTACTGTAGAGCCCCAGGAGGCTATATTCAACATCCTGTGATTAAACCATGATGAAAAAGAATATTTATATGTGTAACGGAGTCACTTCTGTACAGCATAAATTAATACAAGGTTGCAAATCAACTATACTTCAATAAAGCACACTTTTAAAAATAAAATAAAATTTCACCTAAAAAGCAAAACAAAACAACGAAGCTCTGGCTGGTGATAAACAAGGAGTGCACCCAGCCAACCTCCACCCTCCCTCCCAATTAACTGGCTCCTGGGGAGGCCACATAGTTGAACTGCCTCAGAAAGGTGAGCACAAACAGCTGGTTCACCAGCTCTAAATGGCAACAGATGAAGTGCAGATTCACAGCACGGCAGCTCCCAGCTCGCTGTTCACAGGTGAGCCCTGTGAACCTGCAGGGGGCTCCCACCTCCCTAATTTGTCACCAGAAGTCACTCCAGTGACCCTCTGCTGTCAGGATGTTTGCTGGACATTACCGAGCCTCAGGTGAGCCAAGGCAGGTACCACCCCCTCTCCTGTGACCCGGACTGGTGGTATTCAATGGCCCGCAGGTGGCCATGGCCTGGCTCTGCCCCCTCCTGGGACAGCAATCCAGGTGAGTGGAGACCTGGCTCCCCTGCCTAGAGCATGGCCCAGTGGGTAAACTCTACCCCCTGCCCCCTTCCTGCCTCCCCTGTCCCATGACCCAGGCCATTCCTTTACCTTTGGCTTTTAGACCAGGCTGGGAGGCTGAGGTCCCTGCCCTGGGATCAGAACCCTGGGGCCCTGGGTCCAGACGTGGGCAGCGGCTGCTCAGACAGGCTGGTTCCGGATCTGGTGGGTGCGAATACACTCGCTTCTGGAGTGGCCCTGGGCTTCCCCGGGTGATGCACAAACTGTGAGGCAGCCCCTCACCTGCTTGCCCTCTTGTAATGCAGGCTGTGGCTGGCTTAGAGAAATGACCCCCATCTGAGCACAGTTATCCCTTGAATTTGATACAGCCTGGGGAGTTGGGGTTTCCCACCCTTTCATCACATAAAGCCTTCTAGGGAAGTGGAATGGAAAATTACAAAACCAGTTGACTTCAACAGAGAAATAATAAGAATAAAGATAATCTTGTTCATTTTCCAGGTGAACTTGGTTTGGTCATTAGACTGTGTGGAAGTCCATGTGTGTGTGTCTGTCTGTCTGTCTCTCTCTCCTCTCTGTCCCAGGAGGAAGCAGAGCCTTAGCAATTGATGCTGACTCTTGTTAGAAACTCAGGTGAAGGTGTGGTCTTAGGACAAATGTGTCTTAGGATGTGGCCAAGTCCCTGGTCCACCACTAACTCCTTGTCATCCTGACCAGGAGTAGTCAAGTCTTATTAGCATTTGCAGGCTCAAAAACTCTCATTTTCCAATGAAATATTTAGGGTCTAGCTTGGAACAACGAGGAGAAATAAAGTAATTACCCAGAGAATTTGAGTAGCAGGAAGGGTTTTTTATTATTATTATTATTATTCCACTTTTTTTTTTTTCAGGAGGGATGGGGTTTTTTTCCACTCCACAGGCTTTGGGGAGATGTAGACAGAAGAAGAAGCTCAGACTTGGAACCAGTCCGTCCCCAGGTTGGGTTTCCTGCCACATTCTTGCTGTGGGTTCTGTCTTTGGTACACTCACAGACACGAACCAAGGGTCCAGATGTCAAAGGACCATTCAAAACACTCCTGCTTCTTTTGTGCAGGAGCCTGTCACTGTGCCCCAGCGGCTGGCCTCTGTGAGTGCCGGTGTGCACAGGTGAGACTGCCTCCTGGGGACGCAGTCACAAACTCCTGGGGGTCAGAATGACCCTCAGGGTGAAGCTACTCCGAAGTGAGCAGGTCTTACCCTCTCCAGTGACTCCTGTGTCCAGGGCTGCCTCCCACCCTGGATTAGCCTGTTCTTGCCTCAGATTTTTTTTTAATGTACCACGTGTATCTGTCAGGAAAACAGTCGATTAGTATTGCATCTGTCTTTGCAATCTTGCTTCACAGAGAGAGGTTTCCACTTCCACGGAGAGCTCCTTCCATGGCTGATACTGATCGCTGAACAGCAGGCTTCAGAAACTTGGCCGAGGAGATCTCTGGAGAACAAGCAGCCCGTGCCTTTCAGAGCAGGCAGAGGACAACGCCTGTTAGAGGGAAAGCCCAGTTTCACATGGAAAACGGTTGTTACTTGAGACATCAACACAGTTTCTAACGCCCGCAAAGATGTGGGGAGGATGGTTTTTATGGCATCTTTAAAAAAAAAAAAATTTGGCCTCTTTTATTGTTTGTTTGTTTGTTTTTTCATCCATCTTTACTCTTTGGCCTGCGTGGGCCTCCATCGTAGCAGCCCCTCTCACTGCAGAGCACCAGCCCCGGGCACACACACTCCAGAGTGCAGGCTCGCAATTGGACACACTGGTTCAGCTGCTCTGCGGCACTCAGGATCCTCCCAGGCCAGGGATCAAACCGACGTCCCCTGCACTACAAGGCAGACTTTCCACCACTGGACCACCAGGGAAGCCCTTTACAGCATCTTTTGCCAGTTCCTGATTAATGAGTTTTCCTCTTAAACATCTGCATAGAACTTTTTAAGTTACATGGCTCAGAAACCTGTATATGAGTTGTTTTCTGTTTTGAAATGACTCTGTTTGTAGGTAGAAGTGGCTGAAATCAGCAATGTCACATGCTTTGAATTAATATAAAGAAAATGGGTTTTTCTAGATGTTGGTGGCAGCCCCCGTATAGGCAGAACAAGGTCTGCCTCGCACCATCCGAGGTGAGGACCGTGTGGACTGTGCACGGGCCATCCCGGACCCCACCCTTTCCTCTAATCACCCCTTCCCGCACTGCTCCCATCTCGGGGACCCTGCTGTCCTGGACCTACAAAGCTTCCAGGTAAACCACCGTCCACCCTCAGGGCTTCCCTGCTGGCCTTGCAAGGGATACACCCTCCCCACAGGAGTCAGGAGCTGATCCTAAGTCTGGACCTGGTCCTAGCCCAGACTCTCTCATCCCACCCCCCTCCCAGCCCCCACAGCATCCACCTGGGGGCCTTCCCCGGCTTTCAGCCCTGCAGGGGCAGCCCCAGGTATCCAGGTGGGGCTGGCAGGCGGCCTCAGCATCACAGACACAGGAGAGCCCTCCTTTCCCTGGTGAAGGGCCCCTGGGGCCAATGGACACAAGCACGCTCAATATAAAAATCCCACAGTGCACTGAAAAATAAGAAAAATGCTACTCATGGCTGAGTAGTATGCCATTGTATACCTGTATCTTCTTTATCCATTCATCTGTCAATGGACGTTCAACTTCCTTCCTTCTTCTGGCTATTGTAAACAGTGCTGCAGTGAACGCTGCAGCGAATGCAGCTGTACATTTATCTTTTGGGGTTTTTGTTGTTGTTGTTGTTGTTGTTGTTTTAATTTTGGCCTCTTATTGGTTTTCCATTCGTTTATTTTTCATCTATCTTTATTCTTTGGCTTGTGTGGGCCTCCCATTGCAGTGGCCTCTCTCATTACAGAGTACTGACTCTGGGCACCTGCGCTCCAGAGCACTGGCTCGTAATTGGACACACTGGTCTAGCCGCTCTGTAGCACGTGGGATCTTCCCGGGTCAGGGATCGAACCAGTGCCTTTCACTGCAAGGCAGACTCTTTAATCACTGGACCATCAGGGAAGCCCATGCATTTATCTTTTGAATTATGGTCTTCTCCAGGTCTATGCCCAGGAATGGGATTCCTGGATCATATGGCATCTCTGTTGTTAGTTTTTTAAGGAAACTCCATATTGTTTTCCATACTGGCTGCACCAATTTACATTCCCACTAACAGTGTAGAATATGTACAGTTCTATCCATACCTCCCCCAACAAATTGTTATTTGTAGACTTCTTCTTATTTTTTTTTAACTATGTATTTATTTGGCTGCACTGGGTCTTAGTTGCAATATGAAGAATCTTCATTGTGGCACAGAGGCTTAGTTGCCCTGCAGCATGTGGAATCTTAGTTTCCCAATCAAGGATCGAACCCGTGTCCCTTGCATTAGAAGGCTTAATTACTGGACTACCAGGGAAGTCCCATTTGTAGACTTCTTGGCGATGCCCATTCTGACTGGTAAGAGGTGGTACCTCATTGTGGTTTTGATTTGAAGTTCTCTAAGGATTAGTAACATTGAATATCTTTTTGGCACTTTTGTTTTTTTGGCCATTTCTATTGATCTTTGATTTATTTATCTTTGTTCTTTGGCCTTTGTGGGCCTCCCATTGCAGTGGCCTCTCTCACTGCAGAGCACCGGCTCTGGGCGCATGTGCTCCAGAACTCTGGCTAGGTAGCTGGGCACATCAGTCCAGCTGCTCCGCAGCACGTGGGATCTTCCCAGGCCAGAGATCAAACCGGTGCACCTTGCACTGCAAAGTGGTGTTCTTACCCACTGGACCACCAGGGAAGCCCCCACTGAATATCTTTTAATGTGCTTTCTAGCCATCTGCATGTTGTGTTTGGAGAAATGTCCATTTAGATTCTCTGCCCATTTTTTGTAGGCTGTTTGGTTTTTTGATGTTGAGCTGCATAAGCTGCTTGTATGCTTTGGAGACTAATCCCTTGTTGGTCACATCATTTGCAAACATTTTCTTCCACTCTGTGGGTGGTGTTTTCATTTTGTTTATAGTTTTCTCTGCTGTGCAGAAGCTTTTACATTTAACTGGTCCCATTTATTTATTTTTGTTTTTATTTTCATTATTCTAGGAGGTGGACCCAAAAAGAATGAAATAATACCATTTGCAGCAATATGGATGGACCTAGAGATTATGATACTAAGTGAAGGAAGTCAAATAAATACAAATATGATATAACTTATATGTGGAATCTTGAAGAAATTATACAAATGAACTTATTTACAAATCAGAAACAGACTCACAAACATAGAAAACAAACATATGGTTACCAAAGGGGAAAGTTGAGGGAGAGGGGATAAATTAGGAATTGGGAATTAACAGATACACACTATTAGGTATAACCTACTATATAGCACAGGGAACTGTACTCAATATTCCATTATAACCTACATGGGAAAAATCTGAAAAAGAATGGATATATGGATGTATGCAACTGAATCACTTTGTTCTACAGCAAAAACTAATACAGCACTATAAATCAACTATACTCCAATACAAAATAAAAAATTTAAAAAAAAAAAACGCTACTTACGCCTGGCTGCCTCACTATGAGCTAATAATCCTTGTACTGTTGGAGACCTCCCTCTTGCACATTTAAGACACAGGGGTTTGATGCCAGCTGTTTTTTAAGATCTCAGCCTCCGAGGCCTCTGAGGAGCAGCCCATCCGAGAAGGCGGTGATTCTGGTCACACAATCTTGCTGGGAGCCAAGGAGTGGGGGACACGCCCCAGCTGCCCTCCGGGTTCCTGGCCCAGGAATTGAGGAACGCGTGCCCGCCAGGGCCTGTGGCCGGAGCCCATCTTGTCTCCAGGGGCTGCCAGACAGAAGGCAGCTCGTCTTTCCTGGCTCTGACCGGATGCCAGGCACCGTGTCATCAAGCCCATATAAAAGTGAGGGGCAGACACAACCCAGGCGCACCGGGGACACGGGAGGACGCCCGCCTGCAGGAGCTGCCTGACCAGCCAGGAAGGACCACAGCGTAAGCCCCGGGTGATGTGACCACAAGGGCGGCTGGTCTGTGGGCACGCACGGGAGCGGGGCTGCACACTCTCCTTTCCTGGGGATTTAACTTTCTTGGAATCCCACTCAGAATTCTGGAGACAAAGCCCTGGACCCCGTCACTGGCCTCCCCTCCCCCTGCCTCCCACCCCAGGACCAACTGTCGGTCTGTGTCTGCCACCCACCTGCTTTCTGGTGCCCTCTGTCTGTCTGTCTGTCTGTCCTGCTGGGAGAGGACTTGAAGGGCTGTACTGCGGGTCTGGGCTCCCTGAGAGTGAAAGCTCTGAGACTTGTTTCTCTGGGGAGCCCCACAAAGGAGAGCAGCCAACCTCACCTTAAAGCGTCAGGTTTTCCCTGAGTCTGAATGAGTCTAGCACTAACGCCTGGTTCTTCTGGGAGGAAACCCTTAAGTGGATGCCCTCCATCCTCCCTGCCCACTCCCATGCAGTCAGCCAGTTTCCACCCGTTTAATTCACCAGCTACATTGACTTCGCAAGGACTGGCCCTTTGGGGATAAACTGCCACATTTCTAAGTCTCTTTGATCTAAGGGGCCCCCAGCAAAGTGGTATAGGCATTAACTCCTTTTTAAAAGTTTTGTAGAATTCACCTGTGAAGCTGTCTGGTCCTGGAGTTTGTCTGTGTTCACTACTGATTCAATTTCATTACTGGTAATCAGTCTGTTCTAATTCTTTCTGACTCAGTCTTGGGAGGTAGTATATTACAGGAATTTACCCATTTCTTCTAGGTTGTCCATTATATTGGTGTATAACTATTCATAGTAATCTCTTCTGAGCACTTGCAGCTCTGTGGTGTCAGTTGTACCTTCTCTTTCATTTCTGTTTTTGAGGTCTCTCTTTTCTTGATGAGTCTAGATAAAGGTTTATCAATTTCATTTATCTTTTCAAAAAACCAGTTCATAGTTTCATTGATCTTTGTTATTGTTTCTTTTGGCGGGGGTCTCTTTTCATTGATTTCCACTCTGATCTTTATGATTTCCTTCCTTCCAGTAACTGGGTTTTGTTTGTTCTTCTTTCTGTAGTTCTCAAAATTTATTTGTTTTGGGATTGCCTGACAGCGGGGTAAGCCCCGGGTGATGTGACCACAAGGGCGGCTGGTCTGTGGGCACGCACGGGAGCGGGGCTGCACACTCTCCTTTCCTGGGGATTTAACTTTCTTGGAATCCCACTCAGAATTCTGGAGACAAAGCCCTGGACCCCGTCACTGGCCTCCCCTCCCCCTGCCTCCCACCCCAGGACCAACTGTCGGTCTGTGTCTGCCACCCACCTGCTTTCTGGTGCCCTCTGTCTGTCTGTCTGTCTGTCCTGCTGGGAGAGGACTTGAAGGGCTGTACTGCGGGTCTGGGCTCCCTGAGAGTGAAAGCTCTGAGACTTGTTTCTCTGGGGAGCCCCACAAAGGAGAGCAGCCAACCTCACCTTAAAGCGTCAGGTTTTCCCTGAGTCTGAATGAGTCTAGCACTAACGCCTGGTTCTTCTGGGAGGAAACCCTTAAGTGGATGCCCTCCATCCTCCCTGCCCACTCCCATGCAGTCAGCCAGTTTCCACCCGTTTAATTCACCAGCTACATTGACTTCGCAAGGACTGGCCCTTTGGGGATAAACTGCCACATTTCTAAGTCTCTTTGATCTAAGGGGCCCCCAGCAAAGTGGTATAGGCATTAACTCCTTTTTAAAAGTTTTGTAGAATTCACCTGTGAAGCTGTCTGGTCCTGGAGTTTGTCTGTGTTCACTACTGATTCAATTTCATTACTGGTAATCAGTCTGTTCTAATTCTTTCTGACTCAGTCTTGGGAGATAGTATATTACAGGAATTTACCCATTTCTTCTAGGTTGTCCATTATATTGGTGTATAACTATTCATAGTAATCTCTTCTGAGCACTTGCAGCTCTGTGGTGTCAGTTGTACCTTCTCTTTCATTTCTGTTTTTGAGGTCTCTCTTTTCTTGATGAGTCTAGATAAAGGTTTATCAATTTCATTTATCTTTTCAAAAAACCAGTTCATAGTTTCATTGATCTTTGTTATTGTTTCTTTTGGCGGGGGTCTCTTTTCATTGATTTCCACTCTGATCTTTATGATTTCCTTCCTTCCAGTAACTGGGTTTTGTTTGTTCTTCTTTCTGTAGTTCCTCTAGGGGTGAGGTTAGGGTGTTTATTTGAGGCTGTTTTTGTTTCCTGAGGCAGACTTGTATCACTGGAAACTTCCTTTTCAGAATGACTTTTGCTTCACCACATCAATTGTGGATTGCTCTGTTTCATTTTAACTTGTTTCTAGGTATTGTTTCTATTTCCTCTGATTTCTTCTGTGACACATTTGTTGTATAGAGTCATGTTGTTTAGACTAGACATGTTTGTGGTTTTGCAGTATTTTTTGTGCTTAATTTCTAGTCTCATAATACTGTGGTCAGAAAATATGCTTGATATGATTTCAATCTTCTTAAAATTATTGAGCCTTCTTTTGTGGCCTGGAGAATGTTCCATGTGCACTTGAAAAGAGTGTGAATTATTCCGCTTTTAGATACAATACAAATATAAAAGCATTGCTACCTCAGATTTCCTTTCATTTCCACTTGTAGGGAATAATTTTTCCCATCTCCTCACCTTTAGTTCATGTGTGTCTTTAGATTAGAAGAGAGCCTCTGGTAGGCAGCATGTATGGGTCTTCTGTTTCTATCCATTCAGTCTCTCTGTGTCTGAAGCATTTAGTTCGTTGACATTTAAAGTAATTATTGATAGGTACATGCTTATTGCCATTTTGTTAGTCATTTTCCAATAGCTTTTTTTTTAAATATTTTTAAAACTATTTTTTGGGTGTGGTGTGCCCCATGTGGGATCTTAGTTCCCCAACTAGGGATTGAACCCTCAGTCCCTGCATTGGGAGCACAGAGTCTTATCCCCTGGACCACCAGGGAAGTCCCTCCAATAGCCCTCACGGTTCTCTTTCTTTCTTCTTCTTCTACTCCCTCACCTTATGACTTATTTAATGTCATGCTTGGATTCCTTTCTCTTCTTTGTGTGTGTATATGTTACGGGTTTTTGGTTTGTAGTTATCATGAGTTTCCTATATAACACATGATTATTTAATTTGATGACCTAAGTTCTAATGCATTCAAACAACCCTGAATTATTACCGTTATGTTTCATTGATCTTTATTGGGGGATTTCCACTCTGATCTTTATGATTTCCTTCCTTCCAGTAACTGGGTTTTGTTTGTTCTTCTTTCTGTAGTTCCTCTAGGGGTGAGGTTAGGGTGTTTATTTGAGGCTGTTTTTGTTTCCTGAGGCAGACTTGTATCACTGGAAACTTCCTTTTCAGAATGACTTTTGCTTCACCACATCAATTGTGGATTGCTCTGTTTCATTTTAACTTGTTTCTAGGTATTGTTTCTATTTCCTCTGATTTCTTCTGTGACACATTTGTTGTATAGAGTCATGTTGTTTAGACTAGACATGTTTGTGGGTTTTGCAGTATTTTTTGTGCTTAATTTCTAGTCTCATAATACTGTGGTCAGAAAATATGCTTGATATGATTTCAATCTTCTTAAAATTATTGAGCCTTCTTTTGTGGCCTGGAGAATGTTCCATGTGCACTTGAAAAGAGTGTGAATTATTCCGCTTTTAGATACAATACAAATATAAAAGCATTGCTACCTCAGATTTCCTTTCATTTCCACTTGTAGGGAATAATTTTTCCCATCTCCTCACCTTTAGTTCATGTGTGTCTTTAGATTAGAAGAGAGCCTCTGGTAGGCAGCATGTATGGGTCTTCTGTTTCTATCCATTCAGTCTCTCTGTGTCTGAAGCATTTAGTTCGTTGACATTTAAAGTAATTATTGATAGGTACATGCTTATTGCCATTTTGTTAGTCATTTTCCAATAGCTTTTTTTTTAAATATTTTTAAAACTATTTTTTGGGTGTGGTGTGCCCCATGTGGGATCTTAGTTCCCCAACTAGGGATTGAACCCTCAGTCCCTGCATTGGGAGCACAGAGTCTTATCCCCTGGACCACCAGGGAAGTCCCTCCAATAGCCCTCACGGTTCTCTTTCTTTCTTCTTCTTCTACTCCCTCACCTTATGACTTATTTAATGTCATGCTTGGATTCCTTTCTCTTCTTTGTGTGTGTATATGTTACGGGTTTTTGGTTTGTAGTTATCATGAGTTTCCTATATAACACATGATTATTTAATTTGATGACCTAAGTTCTAATGCATTCAAACAACCCTGAATTATTACCTCCCACACACATTTAGGTTAGCTGACGTCACATTTTACCCCTTAACCACTTATTGTGACTAGAGATGATTTTACTGCTTTTGTCTTTAAACCTTCCTACTAGATTTATAAGCTGCTGATCCACTACTTTTACTGGATGTTTGTCTTTATCAATGAGATTTCTTTTTTCATAATTTATGAGTTCTAGTTGTTTCCACTTAGAGACATCACTTTAACATTTCTTGAAAGGCCGGTTTAGTGGTGCTGAACTCTTTTAGCTTTTGTTTGTCTCTAAAACTCTTTCTCTCCCTTGCAAATCTGAATGGTGGCCTTGCCAGTTAGAATATTCTTGGTTGTAGGTTTTTTCCCCTTTGATCACT
Organism: Tragulus kanchil; assembly: GCA_022376925.1. Classification (NCBI taxonomy): domain Eukaryota; kingdom Metazoa; phylum Chordata; class Mammalia; order Artiodactyla; family Tragulidae; genus Tragulus; species Tragulus kanchil. Next base: position 20,672,089 of record JAIOJX010000026.1, on the reverse strand, counting down.
TAGTATATACACTGCCACTTCTTTCTGACCTGCAAAGTTTCTGCTGCAAAGTCAGCTGAGGGTCTGAGGGGCATTTCCTTGTAGGTGGCTAGTTGCTTTTCTCTTGCTGCTTTATAGAGTCTGTCTTTATTTTTAGTTTTGCCATTTTAATGATAATGTGTCTTGATGCAGACCTCTTTGGGTTGTTCTTGTTTAGGGCTCTCTATGCTTTCTGGACCTGGATTTCCTTTTCCTTTCCCAGCTCAGGGATATTTTCAGCAATTATTTCTTCAAAAAAGTTATCTGCTCCTTTTCCTCTTTTTTTCTCCTTCTGGGACCTCTATAATGAATGAGTGTCCTTAGGTGGGAGGTGTCCTGTGAGGAGCTACAGACCACTCCCCTCTGGTCACCAGAGCTCTGTGCTCTAGGTTTGCCCCTATGTGGGCCGCAGGGACCCTTGTGCCATGGTCCAGACCCACTGAAAGGCCGGGCAAGCTTCCTCAGCAGTGAGCTGTGTGGCCCAGGTGGGGCATGGGACTGCTGCTAGCCCACTGGTAGCCAAGGCCAGCTCTCTACGTGACTGACTTGGAGCCTGGGGCACTCAGGGTGGGTCCTAGAGCAGCTGAGTATGAGGTCTGGGGGGAATCCCCAGGGCTGGTGCTGGTCCACTGGTGGCTAAGGCTGGATCCTGGACTTGCTGGTGGGCAGGGCTGGGTCCCTGTGCCACTGGCTACCCAGCCAGTGATGGGGTGGGGCCAGTGATGGGGGTGATGACTGTCCATGTTGGTTAAGCCCCTGGCACTAACAGGCTAATGCGAGGACTCCAATATGGTGCTGGCCAGCACCAGTGTCCATGTGATAGAACAAGCCTGCAAAAAAGGCTACCGCCAGCATCTGTCTCCAGGGCTATCCCCAGTGCCTCCTGCCTCCCCAGAGGCTCTCCGGGATCAGCAGATGGGTCTGACTCAGGCTCCTTCAAGCTGCTGCCTCAGTTATGGGTCTCACACAGCCTTTATGAGCAGTCTGTTACCCACAGCCCTCTGGCTCTCCCAAAAATAAGCCCCACTGGCCTTCAAAGCCAGATACTCTGGAGGCTCATCTTCCAGGTGCTGAGGAGCTCGACATGGGGCTCAGACCCCTTGCTCCTTGGAGGAAACCTCTGTGACTGTGATATTCTTCCTAACTGGCAGTTTCAGACCCCAGGCTGTGGGTCTCACCTATACTGTATCCCCTGCCCTCCCACCTGTCGGGTTGTGGTTCCTTCGCTACATCTTTCGTTTTGGGGAATCCTTTCTGCTGGTATTCTGATCATCCTCATTCAGAGTTGTTCTGAAGCAGTTGTCCTTCCGTCCGTGAAAGGAGGTGAGTTCAGGGTCTTCCTCCTCCACCATCTGGACCCTTCCCCCAGCCTTGCTAATTTTGGAGTTGTTAATACACTTTCCATGAAATTTACTCACACCTCTATAATGAATGAGTGTCCTTAGGTGGGAGGTGTCCTGTGAGGAGCTACAGACCACTCCCCTCTGGTCACCAGAGCTCTGTGCTCTAGGTTTGCCCCTATGTGGGCCGCAGGGACCCTTGTGCCATGGTCCAGACCCACTGAAAGGCCGGGCAAGCTTCCTCAGCAGTGAGCTGTGTGGCCCAGGTGGGGCATGGGACTGCTGCTAGCCCACTGGTAGCCAAGGCCAGCTCTCTACGTGACTGACTTGGAGCCTGGGGCACTCAGGGTGGGTCCTAGAGCAGCTGAGTATGAGGTCTGGGGGGAATCCCCAGGGCTGGTGCTGGTCCACTGGTGGCTAAGGCTGGATCCTGGACTTGCTGGTGGGCAGGGCTGGGTCCCTGTGCCACTGGCTACCCAGCCAGTGATGGGGTGGGGCCAGTGATGGGGGTGATGACTGTCCATGTTGGTTAAGCCCCTGGCACTAACAGGCTAATGCGAGGACTCCAATATGGTGCTGGCCAGCACCAGTGTCCATGTGATAGAACAAGCCTGCAAAAAAGGCTACCGCCAGCATCTGTCTCCAGGGCTATCCCCAGTGCCTCCTGCCTCCCCAGAGGCTCTCCGGGATCAGCAGATGGGTCTGACTCAGGCTCCTTCAAGCTGCTGCCTCAGTTATGGGTCTCACACAGCCTTTATGAGCAGTCTGTTACCCACAGCCCTCTGGCTCTCCCAAAAATAAGCCCCACTGGCCTTCAAAGCCAGATACTCTGGAGGCTCATCTTCCAGGTGCTGAGGAGCTCGACATGGGGCTCAGACCCCTTGCTCCTTGGAGGAAACCTCTGTGACTGTGATATTCTTCCTAACTGGCAGTTTCAGACCCCAGGCTGTGGGTCTCACCTATACTGTATCCCCTGCCCTCCCACCTGTCGGGTTGTGGTTCCTTCGCTACATCTTTCGTTCTGGGGAATCCTTTCTGCTGGTATTCTGATCATCCTCATTCAGAGTTGTTCTGAAGCAGTTGTCCTTCCGTCCGTGAAAGGAGGTGAGTTCAGGGTCTTCCTCCTCCACCATCTGGACCCTTCCCCCAGCCTTGCTAATTTTGGAGTTGTTAATACACTTTCCATGAAATTTACTCACACCTTCATTTGTTCTGCAAATACATGTGAGTATCCTGGTGCCACCTGGAGGCACACAGAGGCTCTGGGGACCTGGGGGAGGGGCCCCACCCGGTGGTCAGAAGAAGTGGGGTGCTCAGACTTGACAGTTCATCCCTGGGGGTTGAGGAAGGGCTGCATTCCTGGCCGAGAGAGACGGCCACGCAGAGTCAGGAGGGCTGCCCTCCTGCCGCATGCTCCCTGCCAGCTCCGCCCTCTGCCCTTCACGCCTGCGCATGTCTTCCTTGGTCCTCCATCACACCCCAGCAGGTGCAGGCTCGGGCTCAGCACATCAGGGTTAGTCACATGGCCACATAAACCCCGATCCAGTGAGCCTGCAGCCTCGGAGAGTTAAAGCTGTTTTTAAGGGATCTGCTGCCAGCCTGTGGTTTCTCCTTTAGTTTTCATGAGCACCTTGCTTCCGAGTGCAGAGGGCTGGTCTCTCAAGATGCCCTTCATTTTCCTCTCTTCTCCTGGTTCCTGCACCAGCACCCCTTTCTCCCACAATGCATTCTGGGCCCCCGAGTCATGGGATCTCAGCTCCTACCTGCTTCCACAGGAAGGTCTTCAGGCTTCAAGCCAGCTCCCATGGTGCACCATGTGTGACTAGGCTTGTCTTCATCCAGGGCTCAGAGCACTCAGATTTCCAGCTCTGGCCACAACTGCTCACAGCTGCCCCGTGGCCACCCCTCTGTCCTGAGAGAAATACAGGGTCCACACCCCAGAGGCTGCTCCCCAGCTCTTTTCCATGCACACAAGCACGTGTGCACATGCATGTAGACACACCTACATACCCATTTCACACCTCAGGGCATGTGTCAAGACTGAGCCCCACCCTGGCCTGGGAAGATCCCACGTGCCGCGGAGCGGCTGGACCCATGTGTCCAATTACCAAGCTGGAGCTCTGGAGCGCATGTGCCCAGAGCCAGTGCTCTGCGACAACAGAGGCCACCGCAATGGGAAGCCCATACAGGCCAAAGAACAAAGATGGATGAAACTGACCAAATAGAAAAGACCAATAGAAGTAGCCCACCCGCCACCCTCCCTCCCCAAAAAGCCCACCCCCCTCCCACCAAAAAATAAAAAAATAAAAATAAAAAATAAAAAGACTGAGCCCCATACCCTGAGGCCACTGAGGGCTCAGTGAGGCTCTTCTGCATGGGGGCTCCACTGGGCTCCACACCAGTTCCTAGGTCCTGCACGTGGCCCTGCCCTTGGCCTCCATGGCCTCAAGCATTGACAAGGCTCTGCTCAGCCGGTCCCCTGCCCAGATGTGGAGTTGAGACTTGCCAGCCAGGTACCGCATGGATGGGGTGTCTTTGCCAACAACTTTTAACAAAGGTCACAGGATGTGCATTGTAACGCCTTTCCCACCAAATCCAGCTTCAAACGTTTTCTAAGCGAAGTCGCATCTCCGTCCCTTCAGACAAGAGCATCTGCCATGTGAGTCCGAGACTGGGGAGTGGGTTTCCTTCCTAGAGAAGCCCCATTACAAACGGCAGCAGGTTCAGTGGAGTCAGTGTCCTGCCGGGGGCAAGGAGGAGTGCTGGCTCAGAGCTGATTCTTCCAGCCACCCCGGCCGTGGGCACCACACAGTCCACACCACAAATGCCTCTCAGGACAAACACCTGTGCTTGAGAGTGAATTCTGAAAGTTGAGTTTCACTGGCTTAGGGTTCAGCCAGCTCCCATGGTGCACCATGTGTGACTAGGCTTGTCTTCATCCAGGGCTCAGAGCACTCAGATTTCCAGCTCTGGCCACAACTGCTGACAGCTGGACCGAGGCCACCCCTCTGTCCTGAGAGAAATACAGGGTCCACACCCCAGAGGCTGCTCCCCAGCTCTTTTCCATGCACACAAGCACGTGTGCACATGCATGTAGACACACCTACATACCCATTTCACACCTCAGGGCATGTGTCAAGACTGAGCCCCACCCTGGCCTGGGAAGATCCCACGTGCCGCGGAGCGGCTGGACCCATGTGTCCAATTACCAAGCTGGAGCTCTGGAGCGCATGTGCCCAGAGCCAGTGCTCTGCGACAACAGAGGCCACCGCAATGGGAAGCCCATACAGGCCAAAGAACAAAGATGGATGAAACTGACCAAATAGAAAAGACCAATAGAAGTAGCCCACCCGCCACCCCCCCCCCCCAAAAGCCCACCCCCCTCCCACCAAAAAATAAAAAAATAAAAATAAAAAATAAAAAGACTGAGCCCCATACCCTGAGGCCACTGAGGGCTCAGTGAGGCTCTTCTGCATGGGGGCTCCACTGGGCTCCACACCAGTTCCTAGGTCCTGCACGTGGCCCTGCCCTTGGCCTCCATGGCCTCAAGCATTGACAAGGCTCTGCTCAGCCGGTCCCCTGCCCAGATGTGGAGTTGAGACTTGCCAGCCAGGTACCGCATGGATGGGGTGTCTTTGCCAACAACTTTTAACAAAGGTCACAGGATGTGCATTGTAACGCCTTTCCCACCAAATCCAGCTTCAAACGTTTTCTAAGCGAAGTCGCATCTCCGTCCCTTCAGACAAGAGCATCTGCCATGTGAGTCCGAGACTGGGGAGTGGGTTTCCTTCCTAGAGAAGCCCCATTACAAACGGCAGCAGGTTCAGTGGAGTCAGTGTCCTGCCGGGGGCAAGGAGGAGTGCTGGCTCAGAGCTGATTCTTCCAGCCACCCCGGCCGTGGGCACCACACAGTCCACACCACAAATGCCTCTCAGGACAAACACCTGTGCTTGAGAGTGAATTCTGAAAGTTGAGTTTCACTGGCTTAGGGTTCTGAAAGCTCAAATGTGCCCTGAGAGTTGAGCCTTAAACTGGCGGGCCCTGGGCCTCTTCTTCACTATTTGTGGATTAGAAGCCATGCTGATGGAGGAACAGAGAAGCTACCATGGTCGGGGGTGGGGGCTTCCTCCATCACTGTCCCCCGACCGCTCCACCTCTGCTGGGAGGGAGCAGTTCGGTTGGCCCTTCAATTCCCTCCATTTGAAGTTTTAACAACAGCCAATTCTAGATGAAAAACCTCTCATTCTGCCCCCAGAATCTTACCTTGATCTCGATTTATAATTATGTTGGCGGTGCCTTTGGAATGATCTTAGCCAGTCTCAGGCTTCCCTGGTGCCTCAGGCAGTAAGGAATCTGCATACGTGCAGAAGACCCAGGTTTCATCCCTGGGCTGGGAAGATCCCCTGGAGGAGGAAACCCACTCCAGTATTCTTGCCTGGAGAATCCCATGGACAGGGGAGCTTGGCGGGATATGACAGTCCATGGGGTAGCAAAGAGTTGGGCACGACTTAGTGACTGACATTTTCACTTTTGCCAGTCTCAGGGGAGGGGCCTCTGGGTGTCTGGAATCTCCCATGAGGCTTCTCCTGAACCAGTGTCTGCCTTGCGTCCTGAACTATGGGGTCCTGCTAGAGCACCTGCTGGGCAGCCAGGCCAGCAAACGAAGCTGTGACTGTGTCTGACCGTTTCTCGCTCACAGTCCCCAGAGGAGGGTGCAGGCCCCACCCTGTGGGCCTCATGGGGAGCGGCAGGGTGGGCTGGGGGACGGGCAGAGGGAGCTGTGGTTTCTGTGGGAAGGGTGCAAGGCCATCCCTGACTGGCTGGTACCCAGTTCTGGGTGAGGAGGCAGGGTGACTGAGGCCCAGACGGTGGGTCCCCCTGAGAAGGGGGTGGGGCTCTGGACTGGTCGGTGTGCATTTGAAAAGGGCACTGTGGAAGGCAGGAAGCCCAGAAACAGCACTGGGGCCTCTGAGCAAGGCGTGTGGGTATGTGGGTGTGCAGGGCGGACACCAGAACCTCAAGCTGACAGACGCTGGAGACGCTGTGGTCAACACACTGAGGGGCTGCAGAGGCTTGAACGACGGAGTTGAAGTCTCCGGTCCTGGAGGCTGAAATCCGAGACCCAGGTGTGGGCAGGACAGGTTCCCCTGAGGCCTCCCTCCTTGCTGTGGACAGCGGCCTTCTCCCCAAGGCCTCACGGGGTATCCCTCTGTGTGTCTGTTTTGACCTCCTTTCCTGTAAGGACACAAGCCCTACTAGATCAGGGTCACCCAGGTGACCTTTTTAGCCTTAATTACCTCAATTGCATTCTTTGGTCCTGGGGTCAGAAGACATGATGGAGTCCACCACCGCAGCTCAGGGCTCCGAAAGGGCCACTGCCATGTGGACGCCACATGCATCACAGCCATCTTCACCTAAGGTCACTCGCACAAAAAAGCAAAGAAGAGTCAACATCACAAGTTGCCAAATGCCCAAAGGCCCCAAAAGGGATTTGCCATCAGCTACTACTTCCTCTGATCCAGGAACCTGTTCCAAAAGGTCACAAGTCATGGACAATCCAACCCACTAAATAGGTGCACGGGGTGCTCAGGAAGTGTTGGGGGCTGAGCCATCTTCCTTATGGTTAACGAGCTCGCTTCACGCACTCGCGCACCTGCATACAATGGCAGGTCCTATAAATTCTCTTTTATCCAGGACATGAGTAAAAGCTACACCATGAAGAATCCTGGAAGGGTATCCTATGATGCTGATGTGCTGAAGATGTTTTGGGAGAAAAAAATTGAGCTTCACATGAAACAGCTGCAGAAGGAGGACATGAGGATCCGCAGGAGCGCCCTGGACAGGTGAGCTCAATGCCAGCAACCTGAGGGCGCAGAGACATTCCTGCACCGGGGCCCTCAACCTTCAGGACCCACCATCACATGCTTCCTAGCCCCCTCCCAGCCCAGTGTTACCAGAGGAATGGGTACAAAACACTGGACATCAACCACGCTAACCCTCCCCTCATCTCGCCACCACCCCATCTCTCCATCACCCCACCCCTCCATCCACCCTTCCATCACCCTGTCTCTCCCTTCCTGATCTGTCCACCACCCCATCCCTCCATCCCCCGATCCCTTCATCCCTCCTCTCCTAAGGGTCCTGTGGAAAGTTGCCCTCCAGGGTTTAACTGATTTAGTCTGTTTCTCTGACAGCTGCTCCCACTGGGTGCAGGATAAATCAACATGTCCGTCCTACACCTTCCCACACACGTGACTGACATACAGATTCAAAGCTGACACCCTTTTCTTTTTTGGGCTGGGGGGAGGGCGGGTTGGGGAGAGAGAGGGGCAGGTGGGCCACTTCTATTGGTCTTTCATTTCTCTATTTTCATCCATCTTTGTTCTGTGGCCCGTGTGGGCCTCCCATCGCAGCAGCCTCTGTTGTCACAGAGCACCGGCTCTGGGTGCATGCGCTCCAGAGCTCCGGCTCGATAATTAGACACATCAGTCCAGCCGCTCCGTGGCACGTGGGATCTTCCCAGGCCAGGGATCGAACCGGTGCCCCTTGCCCTGCAAGACCGTGTCCTTACCCACTGGACCACCAGGGAAGCCCGACACTCCTTTCTTGACTGAGTATATCCCAGAGCCTGTGGGTGCTGAGAGGGACCTCCTGGGTGACCCTGAGTAGACCCAAGAATAACTGCTTGTGAACAGCTAAGAGGGAATATTAGCACGTAATTTGCACCCAGACAATGACTCAGATGTCCAGAAACTTCAGCTGCTGCTGCTCTGGATGCTGGGCTGGAAAGGTGGATTCTTGGCGAATGTGGTGAGATCAGCCTTGGTACTGACCTTCAGTGGCCAGAGGTCTTATGGCCACGCTGGCCACCCGCTCTGCCCCTTCATCCGGGGTTTCTGGCTGCTCAGCACAGGTATGGGGGCTGTGGTAACTCCTGTCCACATGGTGTGGTCCCCCCGATCTGGTCACTGCACCCACATGGCCTCCTGAGGCGGGGGTCCTGGCCCAGAGCCCTCACACAAACGGCTCCCACAGACTCCCTCCTGGGTCTCTGTGGCCTCCTCCCTGTCCTACATGTGCCATCAGGCCCTGGGAGGTTCTGGGTCTTCAGCCCAAGGGTGCAGGTCCCAGGAGTGGGTGCAGAACAGCATGACCCAGGCTAGTCACTGAGGTCCTTGGCTGCTGGGGGCTGGACTGGGGACAGGGTGATATCCTTGCCTCTGGGGGGATGTGGCAGTTATGGGGCCTTGCACTGCCCCGAGCACACAGCCTGCCCCTGGACAGCAGCTCCAGCCATCCGTGCTGCCCCAGCCGCTCCGCCGGCTACTGTGAGGCACCCTCCTCACCAGGTCCCCAGGCACTGGGACAGTGTCTGCAGGGGCACTTCTTACCAGTTTGCCCACCAGTCCCAGCAGTGGATCCATGCCAGGCACCCACCCCACCCTCCTCCTTCCAAACCAAACCACCTGCTCACATGTGGCCCAACGGTGGGTGCCTGGTCTAGGGGAGACTGACCTCCGGGCCAGGACTCTCTCACCCCTGTGTGTCATGCTGTGGTCACAACAGGCCTCCCTTCGCAGGAAGGCAGTGCCTGAGGGGCCAGTGTGGGTGGAGAGCAGGATAAGGCTAGGCCACCAGGGGGCCGCATCCAGGCCTGTGGAGCCCAGGTGCCTGCAGTGACCAGTGGGTCCTCAGCTACACGTTTAGGATGCAGGTCGGTCCCCACTCTCCCGCTCTGGGAGAAACCTGAGCATGACCCTTCCTGGCAGGCAAGACCTGAAGTGAGGTCACCAAGTGGCAGGGTCCTTGGAGACCAGAGAGGGAGTGGCTGAGCTGGCACACAGGCAAGGTGCCAACAGACAAGCCTGGATGTCCAGGTCCTCACTGAGCGCAAATGGCCATCCGCCCCAGGCTCCGCGTCGAATGGGCTCGGAAGCTGGAGAGAAGGAACCAGATGCTGCAGAACAGCCAGGAGGCGCCCCCGGGGCCAGCCCTGCCCGGCACCCCCACCCTCCATGCCGGGGACCAGCCTGCAGCCTGAGGCCAGATTTGCTTCCGTCGCCAGTCCCCACGGCCCCCGTGGCAGTCGAACCCCTTTGTGGTTTGATGTCTCCAGAGCAATGCAAGCGTCCAATAAAATCCTGGGTCTCTGTGGCCTCCTCCCTGTCCTACATGTGCCATCAGGCCCTGGGAGGTTCTGGGTCTTCAGCCCAAGGGTGCAGGTCCCAGGAGTGGTGCAGAACAGCATGACCCAGGCTAGTCACTGAGGTCCTTGGCTGCTGGGGGCTGGACTGGGGACAGGGTGATATCCTTGCCTCTGGGGGATGTGGCAGTTATGGGGCCTTGCACTGCCCGAGCACACAGCCTGCCCCTGGACAGCAGCTCCAGCCATCCGTGCTGCCCCAGCCGCTCCGCCGGCTACTGTGAGGCACCCTCCTCACCAGGTCCCCAGGCACTGGGACAGTGTCTGCAGGGGCACTTCTTACCAGTTTGCCCACCAGTCCCAGCAGTGGATCCATGCCAGGCACCCACCCCACCCTCCTCCTTCCAAACCAAACCACCTGCTCACATGTGGCCCAACGGTGGGTGCCTGGTCTAGGGGAGACTGACCTCCGGGCCAGGACTCTCTCACCCCTGTGTGTCATGCTGTGGTCACAACAGGCCTCCCTTCGCAGGAAGGCAGTGCCTGAGGGGCCAGTGTGGGTGGAGAGCAGGATAAGGCTAGGCCACCAGGGGGCCGCATCCAGGCCTGTGGAGCCCAGGTGCCTGCAGTGACCAGTGGGTCCTCAGCTACACGTTTAGGATGCAGGTCGGTCCCCACTCTCCCGCTCTGGGAGAAACCTGAGCATGACCCTTCCTGGCAGGCAAGACCTGAAGTGAGGTCACCAAGTGGCAGGGTCCTTGGAGACCAGAGAGGGAGTGGCTGAGCTGGCACACAGGCAAGGTGCCAACAGACAAGCCTGGATGTCCAGGTCCTCACTGAGCGCAAATGGCCATCCGCCCCAGGCTCCGCGTCGAATGGGCTCGGAAGCTGGAGAGAAGGAACCAGATGCTGCAGAACAGCCAGGAGGCGCCCCCGGGGCCAGCCCTGCCCGGCACCCCCACCCTCCATGCCGGGGACCAGCCTGCAGCCTGAGGCCAGATTTGCTTCCGTCGCCAGTCCCCACGGCCCCCGTGGCAGTCGAACCCCTTTGTGGTTTGATGTCTCCAGAGCAATGCAAGCGTCCAATAAAATCTAAGATGAGTGGATGTTTTGTGCACATTTTTCTCATATCTGTAGAATGTACACACACTAAAAGTGAGCATGACACTTACAAAAAGCCATAGAGAGAAACGGCAGGACTGTGGGGACTCATGCAAATTTAAACAGAGCTTAATTCATCTTTAAACTCCTCACTTATCTCAGGAAGTTACACAGCCTCGTTCTCTCTTGGGTGTACAGGCACAGGTGTCCTGAGGCCACAGAGACCGATGGAGCTGGGTATCAGTGTTTAGATCTTATCCCCTGCCCTGCCCCCATGTGGGTGGGCAGAGGGGTCAAGCACACAGCAGAGGCCAGGCTGCGACAGGAGGACCTGGTCCTCTCATCTACCAGCGAGCCCAGGCTCCAGTCAGTGGCTGTGGTCCTCACTTGTGTGCCCAGCAGTAGCCACTTGGTGCCTTGTGGGCAGTGCAGGACTGCTGGGGTGGAGCTGGGGTCTGGCTCTATCTCTGCAGACTCTTTAACGAGGAAGACAGATCTGACTCCATCTTGGGCCTTTAACTTTGTATTCTGGTGTTTTTTGCTATGAGTTTAGAATGTTGGCTACAGCCTGAAATACATAGGACAGCCCATTCCCAAGGCTGTAACCTTTAAAGGTGTTAACACTCTCCCATTCATACAGAGGGAAAATGTTGCAGAACAGAGAATACCATTTTTCTGCTGGAGGTTTACAGGAACATCGTGACCTGACCTATGTGGAAAGGTGCAAGAACAAAGGATTCTAACACCAAGAAGTTCACAACCACCCACACCCCTTTCCCCTTTTAGTATAAAAGGAGCCTGAATTCTGACTCTGGTGAGATGGTTCCTCAGGACACTGGTCTACCATCATCTGCGTCTGCTGACTTTCTTAGTGAAGTCGCTATTCTTTGCCCCAACAACTTGTCTCCCGATTTAGTGGCCTATTGTGTGTCAAGCAGTATATGTTGGGACTCCCTGACAGTTGAGTTTGGGTTCTGTTTTGTTCTGACTCCTGATCCAGTTGGCAAGGAAGGGGATGGAGTTGTGGGAGCCCCTCCAGAGACGTTTGTTTAGACATCGTTTGTGGTTTGATGTCTCCAGCATGCAAGCGTCCAATAAAATCTAAGATGAGTGGATGTTTTGTGCACATTTTTCTCATATCTGTAGAATGTACACACACTAAAAGTGAGCATGACACTTACAAAAAGCCATAGAGAGAAACGGCAGGACTGTGGGGACTCATGCAAATTTAAACAGAGCTTAATTCATCTTTAAACTCCTCACTTATCTCAGGAAGTTACACAGCCTCGTTCTCTCTTGGGTGTACAGGCACAGGTGTCCTGAGGCCACAGAGACCGATGGAGCTGGGTATCAGTGTTTAGATCTTATCCCCTGCCCTGCCCCCATGTGGGTGGGCAGAGGGGTCAAGCACACAGCAGAGGCCAGGCTGCGACAGGAGGACCTGGTCCTCTCATCTACCAGCGAGCCCAGGCTCCAGTCAGTGGCTGTGGTCCTCACTTGTGTGCCCAGCAGTAGCCACTTCGGTGCCTTGTGGGCAGTGCAGGACTGCTGGGGTGGAGCTGGGGTCTGGCTCTATCTCTGCAGACTCTTTAACGAGGAAGACAGATCTGACTCCATCTTGGGCCTTTAACTTTGTATTCTGGTGTTTTTTGCTATGAGTTTAGAATGTTGGCTACAGCCTGAAATACATAGGACAGCCCATTCCCAAGGCTGTAACCTTTAAAGGTGTTAACACTCTCCCATTCATACAGAGGGAAAATGTTGCAGAACAGAGAATACCATTTTTCTGCTGGAGGTTTACAGGAACATCGTGACCTGACCTATGTGGAAAGGTGCAAGAACAAAGGATTCTAACACCAAGAAGTTCACAACCACCCACACCCCTTTCCCCTTTTAGTATAAAAGGAGCCTGAATTCTGACTCTGGTGAGATGGTTCCTCAGGACACTGGTCTACCATCATCTGCGTCTGCTGACTTTCTTAGTGAAGTCGCTATTCTTTGCCCCAACAACTTGTCTCCCGATTTAGTGGCCTATTGTGTGTCAAGCAGTATATGTTGGGACTCCCTGACAGTTGAGTTTGGGTTCTGTTTTGTTCTGACTCCTGATCCAGTTGGCAAGGAAGGGGATGGAGTTGTGGGAGCCCCTCCAGAGACTTAAACAGAGGGAAAACGTTGGCACAAACAGCCACGTGACATCCAGGGCATTTCCAGAGCTAACCACAGACTGGACAGCAGGTGAATGTCCAGCAGAAAAGGTCCAGAACCTGACATGAAGCATGAATGCTTGGCTCACCAAATGGTCTGGTGGAAAGGACCCAGCAAAGGTCCTTTATGACACCAACCTGCAAGCACATTCTTGGGTCAACCCACAGGCTGTCTCAGGAGACTTCACTGATAAACACGCTGGGAATGTGGTGATTAATAACCCTAAAAATAGTTGGAGAATAGAAGTCCATCACTAAGACTTGAAAAGCCCCAGGCTGCTGGAGGGTAATTTCATCTGATGATGTGCTTAGAGCTCCACGCTGTCAACATGGATAAACAGAGACGTCAGCTTAGACCGTTCGGGTGGATAGGCATGTTGGTGCAGCAGCCCTGGTTGGGAAGCTGTGCAGAATTCTGTCGTCACAGCCCGTCACGCTGCAGCAACCCATTGACCTTCCACTTCATGGCAGAAGCCAGAATGGCATGGAGACAAGGCTCTTGGCCAACCACATCTATCTCTATCGTTGATCTTTGTCTCAGGCAAGGCCAAGCTAGACTCTGGGGTTGGAAGGTACTTGGTGTAGGGAGGGGATGGAGGAAAGGGACAGGAGAGGCAGAGTGGAAACCCAGCCCCTTGGCCCCTTGTGGGGTCTTAGGACCAAGCCCTCCTCACACCCAGCCTTTTTGTGATTTTCCACATGTGCAGAGCATATTTAGGGGATGAATTTCTAATATTTACTTTTTCTTCTGGAAAATTCTGAGACACGGAGAAATGCAGGCAGAGCCTGGAGAAGAGACCAAGATGGTGGGTCTCTTCCCTCCACAAGCTCTCACCCTTTCCCAGAACCTAGAGAGACTGAAGGAAGGCTTGGGGTCCTAAGGTCCTGGGGTCCTGGGCAACATGGACTCTAGGGGCGGCCCTGAGCCAGGGTTTGTTTCCCTAGTGTGGGCGCAGACACCTCTTCCCGATGGATCTATGACAGTTGAGTTTGGGTTCTGTTTTGTTCTGACTCCTGATCCAGTTGGCAAGGAAGGGATGGAGTTGTGGAGCCCTCCAGAGACTTAAACAGAGGGAAAACGTTGGCACAAACAGCCACGTGACATCCAGGGCATTTCCAGAGCTAACCACAGACTGGACAGCAGGTGAATGTCCAGCAGAAAAGGTCCAGAACCTGACATGAAGCATGAATGCTTGGCTCACCAAATGGTCTGGTGGAAAGGACCCAGCAAAGGTCCTTTATGACACCAACCTGCAAGCACATTCTTGGGTCAACCCACAGGCTGTCTCAGGAGACTTCACTGATAAACACGCTGGGAATGTGGTGATTAATAACCCTAAAAATAGTTGGAGAATAGAAGTCCATCACTAAGACTTGAAAAGCCCCAGGCTGCTGGAGGGTAATTTCATCTGATGATGTGCTTAGAGCTCCACGCTGTCAACATGGATAAACAGAGACGTCAGCTTAGACCGTTCGGGTGGATAGGCATGTTGGTGCAGCAGCCCTGGTTGGGAAGCTGTGCAGAATTCTGTCGTCACAGCCCGTCACGCTGCAGCAACCCATTGACCTTCCACTTCATGGCAGAAGCCAGAATGGCATGGAGACAAGGCTCTTGGCCAACCACATCTATCTCTATCGTTGATCTTTGTCTCAGGCAAGGCCAAGCTAGACTCTGGGGTTGGAAGGTACTTGGTGTAGGGAGGGGATGGAGGAAAGGGACAGGAGAGGCAGAGTGGAAACCCAGCCCCTTGGCCCCTTGTGGGGTCTTAGGACCAAGCCCTCCTCACACCCAGCCTTTTTGTGATTTTCCACATGTGCAGAGCATATTTAGGGGATGAATTTCTAATATTTACTTTTTCTTCTGGAAAATTCTGAGACACGGAGAAATGCAGGCAGAGCCTGGAGAAGAGACCAAGATGGTGGGTCTCTTCCCTCCACAAGCTCTCACCCTTTCCCAGAACCTAGAGAGACTGAAGGAAGGCTTGGGGTCCTAAGGTCCTGGGGTCCTGGGCAACATGGACTCTAGGGGCGGCCCTGAGCCAGGGTTTGTTTCCCCTAGTGTGGGGCGCAGACACCTCTTCCCGATGGATCTATGCAGCACCTGCTGCCCTCAGGGTACCCAGAGTCCACGCACTGTCCTGTCAGCTCTTCCCAAAACAGCATCGCTGCTTGGGTCCGACGTTTATCCTGACCCAACAGGACAAAGTCCACTAGCTAGCTGGGTTTTGTTCTGCTAAATCATGGAAGGGTCTGGTGAATTCCACAAGGTTGGACAGAAACACTCGGAATAATCACTGTAGCCCTGAGACCACAGTCGCTCGTCCTCCAGAGCTGAGTCGGGTTGGGAAGTTAGGGGATCACCAGACAGAACCCCATGCAGCTGCCGTGGCCTCCTCTCTGCTCTCTGCTGTTCCTTGTCCCTGGGTTCCTTGCTCAGCCTCTGTGGGACTCAGAGCATTCCCTGTTTTGTCAGGAAACACAACCCACAGCCCAGAACCCCCCTGACTCCCGCGGTCAAACATCGTCCTGTTTCTGCCATTTCCTCTCAGTAGAACATGAGTGCCTCTTGCGGCGTTGAGTTACAAAGAAAATGTGTGCTCCTGAGAGCTGTTTGGACCTGAGAATGCACTTGAGAGACTGAGGGGCTGTCCTCCTAAGAAGCAAAGCCCCACACACAGTCCTGGTCTTTGACTTTGAGACCCCGTGGGCATCACCCTGGGGGGCTCCTGGAGAAGCGTGGCACGGCAGTGCTGGAACCTGGCAGACCAAGACCAGACCAAATTACAGGAGGAAGGCCTCCAGAGGTGGCTGGCTGTGCACCGTGACTCTGTCCTCAGCACTCGTCATTTAACAATAAGAGCATTTCCCAGCTGAGCCAAAACTAAGTTACTATACTTAACAAAAAAAAGAAGAAAGATCCCTGCACACAGCTATTGCTGAGTCCTTTTTCTAGTGTCTCTGGTTTCTGTGACTGGAGCTTTCTGAGCAAATCTCACATCAAATAGGTCCCATCATGTGACTCTTTGGGGAGACCAGCATCTTGGGACAAACCCCTCTCCTGACCACTGCCCCCGAACCTAGAGACTGAAGGAAGGCTTGGGGTCCTAAGGTCCTGGGGTCCTGGGCAACATGGACTCTAGGGGCGGCCCTGAGCCAGGGTTTGTTTCCCTAGTGTGGGCGCAGACACCTCTTCCCGATGGATCTATGCAGCACCTGCTGCCCTCAGGGTACCCAGAGTCCACGCACTGTCCTGTCAGCTCTTCCCAAAACAGCATCGCTGCTTGGGTCCGACGTTTATCCTGACCCAACAGGACAAAGTCCACTAGCTAGCTGGGTTTTGTTCTGCTAAATCATGGAAGGGTCTGGTGAATTCCACAAGGTTGGACAGAAACACTCGGAATAATCACTGTAGCCCTGAGACCACAGTCGCTCGTCCTCCAGAGCTGAGTCGGGTTGGGAAGTTAGGGGATCACCAGACAGAACCCCATGCAGCTGCCGTGGCCTCCTCTCTGCTCTCTGCTGTTCCTTGTCCCTGGGTTCCTTGCTCAGCCTCTGTGGGACTCAGAGCATTCCCTGTTTTGTCAGGAAACACAACCCACAGCCCAGAACCCCCCTGACTCCCGCGGTCAAACATCGTCCTGTTTCTGCCATTTCCTCTCAGTAGAACATGAGTGCCTCTTGCGGCGTTGAGTTACAAAGAAAATGTGTGCTCCTGAGAGCTGTTTGGACCTGAGAATGCACTTGAGAGACTGAGGGGCTGTCCTCCTAAGAAGCAAAGCCCCACACACAGTCCTGGTCTTTGACTTTGAGACCCCGTGGGCATCACCCTGGGGGGCTCCCTGGAGAAGCGTGGCACGGCAGTGCTGGAACCTGGCAGACCAAGACCAGACCTAATTACAGGAGGAAGGCCTCCAGAGGTGGCTGGCTGTGCACCGTGACTCTGTCCTCAGCACTCGTCATTTAACAATAAGAGCATTTCCCAGCTGAGCCAAAACTAAGTTACTATACTTAACAAAAAAAAGAAGAAAGATCCCTGCACACAGCTATTGCTGAGTCCTTTTTCTAGTGTCTCTGGTTTCTGTGACTGGAGCTTTCTGAGCAAATCTCACATCAAATAGGTCCCATCATGTGACTCTTTGGGGAGACCAGCATCTTGGGACAAACCCCTCTCCTGACCACTGTCATGTGTCTGCTCATCCATCCCCTCCCATTCCCTAAAGACGGAAATCCTCTCTAAGGGCTCAAGAGGCTTGAACTAAACACTGGGGCTGGGTCACCTCCCACTCAAAGGCCAGCACCTCGGTGAGGTGCTGAGTCCATGCCTGCATCCAGGAGACACGTCCCCACCCCCGGCCCTGATGCCAGATGAGCCCAGGCCCCCAGCAGTCACTCCTCCAAGGGTCTGATCACAAACCCTCAAGTTGTCCCAGGGGTCATTTCCAACAGCTGACAATGGGGAGCTTCTAACTTATCACTCCTTCCATGTTCATTAGAAAACATCTCTTTTCCTTCCTTCCTTCCTTTCTTTCCTGCCTGTGGAATCGGGAAAAGGCAGCAAGTGGTCTTCCAGGAGCCTCCAACAGGAGCCATCCCTGAGGACACCTCGATTGCAGCCTGTGAGACCCGCTTCAGAACTGGAAGGAAGTTCTCCTGAGCTATTTTACATTGGTGATGATTGTTACAGAAACAACTGTACCAACTAGCCACATCCTCGCAGCCTTAGGTGGGAAAACTGGTTAAAACACAGGGCAGAAGCAACCAGGAGAGGATTTCCTTAATGTGGCTACATAGATGGAAAAGCCAGAGGCTGTGAGGACCAGGAGAGGGGGGAATCCGGGCCAGGCAGGAAGCCAGGAGGGTGTGTGGGGCTGGGAGTGGGGACCATCGTCCACCCGCACGGTCACCGTGGTTGGCTGAGCAGAGGCCACAGGGCCGCCAGAAGCGTGGCACGGCAGTGCTGGAACCTGGCAGACCAAGACCAGACCTAATTACAGGAGGAAGGCCTCCAGAGGTGGCTGGCTGTGCACCGTGACTCTGTCCTCAGCACTCGTCATTTAACAATAAGAGCATTTCCCAGCTGAGCCAAAACTAAGTTACTATACTTAACAAAAAAAAGAAGAAAGATCCCTGCACACAGCTATTGCTGAGTCCTTTTTCTAGTGTCTCTGGTTTCTGTGACTGGAGCTTTCTGAGCAAATCTCACATCAAATAGGTCCCATCATGTGACTCTTTGGGGAGACCAGCATCTTGGGACAAACCCCTCTCCTGACCACTGTCATGTGTCTGCTCATCCATCCCCTCCCATTCCCTAAAGACGGAAATCCTCTCTAAGGGCTCAAGAGGCTTGAACTAAACACTGGGGCTGGGTCACCTCCCACTCAAAGGCCAGCACCTCGGTGAGGTGCTGAGTCCATGCCTGCATCCAGGAGACACGTCCCCACCCCCGGCCCTGATGCCAGATGAGCCCAGGCCCCCAGCAGTCACTCCTCCAAGGGTCTGATCACAAACCCTCAAGTTGTCCCAGGGGTCATTTCCAACAGCTGACAATGGGGAGCTTCTAACTTATCACTCCTTCCATGTTCATTAGAAAACATCTCTTTTCCTTCCTTCCTTCCTTTCTTTCCTGCCTGTGGAATCGGGAAAAGGCAGCAAGTGGTCTTCCAGGAGCCTCCAACAGGAGCCATCCCTGAGGACACCTCGATTGCAGCCTGTGAGACCCGCTTCAGAACTGGAAGGAAGTTCTCCTGAGCTATTTTACATTGGTGATGATTGTTACAGAAACAACTGTACCAACTAGCCACATCCTCGCAGCCTTAGGTGGGAAAACTGGTTAAAACACAGGGCAGAAGCAACCAGGAGAGGATTTCCTTAATGTGGCTACATAGATGGAAAAGCCAGAGGCTGTGAGGACCAGGAGAGGGGGGAATCCGGTCCAGGCAGGAAGCCAGGAGGGTGTGTGGGGGCTGGGAGTGGGGACCATCGTCCACCCGCACGGTCACCGTGGTTGGCTGAGCAGAGGCCACAGGGCCGCCCCACAGGTCTGTGTACCTGGCGAGGACATGGTGTGGGGGAGTGCAACCCTGCAGCTCTGTATGCCTCCCGAGGACATGAGGGTGGGGGCAGCACAGGCCTGATTTCGATTTCTGGACACCCCTCCCTGGAGGATGCCCCTCCCTGGAGCCCGCTGGGCTGCTGGCGCATCCATGGCAACAAGACCCGTTTGTTACACATGCAGGCACAGCTCATCCTACAGCGGCAATCAAGTTAGAAGCACGTTTAGAAAATCCGCGAATAAAAGCGATTATTCTTATGTGGAGATGGGAGAAGATACAATGAGCCATTTTCCCAGCTCCATGCTGAGACCCTCAGGGAGGGCCCAGCCCCCTGCACCCAGCCCTTGGGTTTAGCCCAAACCCCTCCTGCAGCACAAGCACAGGGGACCCCTCATGGCCCTCCACAGACCACCCCCCTCCTGTCCCAATGACCTACCCGCATCCCAGCCCCCGTCCCACCCTGAGATCTAACTCGGAGCCTGGGCTCTGAAAGCCTGAGTTGGGGGTGCCTGTGTGAAGACACAGTGCACCTCCCTGCTCACGGACCCCAGAACAAAACCCTGCCCTACCCCCACCCAGGACCGTTTTCAGGTTAATTCTGACTAGGGTGGGGGGATCTGGGTGCTACATGGGAGGGACCTCAAGGGAGCCTCTAGTGTAGGAGCCCCAGCCAGGGCAGTATCGTCTATGAA
>JAIOJX010000026.1:20627038-20652038 GCA_022376925.1 Tragulus kanchil | reverse complement strand
TGTGTCCTCATGTTCCTGGGACCTTCTGATGTGTGGAGCATCAGAACAATGCCTACCTCTGCTGTTTCAGCATTCATAGAAAACCTGTTTATTCCTTCAGTACTGTTTCTTTCTATCATTATGAAAGAAGATTTGACAACCACTGGATTTACCTATTAATTCTGGATAGAGTATCAGGAGAAGGGACAAATTTGATAGACAATCTGATGACACTTTCATTATTTTCTTTATTTCAGACATGAACATTTTATTTTCATTTGCTGAAGAACAAAAATGGTGGGCAGAGCTAAGTATCTTCCATCTGTCCATTCAGATCTACTCTCCTTCTGCTTGTCCTGCTATATTCACAGGAGCTGACCTACAAGGACAACATCAACAGTTCCTCTCTCTCTCGACTGCTGGCTGGCTTCAGACAATGGCAAGGATGGTGAAAACCACAGGGAGGAAAAGGAGCGAAATCAAGAGAATTCCTACAGCTCCTTCCCTGCAAAGTGATTCTTACTGACCACAGCTCTCCACAGAAGCTCCCATCATGGGTCCCTCTCCGTACTGCTCCCTGCATCTGTAGGGTCTGGTGACCCTCACCCTCAGGAACCTACAAGTGCCTCCTCTGACTAGTTCCAAGGACTGTACCATCCCTGATTAAATTCCCTGTAAGCTACCCTAATGGAGCAGCCATCTGTCCAATCAGGGGTCTGTCTGATGCACTAGGGAAATGTAATAAATATTTAATGCTTTTAGTCTTTATTTTAAAGTATATCAAGTTTACAGCATAACCACACAGAGAAAAAAATTCAAATAAGTTATGTATACACGCTCCCTTAATGGAATACAATTCAGTAACAGATAAAGCAAGCAAAGAAATTTTGAGCTTGTACATAGCAGATGTGTTGTTGCTAGTGATCTTGATATTTTAATTTTGAAATGGAAATATATATTGTAAGAGCAAATTGAATAAATATATCAATGCTGTTCGGAAAAGAGTTTTCACTGTGGAATAAAGGAAAATCAAATGTGCAAATGTGCAATGGGGAAAAAATAACATAAAACCTGTGAAGGTGTATTGAAAAAAATAAAAAAGAATGTCATCCCAGTCATCCCAGTCAAATGATTGCCTCAGTAACATGTAGGTGCTTAGGTGCCAGAAAAGGTAGAACAGTGACAGTTTATTGATAAAGGTTTGAATTTAAGAGCAGAGATAGAAAACTGAGCTAGGAGGGAACTGATGTGGGAAGTTAGAGCAAGGATGAATGGATGAACTGGAAGTGTCGCTGGAGGACTCTGTGCAGGTGATAATCTGTCAGTCCACGGGGTCACAAAGAGTCAGATACAACTGATGACTAACACTGGTCAGCCTGCTGTCGACTTATATTCACAGCAAAAGCTAAACCTAAGTATCTTCCATCTGTCCATTCAGATCTACTCTCCTTCTGCTTGTCCTGCTATATTCACAGGAGCTGACCTACAAGGACAACATCAACAGTTCCTCTCTCTCTCGACTGCTGGCTGGCTTCAGACAATGGCAAGGATGGTGAAAACCACAGGGAGGAAAAGGAGCGAAATCAAGAGAATTCCTACAGCTCCTTCCCTGCAAAGTGATTCTTACTGACCACAGCTCTCCACAGAAGCTCCCATCATGGGTCCCTCTCCGTACTGCTCCCTGCATCTGTAGGGTCTGGTGACCCTCACCCTCAGGAACCTACAAGTGCCTCCTCTGACTAGTTCCAAGGACTGTACCATCCCTGATTAAATTCCCTGTAAGCTACCCTAATGGAGCAGCCATCTGTCCAATCAGGGGTCTGTCTGATGCACTAGGGAAATGTAATAAATATTTAATGCTTTTAGTCTTTATTTTAAAGTATATCAAGTTTACAGCATAACCACACAGAGAAAAAAATTCAAATAAGTTATGTATACACGCTCCCTTAATGGAATACAATTCAGTAACAGATAAAGCAAGCAAAGAAATTTTGAGCTTGTACATAGCAGATGTGTTGTTGCTAGTGATCTTGATATTTTAATTTTGAAATGGAAATATATATTGTAAGAGCAAATTGAATAAATATATCAATGCTGTTCGGAAAAGAGTTTTCACTGTGGAATAAAGGAAAATCAAATGTGCAAATGTGCAATGGGGAAAAAATAACATAAAACCTGTGAAGGTGTATTGAAAAAAATAAAAAAGAATGTCATCCCAGTCATCCCAGTCAAATGATTGCCTCAGTAACATGTAGGTGCTTAGGTGCCAGAAAAGGTAGAACAGTGACAGTTTATTGATAAAGGTTTGAATTTAAGAGCAGAGATAGAAAACTGAGCTAGGAGGGAACTGATGTGGGAAGTTAGAGCAAGGGATGAATGGATGAACTGGAAGTGTCGCTGGAGGACTCTGTGCAGGTGATAATCTGTCAGTCCACGGGGTCACAAAGAGTCAGATACAACTGATGACTAACACTGGGTACAAAGAAGGTGCCAATGCAACCTCAAGTCATGGAAATGTGGGGAAAGGGAAAACTCAGCCTTTTGGTGGAAGGGATCCAGGCATCTAAACTTCAGTGAGGCAATACAAAAAGAGAACAGAGCTGGAACACAGGCATGCCTCCTTCCCTAGAAAGACCAGAGTGTGAGGAATTCACTAGAGCAGTGAGCCAGGTACACAGGCAGTTTCTGTGACTTCCTCAACCCAGATCTTAAAACAAAACTGGGGCTTTGTGCCGCTGTGCCAACAAGGAATTCAAAGATCACTCATGAAGCTAAAGGACATATTTTCATAAACTTTTCTCCTCATCTTTGGGGAAGGAAACAGGTTGCCACTTTACAAATAAAGATTCTAAATTACAGAAAGGGCCCACCTACCCTGAGGGTACTAGGGTCAGAAATGGGGTCTCCTATGTTTTAGTTGTTGGTGCCTGAGGATCTTAAACCTTTTGAAATCAAACACTTTATATAATTACTACTTTTAGCAGAGTCCCCAGTAAACATCTTCCTCTTCATCTTATCTCAAGGTATTATACACAGTAGACCAAAACTTAAAAAGAGGTCTGTTGTCTGGGGCACAGCCCTGGAGACCAAGCAGAGGAGATAAGACCTCAGCTGAAATTCAGCTACCTCTTGCTCTTTGCTCTTATTTCCTTGCCTCACGTATACTGTTCCACACACACACAAAACAAGAGCATTTATTGAACATTGACTGGACCACTAGAGTCCAGCAGGCATGAAGAACTAAATGTACTGACCACACTTTGGGGTAACTGATGGAAATTGCATGTACTATCTTCAAAACTGAAGATTATTATTCCATGTTGATAAATATTTAAAAGGTTATTTTTGAAAACCACTTATGATTTCTGCAAGCCAAATTTCTCAATTTTTAATAGGTAACTTAAAAACTCCCGAAAAATGTAAATTTTTAAAAATGCAATTTTATATAATATCAGCTACTAAAAAACTAAGAGACTAACAAATTCTAAGACCTTCTCTCAAGGGGCAGTATGTTATTAAATATATTTAACATTTCCTTACAAAGTGTATCCCCTTTCCAAAAATGGTATGCATTCAGAGTGGACACAATTTGAATTCTCATTATTTTAACACGAAAAGTGATTATCTGAAGGAAAACAATTGATAGCCTCAAGCAAAGTGACATTCAAACAACACAAGCCTTTTGGAGTGGATTTATTGCATTTGTGTCTTTTCCTACAGAGCAGAGCAAGAGGCATGTTGAAATACACATATGTTTCTGTAGTAGAATTTTGCGTTAGTTATCTTATATTTATTACAATTAGCCAGATTCACCCAAATAACAGTATAGATTACAAAGGTCTTCATTCCAGAGCACCCCCATGGTAAGCACCTTTCCTTCTCCAAAGAGTGATTTTGCATCAGTTTTCTACTGGTGTTGGTGATGGGTCATGTTTCCTTTAGTCTTCACACACTGTGTATCTACTAATTCCACCCCATCACAACATGAGCAACAAGGAGGTAACACATCCCAACTATGCAGGAGACAATCATCATTGGAAAGCCCAACCTGAAACAGAGAAATGGATTTTCATGTTTGGTGTCTGGAGAGTACTATGATCTCTAAACTCAGAATTATGTTCATGCAAAAGAATGTGGCCTTAAGATCTGTATGTATCTATAAAGGTCACTGTCTCTTATTTCTAGAAATCAAAAGTTGGGTTCAGCCTAGATGACGTGGACACATGCCTCAATGAGATATCCTCCATTGTATTCCCCAGATACATCCCATGTCTATTTTACCCAGTTTCTGCATCCAGATTGCAGTGGCAACACATGAACATTTTGTCACTGCTATACTGTTCCACACACACAAAACAAGAGCATTTATTGAACATTGACTGGACCACTAGAGTCCAGCAGGCATGAAGAACTAAATGTACTGACCACACTTTGGGGTAACTGATGGAAATTGCATGTACTATCTTCAAAACTGAAGATTATTATTCCATGTTGATAAATATTTAAAAGGTTATTTTTGAAAACCACTTATGATTTCTGCAAGCCAAATTTCTCAATTTTTAATAGGTAACTTAAAAACTCCCGAAAAATGTAAATTTTTAAAAATGCAATTTTATATAATATCAGCTACTAAAAAACTAAGAGACTAACAAATTCTAAGACCTTCTCTCAAGGGGCAGTATGTTATTAAATATATTTAACATTTCCTTACAAAGTGTATCCCCTTTCCAAAAATGGTATGCATTCAGAGTGGACACAATTTGAATTCTCATTATTTTAACACGAAAAGTGATTATCTGAAGGAAAACAATTGATAGCCTCAAGCAAAGTGACATTCAAACAACACAAGCCTTTTGGAGTGGATTTATTGCATTTGTGTCTTTTCCTACAGAGCAGAGCAAGAGGCATGTTGAAATACACATATGTTTCTGTAGTAGAATTTTGCGTTAGTTATCTTATATTTATTACAATTAGCCAGATTCACCCAAATAACAGTATAGATTACAAAGGTCTTCATTCCAGAGCACCCCCATGGTAAGCACCTTTCCTTCTCCAAAGAGTGATTTTGCATCAGTTTTCTACTGGTGTTGGTGATGGGTCATGTTTCCTTTAGTCTTCACACACTGTGTATCTACTAATTCCACCCCATCACAACATGAGCAACAAGGAGGTAACACATCCCAACTATGCAGGAGACAATCATCATTGGAAAGCCCAACCTGAAACAGAGAAATGGATTTTCATGTTTGGTGTCTGGAGAGTACTATGATCTCTAAACTCAGAATTATGTTCATGCAAAAGAATGTGGCCTTAAGATCTGTATGTATCTATAAAGGTCACTGTCTCTTATTTCTAGAAATCAAAAGTTGGGTTCAGCCTAGATGACGTGGACACATGCCTCAATGAGATATCCTCCATTGTATTCCCCAGATACATCCCAGTTCATTTTGGCAGCACTATGTTATAAGCATCACCAATGTCTATTTTACCCAGTTTCTGCATCCAGATTGCAGTGGTACCACGCAAAAACAAGCGTGCAGGGGCTGGGACCTCAGAGTGAGCCCGGCTCCCTCAGAGCAGGTCCTGCTAGGCAGGAGCTGGCATTAGTTGCACACCCCCATCCGGGGCCTCCTCTCCATGCTGTCCTCCTGAGAGACACCTGCTGCCAGGCTGCCTCTAGTCTGCAATATTCCTGGATCCTTTCCATCATGAATTTTTTTGCTGAGTAATGCCATACAGGGCCGTCAGACTCTCACTATGCACTCTCATCATGGACAGTCAAGGCACAAATCCATATTGGAATGTTCAAGGGAAGAACAACATAAAATACCAATGTCCTGCTGATTATTTGGGGGGTCTGGGGGGGGGGGAAGGAGAGGGGCGGGCAGGCCACTCCTATTGGTCTTTCATTTATCCATTTTCATCCATCTTTGTTCTTTGGCCTGTGTGGGCCTCCCATCGCAGTGGCCTCTGTTGTCGCAGAGCACCAGCTCTGGGCACACGTGCTCCAGAGCTCTGGCTTGGTAATTGGACACATGGGTCCAGCTGCTCCACGGCATGTGGGATCTTCCCAGGCCAGGGATTGAACTAGCGCCCCTTGCACTGCAAGGTGGTGTCCTTATCCACTGGACCACCAGGGAAGCCCTGTCCTGCTTATTATTAAAACATACTTATATTGATTATGTGTGGCTTATTTTTTTTTAATTACACAAGTTTAGGGTCTACATGGTTCTTCCCTGGAGGCTCAGGTGGTAAAGCATCTGCCTGCAATGCGGGGGACCAGGTTTGATCCCTGGGTCAGGAAGATCCCCTGGAGAAAGAAATGGCAACCCACTCCAGTATTCTTGCCTGGAGAATGCTGTGGACAGAGGAGCCTGGTTGGCTCCATGGGGGTCACAAAGAGTCAGATACAACTGAGCAACTAAAACACACAGGGTCTATATAAACGGAAAATTTAAACAAGTTTTTGAAGCACCTGAAAAATTCCATGAAAGAGATATCCTCCATTGTATTCCCCAGATACATCCCAGTTCATTTTGGCAGCACTATGTTATAAGCATCACCAATGTCTATTTTACCCAGTTTCTGCATCCAGATTGCAGTGGTACCACGCAAAAACAAGCGTGCAGGGGCTGGGACCTCAGAGTGAGCCCGGCTCCCTCAGAGCAGGTCCTGCTAGGCAGGAGCTGGCATTAGTTGCACACCCCCATCCGGGGCCTCCTCTCCATGCTGTCCTCCTGAGAGACACCTGCTGCCAGGCTGCCTCTAGTCTGCAATATTCCTGGATCCTTTCCATCATGAATTTTTTTGCTGAGTAATGCCATACAGGGCCGTCAGACTCTCACTATGCACTCTCATCATGGACAGTCAAGGCACAAATCCATATTGGAATGTTCAAGGGAAGAACAACATAAAATACCAATGTCCTGCTGATTATTTGGGGGGTCTGGGGGGTGGGGAAGGAGAGGGGCGGGCAGGCCACTCCTATTGGTCTTTCATTTATCCATTTTCATCCATCTTTGTTCTTTGGCCTGTGTGGGCCTCCCATCGCAGTGGCCTCTGTTGTCGCAGAGCACCAGCTCTGGGCACACGTGCTCCAGAGCTCTGGCTTGGTAATTGGACACATGGGTCCAGCTGCTCCACGGCATGTGGGATCTTCCCAGGCCAGGGATTGAACCGGCGCCCCTTGCACTGCAAGGTGGTGTCCTTATCCACTGGACCACCAGGGAAGCCCTGTCCTGCTTATTATTAAAACATACTTATATTGATTATGTGTGGCTTATTTTTTTTTAATTACACAAGTTTAGGGTCTACATGGTTCTTCCCTGGAGGCTCAGGTGGTAAAGCATCTGCCTGCAATGCGGGGGACCAGGTTTGATCCCTGGGTCAGGAAGATCCCCTGGAGAAAGAAATGGCAACCCACTCCAGTATTCTTGCCTGGAGAATGCTGTGGACAGAGGAGCCTGGTTGGCTCCATGGGGGTCACAAAGAGTCAGATACAACTGAGCAACTAAAACACACAGGGTCTATATAAACGGAAAATTTAAACAAGTTTTTGAAGCACCTGAAAAATTCCATGAAAGAGAATCCATATCCATGCTGCTCTGCAATTCCTGCACAAACCACATTTGCCGATGCTCCAATCAGTGTACCATTACCTAGAATCAAAATTCAAAAATTAAAATAAAAATCTCTGTTCATCTTGGAGATGTGCCTATAATCGCTTTTGTTCTATAATACTTGGATCATTTCATACACTTTTAATTTGATAATTACAGTTCATTATGAAAGTGACTGCTTGTACAAATATATGCAGGAAAAAACACTGGAAAAGAGACAATAAATTCATTCCTTGT
This sequence comes from Tragulus kanchil, assembly GCA_022376925.1. Lineage (NCBI taxonomy): Eukaryota > Metazoa > Chordata > Mammalia > Artiodactyla > Tragulidae > Tragulus > Tragulus kanchil. The sequence goes on along the minus strand of JAIOJX010000026.1, from coordinate 20,644,203 downwards.
AAATATGTATTTAGGAATAGGGCTATTGTTGTTGAATTGATAGAGAAGAAGAAATGTCAAGAACTGGCAAATCACTGTGGGACATAGTGGCTAAATCTTTCAGAGGAAAGCATAAGTAGGGTCAACATCCAGAGGAGAGAACATGTGTCTTCAGAGCATGGGATCTCAAATGAGAACTACCACTTTTAGGATTCCAAGTCAGGACACAGACCAGGAAATCCTTTGTGTGCCTGGAGAGACAGATGTAAACAGACAGGATAATATAATGCTTCTCTGGCTAGGTCTTTTTGATAGAACACATATCTTCAGGGAGACCAATATGCATGTACATACACAAGTATGGTCTCAGGGAGAGATGGGACTCAAGTCTGACCCCCAACAGAGGAATGGGATCAGGAAAGGGTAAATTTACCTGGTGAAGCCCATTAATATATTTTATCCACTAATCACAGAGGTCAGTGTTTGGGGTGCACAACCCCGGCTCAGTCAAGTTAGTCCTGTTCTGGTATTGTGCATCACTGAGGACTGTGAACTGTAAGACACAAATCTGCAGCTGCCAACAACCGTTATGACCTGAGGGGATGGTCTTTCTGAGACTGGACAGCAGTGCAGGAGTGTGAGGATCAAGGAAGCTTGCCCCTCTGTGCTATGTTGGTTCAGAACTCCATACTGGAATAGTGAGGATGCAGAGAAGGAGAGCTGTGTCATCTATGAGGTTTCTCCTGTCCCCTACTCCACTCAGTCCTTACACTCTCTTGAAATACACAGGCATCCAACACAGCATTTACTACCAGGCCTAGAGGCCGTCATGCAAAGGCTCACAGAGAGCCTCACCTCATTCTTCCTGCTTTGTTCCATATAAGAATTCAACTAGAGCCGTTTCAGTAAAAACTCCTTCAATAGCTCACCACATCCATTTACTGGCTTGTTCTAAGGATGAAATATAATTGACATGTCAATACTGTAAGACTTTGGATCTTAAGAGCTCAGTAAAAAACCTCAGGGTCTGCTCAGAGCTCTGAAGCCCACAAGCTGAAGCCTCAACCTGCTGTGCTTACTGTTTATGATGCTCCATTCTGTGACAATCTTCCTGTTCCTCAGTGTAGTTCAAAGTGTATGGCCTCACCCAGAGTTTTAGGAAGGGTGCAGTGGAGGTGGGAGATCAGTGGGCAAGCCCACCACCAAGAGGAGAGGGGTAGCTGCCACATAGCAGGGGTGGGCATGTCAGACAAACACCCAAACCGCTGGTACAGGACAGATTTTAGGGTGGCAACAAAGGACACATAAAGCCTGGTTAGTGGGTAGTCCAGACTATAAGGTGTTGCCTTGTTTCAGGTAGGAGAATGACGACACTCCCCAGCCCCATAGAGAAACCCACACCTCAGTCTTCAGAACATGTGCTTACATCATTGTCACTATGTATGGGTTTGGTATGGGCTTCGGGCATCCTATCTTTCAATGCTCAGAGTTGTTCCTGTTTTGCTGGGCGCTTGCTGGTTCTTGGGTCGAGCTTGTTCTCATTGTAGGTATGGAGGCTTTTGGGTGGGCTCTTGTCTCATAATGCTCTGTGGGATCAGGAGTTCTGTGATGGGCACAGTCCCAAGTGGGTCATACATCTCCTCAGGGGAGCTGGTCTCAGTCTGTGGCACTCCTGGCGGATATGAACCATGCAGGATCCCAGGAAAACCATGGTTAGTGACTGGCAGCCTGCTCACAGGTTGGCTGGAGATGGAGTCTCTAGGGCCGAGATTGCAGCAGTCCCTTGCCTTTCACCTCTGGCTTCCACAGCAGCCTCTCTGAGGTTTCTCCTGTCCCTACTCCACTCAGTCCTTACACTCTCTTGAAATACACAGGCATCCAACACAGCATTTACTACCAGGCCTAGAGGTCATGCAAAGGCTCACAGAGAGCCTCACCTCATTCTTCCTGCTTTGTTCCATATAAGAATTCAACTAGAGCCGTTTCAGTAAAACTCCTTCAATAGCTCACCACATCCATTTACTGGCTTGTTCTAAGGATGAAATATAATTGACATGTCAATACTGTAAGACTTTGGATCTTAAGAGCTCAGTAAAAAACCTCAGGGTCTGCTCAGAGCTCTGAAGCCCACAAGCTGAAGCCTCAACCTGCTGTGCTTACTGTTTATGATGCTCCATTCTGTGACAATCTTCCTGTTCCTCAGTGTAGTTCAAAGTGTATGGCCTCACCCAGAGTTTTAGGAAGGGTGCAGTGGAGGTGGGAGATCAGTAGGGGCAAGCCCACCACCAAGAGGAGAGGGGTAGCTGCCACATAGCAGGGGTGGGCATGTCAGACAAACACCCAAACCGCTGGTACAGGACAGATTTTAGGGTGGCAACAAAGGACACATAAAGCCTGGTTAGTGGGTAGTCCAGACTATAAGGTGTTGCCTTGTTTCAGGTAGGAGAATGACGACACTCCCCAGCCCCATAGAGAAACCCACACCTCAGTCTTCAGAACATGTGCTTACATCATTGTCACTATGTATGGGTTTGGTATGGGCTTCGGGCATCCTATCTTTCAATGCTCAGAGTTGTTCCTGTTTTGCTGGGCGCTTGCTGGTTCTTGGGTCGAGCTTGTTCTCATTGTAGGTATGGAGGCTTTTGGGTGGGCTCTTGTCTCATAATGCTCTGTGGGATCAGGAGTTCTGTGATGGGCACAGTCCCAAGTGGGTCATACATCTCCTCAGGGGAGCTGGTCTCAGTCTGTGGCACTCCTGGCGGATATGAACCATGCAGGATCCCAGGAAAACCATGGTTAGTGACTGGCAGCCTGCTCACAGGTTGGCTGGAGATGGAGTCTCTAGGGCCGAGATTGCAGCAGTCCCTTGCCTTTCACCTCTGGCTTCCACAGCAGCCTCTCTGTTCTGGGATGGAGGGCTTTAAATGGCAGCTGGCTTGCTCTTTTCAGTATTCACTAGCATGCAATCCTTTGTTCTGTGATTGTGCCAGGGAGTTATAGTGCGCCCATAGAGAGCCTTCCCCCAGGAGAGGTTGGTTTGTTTTTTGGGTTTTTTGTCTCTCTGGCATTTCCATGGTTTGGGTTGCTAAGTCCCATTAGTCCCCTCAGAGTGCATTCAAGCATTCAGTCCCATCCTTTTACCCTAAGCACCAAGGATGCAATATGGCTCCTCGCCCAGCCCCCACTTCCTGCCGGTGGATACTAGTGTGAGCGGTTTCTCTGCTGGTAATTGCCTGTGAGAATTCTGTAGTGGTGATTTTTTTTCTGGTCATGTTGCCCTCTGAGATTCCAAAGCTCCCCACTGTCCCCTCCTGTGATAGGGTTTCTTAATGTGTGGACACGTTTCCTCCTTCATAACTCCCTCCCCAGGATGAGTCTCTGTCCCTAAATCTTTTGTCTCTCTTTTCATCTTTGTCTTTGTTCTACCTCATTTCAGAGAGAGTGGTTTCCTTTTCTGGATGTCTGGGGTCACCACCAGCCTTTATAAGGTGTTTTGTGAAAGTTGCTCCCATACAGATGAACTTATGATGTATTTGTTGGGGAGAAAGTGGTCTCCCCAGCCTATTCCTTTGCTATCTTGGGACCACCTCCTACACATGGCAAATAGGACTTTGCAGAAGTAATTCAGGTTATAGACCTTGAGATGGAGGTTTACTCTGAATTATCTGAGTGGGCACAACAGACTCACATGAACCCTTAAAAGTAAAGAACTTTCTTGAGCGGCTTGCTGGTTCTTGGGTCGAGCTTGTTCTCATTGTAGGTATGGAGGCTTTTGGGTGGGCTCTTGTCTCATAATGCTCTGTGGGATCAGGAGTTCTGTGATGGGCACAGTCCCAAGTGGGTCATACATCTCCTCAGGGGAGCTGGTCTCAGTCTGTGGCACTCCTGGCGGATATGAACCATGCAGGATCCCAGGAAAACCATGGTTAGTGACTGGCAGCCTGCTCACAGGTTGGCTGGAGATGGAGTCTCTAGGGCCGAGATTGCAGCAGTCCCTTGCCTTTCACCTCTGGCTTCCACAGCAGCCTCTCTGTTCTGGGATGGAGGGCTTTAAATGGCAGCTGGCTTGCTCTTTTCAGTATTCACTAGCATGCAATCCTTTGTTCTGTGATTGTGCCAGGGAGTTATAGTGCGCCCATAGAGAGCCTTCCCCCAGGAGAGGTTGGTTTGTTTTTTGGGTTTTTTGTCTCTCTGGCATTTCCATGGTTTGGGTTGCTAAGTCCCATTAGTCCCCTCAGAGTGCATTCAAGCATTCAGTCCCATCCTTTTACCCTAAGCACCAAGGATGCAATATGGCTCCTCGCCCAGCCCCCACTTCCTGCCGGTGGATACTAGTGTGAGCGGTTTCTCTGCTGGTAATTGCCTGTGAGAATTCTGTAGTGGTGATTTTTTTTCTGGTCATGTTGCCCTCTGAGATTCCAAAGCTCCCCACTGTCCCCTCCTGTGATAGGGTTTCTTAATGTGTGGACACGTTTCCTCCTTCATAACTCCCTCCCCAGGATGAGTCTCTGTCCCTAAATCTTTTGTCTCTCTTTTCATCTTTGTCTTTGTTCTACCTCATTTCAGAGAGAGTGGTTTCCTTTTCTGGATGTCTGGGGTCACCACCAGCCTTTATAAGGTGTTTTGTGAAAGTTGCTCCCATACAGATGAACTTATGATGTATTTGTTGGGGAGAAAGTGGTCTCCCCAGCCTATTCCTTTGCTATCTTGGGACCACCCCTCCTACACATGGCAAATAGGACTTTGCAGAAGTAATTCAGGTTATAGACCTTGAGATGGAGGTTTACTCTGAATTATCTGAGTGGGCACAACAGACTCACATGAACCCTTAAAAGTAAAGAACTTTCTTGAGCTAGAAGCAGAAGAGACGCCTTGGAGAGAGAGAGAGGCATAGAGGTCCTGGGGGCTCAAGGGAGCTGCAGCAATGCCGAGGAAGGAGAGACCCCAGAGGGAGTTGGAAGAACCCTAGGGTAGAGAGTTGGAGAGATCCAATGGGGTGGACGAATTCCCACCATGAGAATTCCATACACCATTTCTGGTTCTGAGATTTGGGTCTAAGGGCCACAATCAGAGAAGGCCTCTAGGAGCTGAGGACAGCTTCAGCTGATAACCAGAGAGGGACTGGAGACTCAGCCTTACACTTCCAAGGAATTAGATTCTGCCATCAACCTGAGAGAGTCTGGAACCAGACCCATCCTAAAAGTCCCCAAAGTTTGTCTATTTGTAATAACCAGAACGGAATCTGGATCTCCATCTCAATTCTGAGATCTGCTTCAGCTCCCACTGCCCCTCTCCCTCAGAATTCCATTAGCTCCTTCCTAACGGCCTAACCTTAGGTAGGCTCTCCCTCTCACCTAGGAAGCCTCTCAAAATGGAAATCAGCTCATATTCTCTAGGGGCTAACAGGGAGCCTGTTAGTAAAAACATGGCACAACATGGGAGATGTACAGGGGCCTGAGATCAGACAAGCAGAGAGAAAATGTTTAGGGCTGAGCACTGAGGTTCCCAGTGTCCCCATGAAGAAAGTGAGGCACAGAGAAACAATATGCCAACTTGCTCGTTAAGAAGTGGCTGAAAAAGGTTTTCCCCAGGTAGACTCAAGCTGCGTGATTTATGTCTGAAACGTCTCTGTAAAACAGCCATACGAATCATCTGAAGGGTCCCACTTCTAATTTTGTCTCTCTTTTCATCTTTGTCTTTGTTCTACCTCATTTCAGAGAGAGTGGTTTCCTTTTCTGGATGTCTGGGGTCACCACCAGCCTTTATAAGGTGTTTTGTGAAAGTTGCTCCCATACAGATGAACTTATGATGTATTTGTTGGGGAGAAAGTGGTCTCCCCAGCCTATTCCTTTGCTATCTTGGGACCACCCCTCCTACACATGGCAAATAGGACTTTGCAGAAGTAATTCAGGTTATAGACCTTGAGATGGAGGTTTACTCTGAATTATCTGAGTGGGCACAACAGACTCACATGAACCCTTAAAAGTAAAGAACTTTCTTGAGCTAGAAGCAGAAGAGACGCCTTGGAGAGAGAGAGAGGCATAGAGGTCCTGGGGGCTCAAGGGAGCTGCAGCAATGCCGAGGAAGGAGAGACCCCAGAGGGAGTTGGAAGAACCCTAGGGTAGAGAGTTGGAGAGATCCAATGGGGTGGACGAATTCCCACCATGAGAATTCCATACACCATTTCTGGTTCTGAGATTTGGGTCTAAGGGCCACAATCAGAGAAGGCCTCTAGGAGCTGAGGACAGCTTCAGCTGATAACCAGAGAGGGACTGGAGACTCAGCCTTACACTTCCAAGGAATTAGATTCTGCCATCAACCTGAGAGAGTCTGGAACCAGACCCATCCTAAAAGTCCCCAAAGTTTGTCTATTTGTAATAACCAGAACGGAATCTGGATCTCCATCTCAATTCTGAGATCTGCTTCAGCTCCCACTGCCCCTCTCCCTCAGAATTCCATTAGCTCCTTCCTAACGGCCTAACCTTAGGTAGGCTCTCCCTCTCACCTAGGAAGCCTCTCAAAATGGAAATCAGCTCATATTCTCTAGGGGCTAACAGGGAGCCTGTTAGTAAAAACATGGCACAACATGGGAGATGTACAGGGGCCTGAGATCAGACAAGCAGAGAGAAAATGTTTAGGGGCTGAGCACTGAGGTTCCCAGTGTCCCCATGAAGAAAGTGAGGCACAGAGAAACAATATGCCAACTTGCTCGTGCTAAGAAGTGGTGCGTCCAGGACACAAATAAGGCATTTTGACTCCAGACGAAGATCAGCAGGTAGACTCAAGCTGCGTGATTTATGTCTGAAACGTCTCTGTAAAACAGCCATACGAATCATCTGAAGGGTCCCAAGCAGGTAGCAATGTACAAATTCCGTGTCAACGCTGGTCTCAGTTAGGTGCTGACATACTGACCAGCCCATCCCACCCCCGACCAGCCGGCTTACTCCTGCTCTGGGAGAGCTCCACACAGAGTCATCCTGCCTGGGAATCAGTGCCCAGGGGCTGATGAGAGTCAGGGCTCCTCACAGGGCCCTGCCAGCCTCTATCACAGGGCACACACCTCGTTAGCTGAGCAGCCTCTGCTCTGCACCCCAAACTCCACTTCCGGACAAAACAATACTTCACACATAATTCAGGGTCACATTCAAGAACTTGAGTGAGCTCTAGAAATAAAAAGCAACACTTTCTGACTCTAATGTTAGGGGCTAATAATTGGAAAATATTCCTTTTAGAATCCAATCAAGATGGTGGAGTAGGAAGACATGGAGCTCACCTCCCCCAGCAAACACATCAAAAATACAGCTACATGTTGAACAAATTTCACAGAAAACCAACTGAAAGCTAACACAAGGTCTCTTATACAACCAAAGCAGCAAGAAAGATTCCCATATAACTTAGTAGGATAGAAAAAAAGACATTGGAATGAGACTGGCATCCCTCGGAGGGAGTTGTGAAAGAGGAAAGGTCCACACAGGTGGTCCCTCTCCCTGGGAACTCCCCCTTTCCCTCATGAGGTTTGCCATGTCAGAGAGATGGACAGAAGGGTATGAATGCCATTTACATATATATCAGCTGCTACTTCATGTGTCAGCTGCTACCTCGTGCCACTTCCCATCACAAATAGACACTGGCATGGCTGCTAATATGCACTGAGCCTAGGCTCTGAAACTTAGGCTTCAATAGAAGAACCCTGAGAGAGAATCTGGTCTAGCTCCAGAGGGCTGGAACTGTAGTCCAAGCCAAACCTCAGAGCCTATCATTAGCATGCACAGAGCTGGGCAAAGGTCTGTCATAGGAGCCCTCATTATTAGAACATGTAGGTTAGAGCATATGTTCCCAGAGGAACATGTTCACAGGAGGACACGACTAAAGTGGTGGCAGACTTGATGAGCTTGACCGTGACAGGGTGGTTTCAAGTGCAAATCTCCAGCACCTGAAAGTGGATTCTGCTGATGCATACACCAGCTGGTTGGCAGCATCACAGAATTACACTCTTCAGTGGAGTGTCCCTAGGAAGTAGTACACAGTAATTCCTTTCCTGGTGGGAGTCCTTCAGTTCTGCCCACCTCCAATACGGTTTAGAGCTAGATCTGCAATAGACAGGCCCTAGAGAGTGCTACCTCAGAGGCAGCCTAGGCCCCAGTGGGGAGCCCTGAAGTCACAAATCCAGGCCCCCAGCAACACCTTAGTACTAGGTCTGGGACAAACGTAACAGAGGAAGGGATACCACACTGGGCTGCTTCTGACAGAATTGCAGGTGGCTGCATGGGTGGCGTAGAGAGCTGATGTTTGCACACAGAGTTCCATTCTGTGCTCACCTCCTTGGGAATAGAGCACACACTCACAGGCAATAAAACCATACAGAAAGTGACTCTCAGGGTGCAGGAAAAGAGATCCTGCTCCATAGAAATAATTGCCATGGAACAGAATAAAAAAAGAAGAATGAAAAGAAATGAGGACACAACATTGCTTGGTGCATTTCACCAATGTTTGAAAAATAAGGATTCCAGACAAAGAAGAGAAAGAGAAAGGGCCTGAGAAAATATTGAAGAGATTATAGTCAAGAAAATTTCCCTAACATGGGAAAGGAAACAGTCACACAAGACCAAGAAGTGAAGGGAATCCCATAATGGATAAACCCAAGAAAGAACATGCCAGCACACATATTAATTAAACTAAGAGAAACTAAATATGAAGAAAAACATTAAAAGTGAAAAACAACAAATAAAATACAAGGTAATCCCCATAAAGCTATCAGGTGATTTTTTTTCAGGAGAAGCTCTGCAGGCCAGAAGGGAGTGGCTTGATATAGTTAAAGTGATGAAAGGGAAAAACCTACAACCTAGAATATTCTACCCAGAAAAGCTACCATACAAATTCGAGGGGAAAATCAAAAACTTTAAAGACAAGAAAAAGTCAAAAGTTCGATACCACCAAACCAACTTATCAAAAAATGCAAAAGGAGCTTCTCTAGGCAGGGGCATAAAAGAGACCAAAACTAGAAACAAGAAATCACAAATAAATAGGAAAGCTCACCAGTAAAGCAAACCTGTAGTAAAAGCAGGAAATTTTCCATACACAAATATGTTAGCAAAACCAGCAAATTTGAGGAAAGTACAAATACAGGAAATGTGAAATGCATTTAAAAATAAGAAACCAGCAACTTAAAACAATGATATGTATGGCTACTTAAAGAAAGTGAAAATTAGTTCCTCAGTCATATCTGGTGTTTTACAAACAAATTCACTATAGCCCACCAGGTTCCTCTGTCCATAGTGTTCTCCAGGCAAGATTACCGGTGTGGGTTGCCATTTCTTTTATATCTATCTATACATCTATATAGATATAGATATATATAAAGAAAGGTTTCCTTGGTAGCTCAGATGATAAATAATCTTCCTGCAATGCAGGAGACATGGATTCAATCCCTGGGTTTGAGAAGATCCCCTGGAGAAGGTCATGGCAACCCACTGGAGAAGGAAACATGAACTAGTTCCAAATTGAGAAAGGAGTATGTCAAGGCTGTATAATGTTATCCTGCTTATTCAACTTATATGCAGAATATATCATGCAAAATGCTGGGCTGGATGAAGCACAAGCTGGACTCAAGATTGCTGAGAGAAATATCAATAACCTCAGGTTTGTAGATGACACCACACTTATGGCAGAAATTGAAGGGAACTATAGAGCCTCTTGACGAAGGTGAAAGAGGAGAGTGAAAAAAAACTGCTTATAACTCAACACTGAAAAACTAAGATCATGGCATCCATCCCATCTTTTCATGGCAAATAGATGGGCAAACAATGGAAACAGTGACTGACCTGGGCTCCAGATCACTGTAGACAGTGGTGCAACCTTAAATTAAAAGACACTTGCTCCTTGGAAGAAGAGCTATGAAAAACCTAGACTGCATATTCAAAAGCAGAGATATCACTTGGCTGACAAAGGTCCATATAGTCAAAGCTATGGTTTTCCCAGTAGCCATGTACGGATGTGAGAGCTGGATTGTAAAGAAGGCTGAGAACTGAACCCTTTGAACTGTGGCATTGGAGAAAATTCTTGAGAGTCCCTTGGACTGCAAGGAGATCAAACCAGTCAGTCCTAAAGGAAATCAACCCTGAATATTCATTGGAAAGACTGCTGCTGAAGCTGAAGCTCCAATACTTTGGACACCTGATGCGAAGATACAACTCATTGGAAAAGATCCTGATGCTGGAGAAAATAGAAGGCAGAAGGAGAAGGGGATGACAGAGGATGAGATGGTTGGATGGCATCACTGAGTCAAAGCACATGAATTGGAGAAGCTCTGGAAGATGGTGAAGGACAGGGAAACCTGGCATGCTACAGTTCATGGGGTCACAAAGAGTGGAACATGACTGAGTGACTGAGCTGCACTGAGCATAGGAGAAGCTCAATATAGAAGGTAAATTTGTAAAAAATCACAAGCACATTGAGGCTAAACATACGTTAACAAAGTACAAATGGATCATTAAAGAAATCAATCAAATCAGCTATACTTCAATTTTAAAAAGTTAAAGTTAAAAAAGAGAGGGAGTGGTAAAGACGGCTGAGGGAGATCACCTGCCTCCCCACAAATACATCAAAAACTCTTCAAAAAATGGAACAACTCCTACAGAGCAACTTCTAAACAATAGCAGACCTCAGGCTTCTAAAAAAAGAGAAAGATACAGGACTTCAGGACAGGAACTTGTACCTCTAGGGAGGTACAAGTCTCAGAAGGCAAAAAAACAAAGAAAGCTTCCCAACAGTAGTTCTCAGTCCATACGCAGCTCACAATTCTGTGGATTCTTTCCACCTCTTCTTAATCTCTTCTGCTTCTGTTAGATCCATACAATTTCTGTACTTCATTGTGTCCATCTTTGCATGAAATGTTCCCTTGGTATCTCTAAATTTCTGGGAGCAATCTGTAGTCTTTCCTGTTCTATGCTTTTCCTCTGTTTCTTTGCATTGTTCTTTTAGGAAGACTTTCTTATCTCTCCTTGTTTTTCTTTGGAACTCTGCATTCAGACGGGTATTTTTTTTTTTTTCTCCTTTGCCTTTTGCCTCTCTTTTTTTCTCAGATAGTTGTAAGGCCTCCTCAGACAACCAATTTGACTTTTTGCATTTCTTTTTTTGAGAGTGGGATTTTTTAAAATAGTAATTGTTTTTATTTTACTTTTTGCTTTTACAGAGTTTTGTTGTTTACAGACATGTATAATCCAAGATTAGTCATATATATTTCCCTGATCCCTCCCTCCTCTGCCTTGGGGGTGGTTTTGATTACTCCCTTCTGTACAATGTTACCAGCCTCTGTCCATAGTTCTTCAGGCACTCTGTCTATCAGATCAAATCCCTTGAATATACTGGTAACTTCCACTGTATAACTGTAAGGGATTTGATTTAGGTCATATCTGAATGGCCTAGTGGTTTTCCCTACTTTCTTCACTTTAAGTCTGAATAAAGAGTTCATGATCTGAGCCACAGTCAGTTCCTGGTCTTATTTTTGCTGGCTGAACAGAGCTTTTCCTTCTTAAGCTTTAAAGAATAAAATCAATCTGCTTTTTGGTACTAAACATCTGGCAAAGTTGCAGAATATAAATTAACACAGTAATCCCTTTCATTCCTATATGCTAACAATGAAAAATCAGAAAAAAATTAAGTAAATAATCCCATTTAGCATTGCAAAGAAAATAACGAAATACTTAGTAATAAGTTTTCCTAAAGAGACAGAAGACCTGTATACAGAAAACCATAAAACACTGATGAAATAAACCAAAGATGATACCAAATAGATGGAGAAATGGATTGGAAGAGTCAATATGAGTACAATACCCAATGCAATCCATATCAAACTACCAATGGTATTTTCCAAAGTGGAATAAATAATTTTACAAGGTTTATGTAAACAGAAAAGAACCCAAATAGCCAAAGCAGTCTTGAGAAAGAAGAATGGAATTGGAGGAATCAATATTCCTGATTTCAGACTATAGTACAAAACTACAGTCATTAACACAGTATGGTACTGGCACAAAGACAGAAACATAGATAATGGAGCAATATAGAAAGTTCAGAGATAAATCCACACACCTATGGACACCTTATCCTTGACAAAGGATGCAAAAATATACAATAGCCTCTTCAACAAGTGGTGCCAGGAAAACTGGTCAACTATGTGTAAAAGAATGAAACTAGGGGCTTCCCCTGGTGGTCCAGTGGATAAGGACACCACCTTGCAGTGCAAGGGGCGCCGGTTCGATCCCTGGCCTGGGAAGATCCCATGTGCAGTGGAGCAGCTGGATCGATGTGTCCAATCACTGAGCCAGAGCTCTGGAGTGCATGCGCCCAGAGCTGGTGCTCTGCGACAACAGACGCCACCACTATGGGAGGCCCACAGGAGCCAAAGAACAAAGACGGATGAAAAATAGAGAAATGGAAGACCAATAGAAGTGGCCCGCCCGCTCCCCTCCCTCCCCAACCCGACCTCGCCCAAATGAATAAATAAATAAAAATAAATCTTTAAAAAAAAAAAGAATGAAACTAGGACACTTTCTACCTCCATACACAAAAATAAACTCAAAATGGATTCAAGATCTAAATGTAAGATCAGAAACTATAAATATAGAAATATATATTTTAAAGAAAATATAGACACACTCTGACATAAATTACAGCAAGATCCCCTATGACCCACCTCCCACAGTAATGGAAATAAAAACAAAAATAAATAAATGGGACCTAAAATTTAAAAGCTTTTGCACAACAAAGGAAACAATAAGCAGAGTGAGAAGACAACCCTCAGAATGGGAGAAAATAGCAAACAAAACTGACAAAGAATTAATCTCCAAAATACACAAGCAGCTCATGCAACTCAATACCAGAAAAATGAACAACCCAATTTAAAAAAGTGACTAAAAGACCTAAACAGATTTCTTCAAAGAAGATATATAGATAGCTAATAAACACATGAAAAGATGCTCAATATTGCTCATTGTTAGAAAAATTCAAATCAAAACCACAACTGAAGTACCATCTCACACTTTTTAGAATGGACATCATCAAAAAGTCTACAAACAAGAAATGCTGGAGAGGGTGTGGAGAAAAGGGAACCCTCTTATACTTTTGGTATGAGTGCAAACTGGTACAGCTGTCATGGGCAATCACTGGAGAATTCTCGGGCATATATTGGGCTTTAGGATATAGAGAAATTAGTGAAGATGAAGAAGAAGACTCACATGATCCTCAAACCCCAGATAAACTTGTGAGACCTAGGATCTGCCCTCTAGAAAGTGATGTTAGCTCAGATGGGGCCAAAGAGTGGGTGAATATGATGATACCCAAGGGAGGTGTATATACTCACCCTAAAGGGAAGAAGTTTGTCTCTTAAGGAGAAGTTACAAGCCAGGTTTTAGCAAAGCTTGAAAGCTACCAGAGCTCTGAGTGCATGCGCCCAGAGCTGGTGCTCGACAACAGACGCCACCACTATGGGAGGCCCACAGGAGCCAAAGAACAAAGACGGATGAAAAATAGAGAAATGGAAGACCAATAGAAGTGGCCCGCCCGCTCCCCTCCCTCCCCAACCCGACCTCGCCCAAATGAATAAATAAATAAAAATAAATCTTTAAAAAAAAGAATGAAACTAGGACACTTTCTACCTCCATACACAAAAATAAACTCAAAATGGATTCAAGATCTAAATGTAAGATCAGAAACTATAAATATAGAAATATATATTTTAAAGAAAATATAGACACACTCTGACATAAATTACAGCAAGATCCCCTATGACCCACCTCCCACAGTAATGGAAATAAAAACAAAAATAAATAAATGGGACCTAAAATTTAAAAGCTTTTGCACAACAAAGGAAACAATAAGCAGAGTGAGAAGACAACCCTCAGAATGGGAGAAAATAGCAAACAAAACTGACAAAGAATTAATCTCCAAAATACACAAGCAGCTCATGCAACTCAATACCAGAAAAATGAACAACCCAATTTAAAAAAGTGACTAAAAGACCTAAACAGATTTCTTCAAAGAAGATATATAGATAGCTAATAAACACATGAAAAGATGCTCAATATTGCTCATTGTTAGAAAAATTCAAATCAAAACCACAACTGAAGTACCATCTCACACTTTTTAGAATGGACATCATCAAAAAGTCTACAAACAAGAAATGCTGGAGAGGGTGTGGAGAAAAGGGAACCCTCTTATACTTTTGGTATGAGTGCAAACTGGTACAGCTGTCATGGGCAATCACTGGAGAATTCTCGGGCATATATTGGGCTTTAGGATATAGAGAAATTAGTGAAGATGAAGAAGAAGACTCACATGATCCTCAAACCCCAGATAAACTTGTGAGACCTAGGATCTGCCCTCTAGAAAGTGATGTTAGCTCAGATGGGGCCAAAGAGTGGGTGAATATGATGATACCCAAGGGAGGTGTATATACTAACCCTAAAGGGAAGAAGTTTGTCTCTAAGAGAAGTTACAGCCAGGTGAGCCAAGGCTCATCCTCCAGCGATGAGGAATTTGTGACTCACCAGAGTTTCACCTGTAAGCAAAGCTTGAAAGCTACTGGCTCATAAGGAAAGTCCTAGTGGCAACATTCCAACCTTATCTCTTTACTTTCTTAAGAATAGGTTAGCTTAGTCCTTGGCCTGAGGAACCTGCTCCGGTCTAGCTCATGTTGTAATGTAAGCTGGCATGACAGAAAAGCCAGGAGCAGTGGTTTTTTTTTTTTTTTCCCTTAGGTTATGAGTTTGAATAGAGAAAAGATTAGTTTGCCCTTTAAATAAATGTGATTTCTTAGATTATAAGTGAAAACAAAAGTAAAATATATACAGCTGTGATTAAATGGCTAAAGGTTTTTCCTATAAAGGGGGGAGAGTAGATTGTGTGGGAGGCTCGCTCATGGAGATTGGCTGCGCTGATGTGAGACCGAGACTCTCCAGCTCTGGGGTAAGAATATCTGTTTGCATTTGATTGAGTTCTGATTATTTCTGATTATTTGTGCTTGCCTTTATTTGATGATTAATAAACCCACTCTTGGTTTGACAATGCTTGAGACCACGACACTTTATTGTCGAGGTCTGAGGCTCACACCCTGAGGGGACCATGCTGTGTTCGCGAAAAGGTCTCTGAGCTATTTAATATAGTGTCTCTTAGCGAGAACTAGTGAGAATAGTAATCAGAGTAAGCTCCAACACGGTGCCCGCAACACAGCCACTATGGAGAACAGTGTGGAGATTTCTTAAAAAACTGGAAATAGAACTGCCATATGACCCAGCAATCCCACTTCTGGGCATACACACTGAGGAAACCAGATCTGAAAGAGACACGTGCACCCCAATGTTCATCGCAGCACTGTTTATAATAGCCAGGACATGGAAGCAACCTAGATGCCCATCAGCAGATGAATGGATAAGGAAGCTGTGGTACATATACATATACACAATGGAATATTACTCAGCTATTAAAAAGAATGCATTTGAGTCAGTTCTAATAAAGCTAGGACATAGAAGCAACCTAGATGCCTCAGCAATAATGATATAGGAAGTGGATTGCAGACTCCAAAAGGGTTTGTCTCTAAGAGAAGTTACAGCCAGGTGAGCCAAGGCTCATCCTCCAGCGATGAGGAATTTGTGACTCACCAGAGTTTCACCTGTAAGCAAAGCTTGAAAGCTACTGGCTCATAAGGAAAGTCCTAGTGGCAACATTCCAACCTTATCTCTTTACTTTCTTAAGAATAGGTTAGCTTAGTCCTTGGCCTGAGGAACCTGCTCCGGTCTAGCTCATGTTGTAATGTAAGCTGGCATGACAGAAAAGCCAGGAGCAGTGGTTTTTTTTTTTTTTTCCCTTAGGTTATGAGTTTGAATAGAGAAAAGATTAGTTTGCCCTTTAAATAAATGTGATTTCTTAGATTATAAGTGAAAACAAAAGTAAAATATATACAGCTGTGATTAAATGGCTAAAGGTTTTTCCTATAAAGGGGGGAGAGTAGATTGTGTGGGAGGCTCGCTCATGGAGATTGGCTGCGCTGATGTGAGACCGAGACTCTCCAGCTCTGGGGTAAGAATATCTGTTTGCATTTGATTGAGTTCTGATTATTTCTGATTATTTGTGCTTGCCTTTATTTGATGATTAATAAACCCACTCTTGGTTTGACAATGCTTGAGACCACGACACTTTATTGTCGAGGTCTGAGGCTCACACCCTGAGGGGACCATGCTGTGTTCGCGAAAAGGTCTCTGAGCTATTTAATATAGTGTCTCTTAGCGAGAACTAGTGAGAATAGTAATCAGAGTAAGCTCCAACACGGTGCCCGCAACACAGCCACTATGGAGAGCAGTGTGGAGATTTCTTTTAAAAATGGGAATAGAACTGCCATATGACCCAGCAATCCCACTGCTGTGCATACACCCTGAGGAAATCAGAACTGAAAGAGACACATGTATCCCAGTGATCACTGTAGCGCTATTTACAATAGCTAGGACATAGAAGCAACCTAGATGCCCATCAGCAGATGAATGGATAAGGAAGTTGTGATACATATACATATACACAATGGAATACTGCTCAGCTATAAAAAGGAATGCATTCGAGTCAGTTCTAATAAAGTGGATAAACCTAGAGCCTATTATACAGAGTGAAATAAGACAGAAAGACAAAGGCAAATACTTTATATTAATACATATTATGGAATCTAGAAGGATGGTACCAATGATACTATGCACAAGAGGAGACACAGATGTAAAGAACAGACTTTTCGGACTTTATGGTAGAAGAAGCGTGTGGGATAACTTGAGAGAATAGCACTGAAACATGCACATTATCATATGTAGAATAGATGACCTGTGTGAATTCGATGCGTGTTTGTACCCAGGGCTGTCGCTCTGTGACAGCCTGGAGGGATGGGGTGTGGAGAGAGGTGGGAGGGTGGTTCAGGACTGGGGGACACATATATTCTCTTGGCAGATGTATGTTGCTGGGTGGCAAAAGCTATCACAATATTCTAAAGTGGTTATTCTCCAATTAAATTAAATAAATAATTTTTTTAAAAGCAAAAAATGTACATTCAGAAAAATAGTACAACAATAAAAGCTGGAGAGGGTGTGGAAGAAACAGAACCCTCTAGCACTGCTTCTGGGAATGTAAATTTATACAGCCATGATGGAATATAGTCT
>JAIOJX010000026.1:19914538-19924675 GCA_022376925.1 Tragulus kanchil | reverse complement strand
AACGCAAAGACAGATGGATAAATGAAAGACCAATAGAAGTGTCCCACCCACTCCCCTCCCTCCTCCTCCCCCCGCAAAAAAAATTAGATCACTTTTATGTGGGCTCATTCACTTAAGGATACAATCAACTCACTATTTCAACAGTTTGGGACTTTAGAAATGCATTTCAAGATTAATTATGGGTAATAATTAATCCTTGGTAGCTCAGTGATGAAGAGTTCGCCTGCCAGTGCAGGAGACATGGGTTCAATCCCTGATCTGGGAAGATCCCACATGCTGCAGAGCATCTAAGCCCGTGAGCTACAGCTATTGAGTCTGTGCTCTAGAGCCTTGGAGCCCCAACTATTGAGGCCGTGTGCCACAACTACTGAAGCCCGTGTGCCCTAGAGCCCAAGTTCCACGAGAGAAGTCACCGCAATGAGAAGTCTGCTTACCTCAACTAGAGAGTAGCCCCTACTCCATGCAAATAGGAAAGAGCCTGCAATGAAAATGCAGAATAGCCAAAAAAAAAAAAAATACAACTCTTCTGCTTCTGTTAAGTCCTTATGAGTTATGACCTTTATATATAAAAAAAGGTTAATTATGATATTTCTGAATGTTACAGAATGATCACCATGGTGAGCTTAGTTACCATCTATCACTGTATAGCGTTTTTTTCTTTTCAACTTTTTTTTTTTCTTCTTCAACTTCATGCCACAAGCTCTTTCTTATTTTTTTATTATTTTCATCTCTCTTTATTGTTTTGGCACGTGTGGGTCTCCCATTGTAGTGGCCTCTCTCGTTGCAGAGCACCGGCTCTGTGTGCATATGCTCTAGAGTGCTGGCTCATAATTGGACACACCGGTCCAACTGCTGCGTGGCATGAGGGATCTTCCTGGGCAAGGAATCAAACTGGTGCCTCTTGCACTGCAAGGTGGACTCTTTTCCCACTGGACAACTAGGGAAGCCCAAGATAGTACGTTTTTATTGACTACCCCATGTTGTACATTTCATCTCAGTGATTTATTTATTTTGTAACTGGAAGTTTGTACCTCTTAATTTCCCTCACCTATTTCACTTACCTTCCAACTCCCTGTTACAATCTGTCCCTTGTCTGTCTCTCCACTGAAGTCTAAAAGCTATTGCCATTTTATCCAAAGAGCTTATCATAATGCTTAGTGCACATAGCATATGTTCAGTAAAAACTTTTTGAGTGGATAGATAAAGTAATTGAGGGGCTAGGTGGATAGGAAGTTAAGCTGCTTTTGTTAAGGCCAGAGTCCTGAAGAATGACTGAATTGCAGATTGATTCTGTGATTCAGTTGTTAAATTGTGGGACTAAAAATCTCAAGACATAACTGAAAGTTGGACTGGCAGTTATAACCAATGATAAACCTTGAAGCTGAGTAAGTGTTTTTTTCTTCGCTATTCTTCACTTCAGTTACTTTGTTAGCTGAGTTCTGAGTTTTGGCTGTTTGAAAAAAAATTGTAGTTTTCTTTTTTTTATGTAGACCACGCATCCTTTCTGGTCTCAAAGCTGGAGTCTTCTAGGTTCTGTGGCCCTCATGTTCTCTAAAATGGCCACCAGTAGTACACACACATTCTGGCAGACATCTGTCTGTTAACACATCATTCTCCACTATAACAAAATAAGGTGACATCAGCCTTCTTGCACATTCCTGAACAGGCTACATAAGAAATAAATTACCATATGCTTGTATCTACGTAGATTTCTAAGAAGAAAATGTATGCTTGAGAACATTTTTGTTTCTCTTTATATAGAGTACTCAAAAAGGACACATTTGTGAAATTGCTAAATGTATTTGTAAACTAGATTTGTGTATATATATATTTTTTGGGGGGGGAGGGCGGGTTGGGAAGGGAGCGTGGCGGGTGGGCCACTTCTATTGGTCTTTCATTTATCTGTTTTCATCCATCTTTGTTCTTTGGCCCCTGTGGACCTCCCTTCGCAGTGGCCTCTGTTGTCTCAGAGCACCGGCTCTGGGCGCATGCGCTCCAGAGCTCCGGCTCAGTAATTGGACACATCCGTCCAGCCACTCCACGGCACGCGGGATCTCCCCAGGCCAGGGATTGAACCAGCGCCCCTTGCACTGCAAGGCGGTGTCCTTACCCACTGGACCACCAGGGAAGCCCAGATTTGTGTATTTTTATGCCTGATTTTCGTTCAGAGTTTTTTTCCTTAGGAAAGTTTGTTAACTATGGACTATGCAGCTAAGGCTGGAAACATTTTTTCTTTTTTTTGGCCACTTCTATTGGTCTTTCATTTATCTGTTTTCATCCATCTTTGTTCTTTGGCCCCTGTGGACCTCCCTTCGCAGTGGCCTCTGTTGTCTCAGAGCACCGGCTCTGGGCGCATGCGCTCCAGAGCTCCGGCTCAGTAATTGGACACATCCGTCCAGCCACTCCACGGCACGCGGGATCTCCCCAGGCCAGGGATTGAACCAGCGCCCCTTGCACTGCAAGGCGGTGTCCTTACCCACTGGACCACCAGGGAAGCCCAGATTTGTGTATTTTTATGCCTGATTTTCGTTCAGAGTTTTTTTCCTTAGGAAAGTTTGTTAACTATGGACTATGCAGCTAAGGCTGGAAACATTTTTTCTTTTTAAAATTATGGCCACTTTTATTGATCTTTCATCTATTTATTTTCATCTATCTTTGTTCCTTGGCCTGTGTGGCCTCCCACTACAGTGGCCTCTCCTGTAGCAGAGCACCAGCTCTGGGCACATGAGCGCTGCTCATAATTGGACACACTGGTGCAGCCACTCCGCGGCATGTGGGATCTTCCCGTGCCAGGGATCAAACCGGAGCCCCTTGCACTGCAAGGTGGACTCTTTACCCATTGGACCACCAGGGAAGCCCCCTGGAAACATTTTAAAAATATGAAACCAGTATTATAAAATCAATTTAAGTATAGCTTTATTTTAATTTTTTC
Organism: Tragulus kanchil; assembly: GCA_022376925.1. Taxonomy (NCBI): domain Eukaryota; kingdom Metazoa; phylum Chordata; class Mammalia; order Artiodactyla; family Tragulidae; genus Tragulus; species Tragulus kanchil. The sequence goes on along the minus strand of JAIOJX010000026.1, from coordinate 19,921,743 downwards.
CCCATTTTTATTGAGTTATAGCTGATATGTAATATTATATTAGTTTAAGGTGTACCATATAATGTATGTATTACAAAGTAATTGTCACAGTAAGTTTAGTTAACATTACCACACATAGTTAAATGGTTTTTTTTTTGGTAATGGGAACTTTTAAGATCTGTTAGCCACATTCACTAGCCTATATGATACAGTATTACCAAATGTAACTGAAAAGTTGTACCTTTTGACCACCTTCATTCCCTTTCCCTACCCCTTAATTCCCACCTTTGGGAGTTCTCTGTTCTATGAGTAACTCATGTTTTTTCTTTTTTGATTGCACGGCATCTTAGTTTCCTGACCAGGGATCAAACCGTTGCCCTCTGCAGTGGAAGCATGGAGTCTTAACCATTGGACTGCCAGTGAAGTCTTAGTTTTTAAGTTTGGTTTTTTATCACGAATCCATCTTTTTGCATAATTGGAAGTCACATAATTAGATTAGTGCTAAATACAAATGGTAAATACATTTATGTTATTAATAGTAGTAATAAAAAAAGCATTATTTTATTAGAAAAGAAACAGTAAAATTTTGAATTGTATCTGATCACGCATCCTGTCATTCTGTGAAAATCTCATTTTGTTTTCCATCTTTAGATTGGAAGATTGCACCATCCTGCCTCTAGCACCAGCAGTTTCTCTATTCTTGATCAATGTGATTCACAGTAAATTTTTAAGTAACAAACGAAATGAGCCAAGGGCGTGGAAAGTATGACTTTTATATTGGTCTGGGATTGGCTATGAGTTCCAGTATTTTCATTGGAGGGAGTTTCATTTTGAAAAAAAAAGGCCTTCTGCGACTTGCCAGAAAAGGCTCCATGAGAGCAGGTAGGTTATTCATGCCCTGTGTAACTTTGAAATGACATCAGTGTTTGCTTATGTATTGATATTTGTGTTCTTTGACTGTAGAAGACTGTATCTTCATTCCCAGTGACTATGTTCAAAACTTTGAACTGTACAGTAGCTGTAAATGTTTATAGAAAATCATTTTTGTAATGAGAAAAATGAAAAAATAGGATGTCAAGTAAGTGGGAATAGGGACCAATACCCAATTAAATTAGTATTCCAGCTCTTTCTTTAAATTTTGATATGTCTGCAGAGGAGGAAATGAGGTTATGTGAACAGAATCATAATCTTATAGAAGGCTAGGATCTTTTGTCTGTGATAGTAAAAATTTGTCTTTCCTTAAGTACTTTTCTTAATAATCTCAAATTTGCAGGAAGGAAAGAGCTGGCTTCCTTGGGCTGAAGTGTACTCAGTTGAGTGAAATTCTGGTTGGTGGTGTAGGTTGATCCCCAGAAACTACTGATAAGTCCAGAGACCCTGGGAGATGGCTGATGTGATTGAATGCCCTCTGACTTTGGGGTGTCGTGACAGCTTTCAACATTAGGTTCCATTCTGGTCATGTTCTGTCATTCAGCCTCTGCTTCCATTTTAGACCCAATTCTGTCCTCAGGAAACTTGCTTTGGCAGTGAAAAAGAAATTCCCTTCTTCTTCTTCTCTGTGCCATTTCTATTGCCAAACCTAATCAAACTTTTAAAATAATGACCTTTGTGGGATTTAGTGCAGAGAGAAGAAAGCATTGGCATATACTGTTTGAACAAGTATATCCTCATTTCTAAGGCAGGTACTCTCATTTTCACGTGGACATTCTTGTCAGAGGGTTTATTTGCATTGACTTTTTCTTTTGAATGATGGCTTAAGTACTGATTGCTTCCGAATTTTATTAGTTTGGTCTAGAGGCTTCCCAGGTGTGGTGCTAGTGGTAAAGAACCCGCCTGCCAGTGCCTGAGATGGAGAAGTCACAAGTTTGATCCCTGGGGTCTGGAAGATCCCCTAGAGAAGGTCATGGCAGCCCACTCCACTATTCTTGCCTGGAGAACTGCATGGACAGAGGAGCTTGTCCATGGGATTTGCATGACTGAGGTGACTTAGCATGCACACATGCAGAAGAAGGTGAAGTACGAAGACAGGATGAACATCCTAGAAGTTTCTGTTAACAGTGTTCAGTCTTTTTATGTCCGGTCACTATAGGGCCCCTTTCTCCAGGGTAACTGACTCATAAGTGGAGTTAACCCACACCTAAATTGCTATTAGAAGTTGGGCTATTTCTTATTGACTCACTTTGTTTATTGAAGGTAAGTTTATTGAAACAAAAGAATGAAGTGTGAACTGAATATAAGGATTGACTTAACTCCTTCACTCACATTTTTATGATCCTCACATCTCCTTTTCTAAGATAATCATAAAAATTATCTAAGAAATCCCCTATGTAATCATGACGAAACCTTTATCCAATGTAGTACTAAAGAACAAATGATATTTCAAAATCTGTCATTACTAATTGTTGTCATAAATATATTAAAATCTGATAATCTTCCAAGGAAGTGAAATATGTTTTCATTAACAGGTCAAGGTGGCCATGAACTCGAATTAGATGGCTGATGTGATTGAATGCCCTCTGACTTTGGGGTGTCGTGACAGCTTTCAACATTAGGTTCCATTCTGGTCATGTTCTGTCATTCAGCCTCTGCTTCCATTTTAGACCCAATTCTGTCCTCAGGAAACTTGCTTTGGCAGTGAAAAAGAAATTCCCTTCTTCTTCTTCTCTGTGCCATTTCTATTGCCAAACCTAATCAAACTTTTAAAATAATGACCTTTGTGGGATTTAGTGCAGAGAAGAAAGCATTGGCATATACTGTTTGAACAAGTATATCCTCATTTCTAAGGCAGGTACTCTCATTTTCACGTGGACATTCTTGTCAGAGGGTTTATTTGCATTGACTTTTTCTTTTGAATGATGGCTTAAGTACTGATTGCTTCCGAATTTTATTAGTTTGGTCTAGAGGCTTCCCAGGTGTGGTGCTAGTGGTAAAGAACCCGCCTGCCAGTGCCTGAGATGGAGAAGTCACAAGTTTGATCCCTGGGGTCTGGAAGATCCCCTAGAGAAGGTCATGGCAGCCCACTCCACTATTCTTGCCTGGAGAACTGCATGGACAGAGGAGCTTGTCCATGGGATTTGCATGACTGAGGTGACTTAGCATGCACACATGCAGAAGAAGGTGAAGTACGAAGACAGGATGAACATCCTAGAAGTTTCTGTTAACAGTGTTCAGTCTTTTTATGTCCGGTCACTATAGGGCCCCTTTCTCCAGGGTAACTGACTCATAAGTGGAGTTAACCCACACCTAAATTGCTATTAGAAGTTGGGCTATTTCTTATTGACTCACTTTGTTTATTGAAGGTAAGTTTATTGAAACAAAAGAATGAAGTGTGAACTGAATATAAGGATTGACTTAACTCCTTCACTCACATTTTTATGATCCTCACATCTCCTTTTCTAAGATAATCATAAAAATTATCTAAGAAATCCCCTATGTAATCATGACGAAACCTTTATCCAATGTAGTACTAAAGAACAAATGATATTTCAAAATCTGTCATTACTAATTGTTGTCATAAATATATTAAAATCTGATAATCTTCCAAGGAAGTGAAATATGTTTTCATTAACAGGTCAAGGTGGCCATGCATATCTCAAAGAATGGTTATGGTGGGCTGGACTGCTATCAAGTATGTATAGAGGATATTTCAAGAAAATACTATGGTTGTATATTGAAATATTTATGTATAGTATTATAGCCTTTTGTTACCAATAAATTTTAAACTTTAAATAAATTTTTTCATGAACGAAACTCAAAATATGTAAAATCTAAGCCTGTATACTCATTTAGAAGTTTAATAGCTTATTTAATATAGATGAGAAGACTTTTGCCTATCTGATTAAAACATGTCTGATATATATGTGTATTTTTAAAAAGTATGCTCAGTTTAAGAAAGTGATTTTGAAAATGAAAGACCATAGAAAACATTCTGTTTTTAATTCCTGTCCCTCCATTGATTTTCATTCCAAATTTCATGTCCTAGGTAGACAACAGTAAAGAAGACAAATTAAAATGTGCATTAGTGATAAATACCAACATTTGCTAGTAGTAAAGTAGAGAAGGGATGTAATAAACTGTAGGATATATAGGTTTATATTTTAGTTGAGGAGCCAGGGAAGGCTTCATTGAAAAGATAAGATGTGAGTAAAAGATATAAAGGAATTGAAGGAGCTGACCATATAGATATTTGGATGAAGAACATTTTAAGCAAGAGCAAATAATAAATATGAAGGCAGTGAAGCAGGACCATGCCTGGTGGGTTAAAATGTGATATGCAGAATCCAAGGTAGCCCATAAAGCTTCTCGCCTCCAGGAGTCACAACTTTCTGTGATCTCCTCTCACAAAGAATTAGTGCTGATGTGATCAAATATACGACAGAATTGATAACGTGTGGCTAAGTCATCAGAGGCATGAAGGTTTTGCCTTGATTGATTGGATTGGTCATTCTGAAGCCAACTTCTGTGCTGGAGGATCGTCAGGCAGCCTGAGAAGAGGTCCCCAGACTACACTCAGCTATTGACTTACCAGTCATGTGAGTGACGTTGGATGTGAGTCCTCCAGATTGTAGCAAGTTACAGGTTGCAGATTGTATCCTGACTGCAACCTTTTGAAAGACCCTGAATGAGAAATGTCTACTGATCAGCAGAAACTATAAAAAATCATTGTCTTGGCCAACAGAAAACATGACTTTTGTTGTTTTAAGCTGTCAGTTTTGGGGATGCTTTGTTATACAGCACTGGATTCCCACAACCTCAAGGAAACACTAAAGAGGTAAAATAGTAAGGGAGTGCAGGATAAGTTTAGAGAAGTAATGAGGGCTTAGATTACATGGGGCTTTTCGTCACAGAGAAAACTTTGGCTTTTATGTTTGATGGGGAGTCATGGAAGGCTTGAACAAAGGGGTAACATGTACAGACTCAGGTTTTAATAGGAACTCTTGAGCTGCTGTGTTGAGACATAGACTTTTTTTTTTTTAAAAAGTATGCTCAGTTTAAGAAAGTGATTTTGAAAATGAAAGACCATAGAAAACATTCTGTTTTTAATTCCTGTCCCTCCATTGATTTTCATTCCAAATTTCATGTCCTAGGTAGACAACAGTAAAGAAGACAAATTAAAATGTGCATTAGTGATAAATACCAACATTTGCTAGTAGTAAAGTAGAGAAGGGATGTAATAAACTGTAGGATATATAGGTTTATATTTTAGTTGAGGAGCCAGGGAAGGCTTCATTGAAAAGATAAGATGTGAGTAAAAGATATAAAGGAATTGAAGGAGCTGACCATATAGATATTTGGATGAAGAACATTTTAAGCAAGAGCAAATAATAAATATGAAGGCAGTGAAGCAGGACCATGCCTGGTGGGTTAAAATGTGATATGCAGAATCCAAGGTAGCCCATAAAGCTTCTCGCCTCCAGGAGTCACAACTTTCTGTGATCTCCTCTCACAAAGAATTAGTGCTGATGTGATCAAATATACGACAGAATTGATAACGTGTGGCTAAGTCATCAGAGGCATGAAGGTTTTGCCTTGATTGATTGGATTGGTCATTCTGAAGCCAACTTCTGTGCTGGAGGATCGTCAGGCAGCCTGAGAAGAGGTCCCCAGACTACACTCAGCTATTGACTTACCAGTCATGTGAGTGACGTTGGATGTGAGTCCTCCAGATTGTAGCAAGTTACAGGTTGCAGATTGTATCCTGACTGCAACCTTTTGAAAGACCCTGAATGAGAAATGTCTACTGATCAGCAGAAACTATAAAAAATCATTGTCTTGGCCAACAGAAAACATGACTTTTGTTGTTTTAAGCTGTCAGTTTTGGGGATGCTTTGTTATACAGCACTGGATTCCCACAACCTCAAGGAAACACTAAAGAGGTAAAATAGTAAGGGAGTGCAGGATAAGTTTAGAGAAGTAATGAGGGCTTAGATTACATGGGGCTTTGTACGTCACAGAGAAAACTTTGGCTTTTATGTTTGATGGGGAGTCATGGAAGGCTTGAACAAAGGGGTAACATGTACAGACTCAGGTTTTAATAGGAACTCTTGAGCTGCTGTGTTGAGACATAGACTGCAAAGGGGCAAAGGCAGAGAAACCAGTCAGAAACTATTGAAATAATATGGTAAGAGGTGATGATGGCATGGACCCAGAGTAGTGTCAGAAAGTGTGAGGAGTTGTAGAATTCCTGATGTGTTTTGAAGATAAAACTGATAAGATTTGCTGAAAGCAAGTTGAAAGGCTGGACAGGATATAAAAAAAGCATCCTTTTAAAAGCATTAAAAAGCTAACATGATAGCTGAGAATTACCTAGCCATGATCAGGGAAAAGCATAGAGCTCAGCATGAGCTGAAGATACTTCTGCCCTGGAGGTAACTACAGATTCCAGAGCAGACAGATTTTGAAAGAGAGAACTTGTGAACTGCAACCCTAGTAAAGGTGATGCCACTCCGATGGTTTGGGTGATGGATATATAGCTATTTGTCTGAATACTTCTGAATATTTGAAGTGTTACAGTATTAATCTTTAAACTTTTGAAAAGAAAAATTTTTCAATGTGTGGTATATTTACTTTCTAATTTATTTTTCAAATTTATGTATTTTTAATTGAGGGATAATTGCATTACTGTATTGTGTTGGTTTCTACCAGACATCAACATGAGTCAGCCACAGGCATATTTCAGTACAGCTCTATCAACTACTGTGTACGAAATGCCCCAGTTAAAGACAAAAATTATTCTATTGGAATTATAAAAATAAATAATAAAACAACTTCATGTCTGTTGTAAGGTACACTTATAAAAGCATGAGGATATAAAAGGCTTAAAGAGAAGGATGGAAAAACATGCCTGAAGAAAGTTGAGATTTCTGTTATTGATATTAGAAAAAATACACTTCATAGTAAAACAGCGCTGGAGATAATTATTTCTTAAAAACAAAGGGTTCAATTCAGGAGGCTTTAACAGTCCTAACTTTATTAAATAAGATAGCCTTGAGGATTTCCCTGGTGGCACCGTGGATAAGAATCTGTCTGCTGGGCTTCCCTGGTAGCTCAGTGGTAAAGAGTTCGCCTGCCAACGCAGGAGACATGGGTCCAATCGCTGATCTGGGAAGATCTCACATGCTGCGGAGCAACTAAGCCCGTGAGCTACAGCTATGGAGCCTGTGCTCTAGAGCCTCAGAGCCACAACTATTGAACCCACATGCCACAACTATTGAAATCCATGTGCC
>JAIOJX010000026.1:19712038-19909538 GCA_022376925.1 Tragulus kanchil | reverse complement strand
TGATTGTGGGTATAAAAATTCTAAAGAACATACAGATGGGTTACAAACTATAAGCAAGGTTGTTGGATACAAAATATGCAAAACTTAGCTGTAATTCTGTACATCAACTGTAGTTAGAAAATTATCTGCATATAGTTTTAAGAAACAGGAATTAATTAAAAATCTAATAAAAGATAGAAAAGAGTCCCACAGAGAAAATGAAAACATTACTGAGATAAATATGGATTTTCATGGATAGAAAAATTCATTATTATAGTTGTAAAGTTGTCAGTTCTCTCCATGCTGACTTAATAGCTTATGCTGTTCCATTTGAAACTAGGCTGCTAGGTGGTACATGATAAGTTGATTTTAAAGATTGTGTGGAAATATAGAAGTCTAGGAAAAGCAGAGATACTCTAAAAAGAAGTGAAAGGACTAGTATTGGATATCAAAATTTATTATGAAGTTACACTAAGTCAGTATAGTATTATGACAAGATAGATACACCAAAAGAATAGGCCCACGGACAGTGTATTTCTGACAGAGGTGGTACTGAAATAAGGAAATGTGCTTTTCAGTAAATATTGCTGTGACAGTCCATATGGATAGCAAAATTGGGTTCCTGCCTCATTCTGTGTAAAGATCAATTCCAGGTGATTCATAAGCTTCAATAGGAAAGCAGAATACTAAAGGATTCAGAGAATAAAGAATTTTGAGACAAATTTCCTGTACATGCTGTATGAAGCACTAACCATAAAGGAAAATATTTTAAATTTTGATATTTGATTAGAGAGTTTAAGAGAATAAAAAAGCAAATTACAGTATTAAAGAGAAAAACATTTTTAGCCAACAAAATATTTGTGTTCAAAATATGTGAAGAATTACCTAAAATCAATGAAAGAAAACAAATAGTCTAATAGACAAAATGATAAAGAAAAAAAATTCAGCTACTTTACTGAAAGATTTAGTGAAAAGGGAGAATGCAAATTGAAAGCTTAATAAAGTAATCCTGAATCCTGATTAGCACATATTGGGAGGAATGAAAAACAAAGGAAACTCTCAAACACTACTAAGTGAAACTTAGTTTAACCATTTTGAAAACAGTAGCCAGAGTGATCTTTTTATCTGATCACGTGTCCTTCCCCTGATAAAATTCCTCAGATGCTTTTCAGCCCAGGTGAAATCAATTACAAGACACAAAGGTCCTGTTTTCCTTGGCCGGTCCCCCTGGCTTGTTCTGCGGGAGCCATCCTGGCGCCCTTGCTGTTCAGACATGCCAGAAGTGGTCTTGAGTCAAACTTCTGTATTCGCTCTTCTCCGGGCTTGGGATTCTCTGCCCACCCATAGCTGCTGGTAAATCCCTCACTCTGTATCTGATTGGTCAAAATATCCTATCAGAGCACCCTTGCCTGGCACCTTGTCCTGCCTCTCATCAGCTCTCCATTCTTTTTCCTTGTGTTTTCTGGATAGCACACTTAACTACTTATAAATTTTGTCCATCTTCACTCACTAAAATGTCTTAGGAGAGCAGTATTTTTATTTTGCTCCCTGGTGTATTTCCTTGTTCTAGGATATCTGCCACATAGTAGGAACTGAAGAATGTCTTCTGAACATAAGAGTTGGGTTTTAGAAAAGAGGTAGTGACAAAGACTTGGGAGAAGTGCATTTATGTCTGTTTAAGCTGATTTTTTGTTTGTTGTCATAGGATATAAATATTAAAAATTTTAATTTAAAAAACCCATATATAGGAGAATTGCCTGGCAGCCCAGTGATAGGGACTCTGTTCTCACTACTCAATAGGAAAGCAGAATACTAAAGGATTCAGAGAATAAAGAATTTTGAGACAAATTTCCTGTACATGCTGTATGAAGCACTAACCATAAAGGAAAATATTTTAAATTTTGATATTTGATTAGAGAGTTTAAGAGAATAAAAAAGCAAATTACAGTATTAAAGAGAAAAACATTTTTAGCCAACAAAATATTTGTGTTCAAAATATGTGAAGAATTACCTAAAATCAATGAAAGAAAACAAATAGTCTAATAGACAAAATGATAAAGAAAAAAAATTCAGCTACTTTACTGAAAGATTTAGTGAAAAGGGAGAATGCAAATTGAAAGCTTAATAAAGTAATCCTGAATCCTGATTAGCACATATTGGGAGGAATGAAAAACAAAGGAAACTCTCAAACACTACTAAGTGAAACTTAGTTTAACCATTTTGAAAACAGTAGCCAGAGTGATCTTTTTATCTGATCACGTGTCCTTCCCCTGATAAAATTCCTCAGATGCTTTTCAGCCCAGGTGAAATCAATTACAAGACACAAAGGTCCTGTTTTCCTTGGCCGGTCCCCCTGGCTTGTTCTGCGGGAGCCATCCTGGCGCCCTTGCTGTTCAGACATGCCAGAAGTGGTCTTGAGTCAAACTTCTGTATTCGCTCTTCTCCGGGCTTGGGATTCTCTGCCCACCCATAGCTGCTGGTAAATCCCTCACTCTGTATCTGATTGGTCAAAATATCCTATCAGAGCACCCTTGCCTGGCACCTTGTCCTGCCTCTCATCAGCTCTCCATTCTTTTTCCTTGTGTTTTCTGGATAGCACACTTAACTACTTATAAATTTTGTCCATCTTCACTCACTAAAATGTCTTAGGAGAGCAGTATTTTTATTTTGCTCCCTGGTGTATTTCCTTGTTCTAGGATATCTGCCACATAGTAGGAACTGAAGAATGTCTTCTGAACATAAGAGTTGGGTTTTAGAAAAGAGGTAGTGACAAAGACTTGGGAGAAGTGCATTTATGTCTGTTTAAGCTGATTTTTTGTTTGTTGTCATAGGATATAAATATTAAAAATTTTAATTTAAAAAACCCATATATAGGAGAATTGCCTGGCAGCCCAGTGATAGGGACTCTGTTCTCACTACTGAGGCCCCTGGCTTGATCCCTGGTCAGGGAACTAGGATCCCACAAACTGCACAGTCCAGCCAGAAAAAAGAAAAAACATATATAAATTAGATCTCTTTATTAAAATTATAAATTTGTATTGTTTCTAATTGGCTTGAACTTTATTCCAATGTTGATAATTTACAGGAGAACCTTTATGAATACAGTTGAAAAAGTACGTTTAAAAATGTATGTATGGGCCTTCCCTGGTGGTCCAGTGGGTAAGGACACCACCTTGCAGTGCAAGGGAGAACGGTTTGATCCCTGGCCTGGGAAGATGCCACCTGCCGCAGAGCAGCTGGACTGATGTGTAGCTCTGGAGCACATGTGCCCAGAGCTGGTACTCTGTGATGAGAGCGGCCACTGCAATGGGGGGCCCACACAGGCCAAAAAACAAAGATAAATGAATGAAAGATCAATAGAAGTGGCCAAAAGGAAAAAAGTTAAAAAATGTATGTATATAAAATGCAGGTATTTCCATTTTGACTAGATGCATTCCTCTCTGAGTTTTCTTCTTTTGTCTGTCTCCAAGTGGGAGCTGGTGAGGTGGCCAACTTTGCTGCGTTGCCTTTGCACCAGCCACCCTAGTGGCGCCCTTAGGAGCACTCAGTGTCCTAGTAAGGTAAGGACTCTACTCTTCACATATAGAAACAGCAGTTAGTGTTTCAGTCTGTGAAGTATCCAGTACTCATTACACATTTTAGCAAATTTTTGCGACCTTGAGACTTTTTAAATTATGTATCGTAATTTGCTTTTGAAATGTTAACTACTTATAAATTTTGTCCATCTTCACTCACTAAAATGTCTTAGGAGAGCAGTATTTTTATTTTGCTCCCTGGTGTATTTCCTTGTTCTAGGATATCTGCCACATAGTAGGAACTGAAGAATGTCTTCTGAACATAAGAGTTGGGTTTTAGAAAAGAGGTAGTGACAAAGACTTGGGAGAAGTGCATTTATGTCTGTTTAAGCTGATTTTTTGTTTGTTGTCATAGGATATAAATATTAAAAATTTTAATTTAAAAAACCCATATATAGGAGAATTGCCTGGCAGCCCAGTGATAGGGACTCTGTTCTCACTACTGAGGCCCCTGGCTTGATCCCTGGTCAGGGAACTAGGATCCCACAAACTGCACAGTCCAGCCAGAAAAAAGAAAAAACATATATAAATTAGATCTCTTTATTAAAATTATAAATTTGTATTGTTTCTAATTGGCTTGAACTTTATTCCAATGTTGATAATTTACAGGAGAACCTTTATGAATACAGTTGAAAAAGTACGTTTAAAAATGTATGTATGGGCCTTCCCTGGTGGTCCAGTGGGTAAGGACACCACCTTGCAGTGCAAGGGAGAACGGTTTGATCCCTGGCCTGGGAAGATGCCACCTGCCGCAGAGCAGCTGGACTGATGTGTAGCTCTGGAGCACATGTGCCCAGAGCTGGTACTCTGTGATGAGAGCGGCCACTGCAATGGGGGGCCCACACAGGCCAAAAAACAAAGATAAATGAATGAAAGATCAATAGAAGTGGCCAAAAGGAAAAAAGTTAAAAAATGTATGTATATAAAATGCAGGTATTTCCATTTTGACTAGATGCATTCCTCTCTGAGTTTTCTTCTTTTGTCTGTCTCCAAGTGGGAGCTGGTGAGGTGGCCAACTTTGCTGCGTATGCCTTTGCACCAGCCACCCTAGTGACGCCCTTAGGAGCACTCAGTGTCCTAGTAAGGTAAGGACTCTACTCTTCACATATAGAAACAGCAGTTAGTGTTTCAGTCTGTGAAGTATCCAGTACCTACTCATTACACATTTTTAGCATAAATATATTTAGACGACCTTGAGACTTTTTAAATTATGTATCGTAATTTGCTTTTGAAATGTTACTCTCTGAACCTAGGCCAGCTATCAACTTGTGGGAGAAAACGCTTTCGTGGTTTGTCTTGTGCTGAGAGTCAGCACTAGTTCTACTTTAATTTCAAGTTTTTAAAATTCCAAGTTGCATTTGTTACAGCATTTGTCATTTGACACATGCATACTTTGGTGGGTGATGGTTGGTGATGAACAGATTTCTATACCTTCTCCAGAAAATAATTGATTGGAGCAAGGTTGAAGACTGGGATACTTGTTTGAAAGGAGCAGTCCAAGACTTGTCCTGTTTCTATTCTTTTAATCATTTGTATTGAAGTCTGGATTTTGGCTACTATTCCCAAATTTGGTTGATTGATAGGTATTTTTATCTTTTTTTTTTAACATTAGTATTTGTATAAATCAATATTGTATGCAAATTATATGAGCTTCAAGAAACTGTATATTATATACAGTTTGTAAAGAGATAAGATGTTATCTATGTACTATGTATAATAAAAATATATTATGGTACATGTCTTTTATCCTTAGTTTTCTATATGCCATTATATTTATAGGTTTATACTTTAAGATTTTGATTAAACTAACTATAAGATATTAGAATTTGATACTTCATAATAATAGGCAAATTATGTGGAATTCAATGAAAATATATGAAGGATACATCAATCAGTAGGGATAAAGTTGAGCAAATATTGAGCATTGGTTTGGACCTAGATTCTTAAATTTGTATGATAGCTGTTTGTAAAATGTTTGATTGTAGAATATGTTAGTGTTTTACATTATTGTTATGTTTTACACTAATTATTATAAAGCTTTATTGTGAAACATATTAATGTTCCACTGTAGAAAGATGGTAACTAGAGTGGTTCAGTGTGTGGTGGAGCAGATAGTTCCCAGAAACTTTCATTTGATGATTGAATGTGCATTTTCTTTACCTTTTGAAAGCCAGCATCTTTATAAACTCAGAATGTTTTGAGTTCCAAAACGTGTTGACATTTACAAATGAGAAAAGTAGCTGATTATTTAATAATCCTCCATTTTCAAAGTAAGGTAAGGACTCTACTCTTCACATATAGAAACAGCAGTTAGTGTTTCAGTCTGTGAAGTATCCAGTACCTACTCATTACACATTTTTAGCATAAATATATTTAGACGACCTTGAGACTTTTTAAATTATGTATCGTAATTTGCTTTTGAAATGTTACTCTCTGAACCTAGGCCAGCTATCAACTTGTGGGAGAAAACGCTTTCGTGGTTTGTCTTGTGCTGAGAGTCAGCACTAGTTCTACTTTAATTTCAAGTTTTTAAAATTCCAAGTTGCATTTGTTACAGCATTTGTCATTTGACACATGCATACTTTGGTGGGTGATGGTTGGTGATGAACAGATTTCTATACCTTCTCCAGAAAATAATTGATTGGAGCAAGGTTGAAGACTGGGATACTTGTTTGAAAGGAGCAGTCCAAGACTTGTCCTGTTTCTATTCTTTTAATCATTTGTATTGAAGTCTGGATTTTGGCTACTATTCCCAAATTTGGTTGATTGATAGGTATTTTTATCTTTTTTTTTTAACATTAGTATTTGTATAAATCAATATTGTATGCAAATTATATGAGCTTCAAGAAACTGTATATTATATACAGTTTGTAAAGAGATAAGATGTTATCTATGTACTATGTATAATAAAAATATATTATGGTACATGTCTTTTATCCTTAGTTTTCTATATGCCATTATATTTATAGGTTTATACTTTAAGATTTTGATTAAACTAACTATAAGATATTAGAATTTGATACTTCATAATAATAGGCAAATTATGTGGAATTCAATGAAAATATATGAAGGATACATCAATCAGTAGGGATAAAGTTGAGCAAATATTGAGCATTGGTTTGGACCTAGATTCTTAAATTTGTATGATAGCTGTTTGTAAAATGTTTGATTGTAGAATATGTTAGTGTTTTACATTATTGTTATGTTTTACACTAATTATTATAAAGCTTTATTGTGAAACATATTAATGTTCCACTGTAGAAAGATGGTAACTAGAGTGGTTCAGTGTGTGGTGGAGCAGATAGTTCCCAGAAACTTTCATTTGATGATTGAATGTGCATTTTCTTTACCTTTGTTGAAAGCCAGCATCTTTATAAACTCAGAATGTTTTGAGTTCAATTTAAATGCTAAATCGTGTTGACATTTACAAATGAGAAAAGTAGCTGATTATTTAATAATCCTCCACCTTTCCCCTCCATTTTAGTGCCATTCTTTCTTCATACTTTCTAAATGAAAGACTTAATCTTCATGGAAAAATTGGATGTTTGCTAAGTATTCTGGGGTCTACAGTTATGGTTATTCATGCTCCAAAGGAAGAGGAGATTGAGACTTTAAATGAAATGTCTCACAAATTAGGAGATCCAGGTATGAAAAATATAACTTTATTAGATTTACTGTATTTTCCTTTTTCTTTTTCTTTTTTTAAAGATTAAACTGGATCTTGGGTTTATTTTTATTATTTTTATTTTTGTAGATTTTTATTTATTTATTTATTTATTTATTTATTTTGGGCGGGGGTCGGGTTGGGGAGGGTGGGGAGCGGGCGGGCCACTTCTATTGGCCTTTCATTTGTCTATTTTCATCCGTCTTTGTTCTTTGGCTCCTGTGGGCCTCCCATCGCGGTGGCCTCTATTGTCTCAGAGCACTGGCTCTGGGCGCACGTGCTCCAGAGCTCCGGCTCGGTGATTGGACACATCATTCCAGCCGCTCCATGGCACGTGGGATCTTCCCAGGCCAGGGTTTGAACCGGCGTCCTTGCACTGCAAGGTGGTGTCCTTACCCACTGGACCACCAGGGAAGCCCGTATTTTCCTTTTCTAAAAAATAATTTTATTTATCTTTCCTGGTGGCTCTGATGATAAAGAATCCCTATAATGTGGAAGACCTGGGTTTGATCTTTGGGCTGGGAAGACCCCTGGAGGAGAGCATGGCAACCCACTCCAGTATCTTGCCTGGAGAATCCCATGGACAGAGGAGCCTGGCAATCCAGGGGGCAGTCGGACGATTGAACAAACACGACTGAGCGACTGAGCACAAGATTCTTAAATTTGTATGTAGCTGTTTGTAAAATGTTTGATTGTAGAATATGTTAGTGTTTTACATTATTGTTATGTTTTACACTAATTATTATAAAGCTTTATTGTGAAACATATTAATGTTCCACTGTAGAAAGATGGTAACTAGAGTGGTTCAGTGTGTGGTGGAGCAGATAGTTCCCAGAAACTTTCATTTGATGATTGAATGTGCATTTTCTTTACCTTTGTTGAAAGCCAGCATCTTTATAAACTCAGAATGTTTTGAGTTCAATTTAAATGCTAAATCGTGTTGACATTTACAAATGAGAAAAGTAGCTGATTATTTAATAATCCTCCACCTTTCCCCTCCATTTTAGTGCCATTCTTTCTTCATACTTTCTAAATGAAAGACTTAATCTTCATGGAAAAATTGGATGTTTGCTAAGTATTCTGGGGTCTACAGTTATGGTTATTCATGCTCCAAAGGAAGAGGAGATTGAGACTTTAAATGAAATGTCTCACAAATTAGGAGATCCAGGTATGAAAAATATAACTTTATTAGATTTACTGTATTTTCCTTTTTCTTTTTCTTTTTTTAAAGATTAAACTGGATCTTGGGTTTATTTTTATTATTTTTATTTTTGTAGATTTTTATTTATTTATTTATTTATTTATTTATTTTGGGCGGGGGTCGGGTTGGGGAGGGTGGGGAGCGGGCGGGCCACTTCTATTGGCCTTTCATTTGTCTATTTTCATCCGTCTTTGTTCTTTGGCTCCTGTGGGCCTCCCATCGCGGTGGCCTCTATTGTCTCAGAGCACTGGCTCTGGGCGCACGTGCTCCAGAGCTCCGGCTCGGTGATTGGACACATCATTCCAGCCGCTCCATGGCACGTGGGATCTTCCCAGGCCAGGGTTTGAACCGGCGTCCCTTGCACTGCAAGGTGGTGTCCTTACCCACTGGACCACCAGGGGAAGCCCGTATTTTCCTTTTTCTAAAAAAATAATTTTTATTTATCTTTCCCTGGTGGCTCTGATGATAAAGAATCCCCTATAATGTGGAAGACCTGGGTTTGATCTTTGGGCTGGGAAGACCCCCTGGAGGAGAGCATGGCAACCCACTCCAGTATCTTGCCTGGAGAATCCCATGGACAGAGGAGCCTGGCAATCCATGGGGTTGCAGTCGGACACGATTGAACAAACACGACTGAGCGACTGAGCACAAGATACTACTTTAAAAATGTTAGTGGTATAGGGCTTCCCTGGTGGTCCAGTGGTTAAGGACATCGCCTTGCAGTGCAAGGGGTGCCGGTTCGATCCCTGGCCTGGGAAGATTCCACGTGCCGCAGAGCGGCTGGACCGATGTGTCCAATTACCGAGCCGGAGCTCTGGCGCGCATGCGCCCAGAGCCAGTGCTCTGCGACAACAGAGGCCTCTGAGATGGGAGGCCCACACGGGCCGAAGAACAAAGATGGATGAAAATAGATAAATGAAAGACCAATAGAAGTGGCCCACCCGCCCCGCTCCCTTCCCAAACCCCACCCCCCCAAAATAAATAAATAAATAAACTCTTAAAAAAAAAAAAGTCTTAGAAGACTTTAAAAAATATTCTTAAAAAAAAAACAAAAAAAAAATGTTAGTGGTATAATAATTTGTGAACATGACACATAGTTTAATCATCCACTATATACATCTAACTAAATTGTTATGAGTGTGTTTTTGCTGGGGCAGCAAGAGAGCTAAAATTTAGGGCCACACCTTTTTTCCTTCTTATCAAGTACTTAAACATTTAACTAAATATAATTTTTCTTTGCCTCCTCCAGGTTTTGTGGTCTTTGCAACACTTGTGGTCATTGTATCCTTGATACTAATCTTTGTGGTGGGTCCTCGCCATGGTTCCTCTTTGTTTTTTCCCCAATTGTCTCAGAGCACTGGCTCTGGGCGCACGTGCTCAGAGCTCCGGCTCGGTGATTGGACACATCATTCCAGCCGCTCCATGGCACGTGGGATCTTCCCAGGCCAGGGTTTGAACCGGCGTCCTTGCACTGCAAGGTGGTGTCCTTACCCACTGGACCACCAGGGGAAGCCCGTATTTTCCTTTTTCTAAAAAAATAATTTTTATTTATCTTTCCCTGGTGGCTCTGATGATAAAGAATCCCCTATAATGTGGAAGACCTGGGTTTGATCTTTGGGCTGGGAAGACCCCCTGGAGGAGAGCATGGCAACCCACTCCAGTATCTTGCCTGGAGAATCCCATGGACAGAGGAGCCTGGCAATCCATGGGGTTGCAGTCGGACACGATTGAACAAACACGACTGAGCGACTGAGCACAAGATACTACTTTAAAAATGTTAGTGGTATAGGGCTTCCCTGGTGGTCCAGTGGTTAAGGACATCGCCTTGCAGTGCAAGGGGTGCCGGTTCGATCCCTGGCCTGGGAAGATTCCACGTGCCGCAGAGCGGCTGGACCGATGTGTCCAATTACCGAGCCGGAGCTCTGGCGCGCATGCGCCCAGAGCCAGTGCTCTGCGACAACAGAGGCCTCTGAGATGGGAGGCCCACACGGGCCGAAGAACAAAGATGGATGAAAATAGATAAATGAAAGACCAATAGAAGTGGCCCACCCGCCCCGCTCCCTTCCCAAACCCCACCCCCCCAAAATAAATAAATAAATAAACTCTTAAAAAAAAAAAAGTCTTAGAAGACTTTAAAAAATATTCTTAAAAAAAAAACAAAAAAAAAATGTTAGTGGTATAATAATTTGTGAACATGACACATAGTTTAATCATCCACTATATACATCTAACTAAATTGTTATGAGTGTGTTTTTGCTGGGGCAGCAAGAGAGCTAAAATTTAGGGCCACACCTTTTTTCCTTCTTATCAAGTACTTAAACATTTAACTAAATATAATTTTTCTTTGCCTCCTCCAGGTTTTGTGGTCTTTGCAACACTTGTGGTCATTGTATCCTTGATACTAATCTTTGTGGTGGGTCCTCGCCATGGACAAACAAACATTCTTGTGTATATCACAATCTGCTCTGTCATTGGAGCATTTTCCGTCTCCTGTGTTAAGGGCCTGGGCATTGCTATCAAAGAGCTGTTTGCTGGAAAGCCTGTGCTGCGACATCCCCTGACCTGGATTCTGCTGCTGAGCCTTGTAGTCTGTGTGAGCACACAGATTAATTACCTGAACAGGGCCCTGGACATATTTAACACCTCTATCGTGACTCCAATATATTATGTATTCTTTACAACATCAGTTTTAACTTGTTCAGCTATTCTTTTTAAGGAGTGGCAAGATATGCCTGTTGATGATGTGATTGGTACTCTGAGTGGCTTCTTTACAATCATTGTGGGAATATTCTTGTTGCATGCCTTTAAAGACGTCAGCTTTAGTCTCTCAAGTCTGCCTGTGTCTTTTCGGAAAGACGAGAAAACAGTGAATGGCAGTCTTTCTAGTATGTATGAAGTTCTTAATAATGAAGAGAGCTTGACTTGTGGAATTGAACAACACGCTGCTGAAAATATCTCCCGAAGAAATGGAAATCTGACAGCTTTTTAATAAGAAAGTGTAATTAATCTGTAATTGTGTTATAAAGTAAATCTGAGTATCAGAATATGTGTGAAAAAGCAATGTGATGTTCTTCTAGAGACAATCTTTTTTTAAGGTTTCACTAATTTGGACCAAGAAATTACTTTTCTTATGTTTAAATGATGACTCACTAAAATGACCTCAATACATGACTAATTTCTATTACCATTGTATTGTAGAGTTATTTAAAATTGTCCTTCACCAAAATCTAAATGCACTGATGACAATTTTGAGTCTATAAAAATCCTTTATTTTTTCATTGACGATGACAATCTGAAATGTACATTTGTCATGCCCATTCTGTCAGTTCCTAATCATTTTAAGGCTTTCTATTAACAAACAAAGAAAACCCACAGAAGACTCAATACATTATCCTATAATTTACTTTACCTATAAAAATGACTCTTGCTTAATGAATTGTTTAAATTTTGTAATGTTAAGAGACCCCTAAATTATTAAATGAAGAGAACTTACAGAAGCAAAGGTAGGAAATCACTGCATGGAATTATTTCTCAGGCTGGGAGTTGTCACCATGAACATTTGATGGCCTTCCTGGACTGTACCTTGTTAGTCAGCACACTCTTTGTCAGACTACGGCCTAGCTAGCTGGTTTTATTCTTCAGTTACTCTCATCCTGTGATGGCTGGAACCTTGATTACCATCCTACATCAGCTCTTGTACATTTCCATATATTTTCATGAGTTATATCCTCATTTAGCTCTTCTAACAATGCTGGGAAATAAAGTCAGAAGACTAGGGTAATTTCTTAAATTTAGTTCATGTTGAAATAAAAGGACAAACTGATACAAAGATCTTTCTAAGTTTGCTTAGAACAAACATGATGTTTCTAAAATATAATTCTTTGTAGCACCTATTTTTGTTTAAGAGTTTATTTGGACCATTATATATTTTGGTTTTGCTTAAAGTGTCCATAAAACACTGTTTACCAAAAATGTCAAAGCTGTGCATAAAAAAGGTAGAATACTGTAGTGGACCCTGTCCAGCTTTGACACCTGTTGTCAGTTGGCCTAAAAATATTGACAGCTCATTTCCACCTAGGTAGGAAGAACTTGGCTTTTCCATACTGCGACTCCTGCCCCCAGGCACACAGCTTAGTGCTGCACTGTGTAAGCAGCCACTGTAGGAACTTCAGCTGTCCACTGGCCAGAGAGTTCACACTTTCTAGGGAAAAATTCCTTTTTAAGGTTTCACTAATTTGGACCAAGAAATTACTTTTCTTATGTTTAAATGATGACTCACTAAAATGACCTCAATACATGACTAATTTCTATTACCATTGTATTGTAGAGTTATTTAAAATTGTCCTTCACCAAAATCTAAATGCACTGATGACAATTTTGAGTCTATAAAAATCCTTTATTTTTTCATTGACGATGACAATCTGAAATGTACATTTGTCATGCCCATTCTGTCAGTTCCTAATCATTTTAAGGCTTTCTATTAACAAACAAAGAAAACCCACAGAAGACTCAATACATTATCCTATAATTTACTTTACCTATAAAAATGACTCTTGCTTAATGAATTGTTTAAATTTTGTAATGTTAAGGGACCCTAAATTATTAAATGAAGAGAACTTACAGAAGCAAAGGTAGGAAATCACTGCATGGAATTATTTCTCAGGCTGGGAGTTGTCACCATGAACATTTGATGGCCTTCCTGGACTGTACCTTGTTAGTCAGCACACTCTTTGTCAGACTACGGCCTAGCTAGCTGGTTTTATTCTTCAGTTACTCTCATCCTGTGATGGCTGGAACCTTGATTACCATCCTACATCAGCTCTTGTACATTTCCATATATTTTCATGAGTTATATCCTCATTTAGCTCTTCTAACAATGCTGGGAAATAAAGTCAGAAGACTAGGGTAATTTCTTAAATTTAGTTCATGTTGAAATAAAAGGACAAACTGATACAAAGATCTTTCTAAGTTTGCTTAGAACAAACATGATGTTTCTAAAATATAATTCTTTGTAGCACCTATTTTTGTTTAAGAGTTTATTTGGACCATTATATATTTTGGTTTTGCTTAAAGTGTCCATAAAACACTGTTTACCAAAAATGTCAAAGCTGTGCATAAAAAAGGTAGAATACTGTAGTGGACCCTGTCCAGCTTTGACACCTGTTGTCAGTTGGCCTAAAAATATTGACAGCTCATTTCCACCTAGGTAGGAAGAACTTGGCTTTTCCATACTGCGACTCCTGCCCCCAGGCACACAGCTTAGTGCTGCACTGTGTAAGCAGCCACTGTAGGAACTTCAGCTGTCCACTGGCCTTATCAGGGGAGAGTTCACACTTTCTAGGCCTCTTGAAACATGTTCCAGTATGCCAGTATTTTATTACTGATCTTCAAAGGAGCCTTTGTAGACTTTTTTTCCCTAGCTGTTTCACTCCATGTAAATTTTTTTAAGTCTTTATTTTAAAGGTTTTACAGAGTTTTGTTGTTCACAGACATGTATGTTCCCAGATCAGTCATATGTATATCCATGGTCCCCACCCCCCCAGTTCCCCCCATCCCACCCCTCCGGACCATCGGCCCCATGCCCTTGTGAGCACTCCTATTCCCTTAGCACAATGACAATAGCTGTCTTTTCCACACATGACAGCACAGTTATTCCCTCCATGCCACCCCCTCCCTGTTTCTTCCCCACAATGTCCATATGTCTATGCTCTGTTTTTCCATGAGTTCCCTGCATGTGTTATCAAGGCCGTCCTACTAGATTGCATATATGTGTGTTAGTATACTGTATTTGTCTTTCTCTTTTTGACTTCACTTTTTATGATAGCTTCTAGAACCAGCCACTTCATTAGGACCGAGTCTTGTGTATTTCTTTTAACAGCTGAGTAGTATTCCATTGTATATATGTACCAGGGCTTCTGTATCCATTCATTCGTCGATGGACATCTAGGTTGCTTCCATGTTCTAGCTATTGTATAGAGAGCTGCAATGAACATTGGGGTACAGGTGCTTCTTTCAGTTTTGATTTCATCAGGATATAAGCCTAAGAGTGGGATTGCTGGGTCATAGGGTGCTTCTATTTTTAGTTTTTAAGCAGTCTCCATACTGTCTTCCATAGAGGCGTATCAGTTTACATTCCCACCAGCAATGCAAGAGGGTTCCCTTTTCTCCGCACCCTCTCCAGCATTTATTGTCTGTCGATTTATTGAGGATGGCCATTCTGACGGGTGTGAGGTGATATCTCATTGTAGTGTTGATTTGCATTTCTCTAATTATAAGCGAGGTCGAGCATCGTTTCATGTGTTTTTTGGCCATCTATATGTCCTCTTTGGAGAGCTGTCTGTTCAGGTCTTTTTCCCATTTTTTGATTGGGTTGTTCATTTTTCCGATGTTGAGTTGTCTGAGTTGCTTCTAGATTTTGGAGATTAATTCTTTGTCTGTTGTTTCATTTGCTATGATTTTCTCCCACTCTGTGGGTGGTCTGTTCAGCTTTTTTGTAGTTTCTTTTGCTGTCCAAAAGCTTTTAAGTTTTATTAGGTCCCACATGTTCATTTTTGGTTTTAGTTCCGCTATTCTAGTAGGTGGGTCATGGAAGATCTTGCTTTGGTTTATGTCCTTGAGTGTTTTGCCTATATTCTCCTCTAAGAGTTCTAGGGTTTCTGGTCTTACATTTAGGTCTTTAATCCATTTTGAGTTGATCTTTGTGTATAGTGTCAGGGTATGTTCCAACTTCATTTTTTTGCATGTAGCTGTCCAATTTTCCCAGCACCTTTTGTTGAAGAGGCTGTCTGTCCCATTTTATATTTTCACCTCCTTTGTCAAAAATAAGATACCTATAGGTGCGTGGGTTTATCTCTGGGCCTTCTATCTTGTTCCATTGATCTGTATTTCTGTTTTTGTGCCAGTACCATACTGTCTTGATGACTGTTGCTTTGTAGTATAGTCTGAAGTTAGGGATCTCCAAGTAATTTTAACACCACAGATATATTCTGTATTTGCTTATATACTGTTATCTATATCTATGCTTTGTACACAACAGATAAAAACCAATTTTCATCCCCTTGGGTGTGATATAGCCCTCACTGAGAACGCATAGGTTTATAGTAATACTTAATTATTTAACATCTTATAGCACTTAAAAATTTTCATTTAACTTACAACTAAGTCTTATAAAACTCAGTAGTGTGAATTATTTAAATTTATTCATTCCACTTAATTTTTCATCATATTCTATACTTTCATTATAAGGTAAGCACAGATACTACCTCTTAATCTGGAACAGATTACCACAAGCAACATTTTTAGGCAACTTTTTGTTAAAAACAGTTTTATGTAATTCAGGGTTAACAGTAAAACCGATAGTTCACAGACTTTATTTTTGATGCTATAGATGATGCGCCGGGACTTTTCTAAACGTTTCTTTTTCTAAATGTATTTACATTTCTAAAGCCTTATAGAAGTTATTATCATGGTCCTGTCCCTTCTCCCACAGCTACAGGTGACCTAGACTCCTAGCCTGGTTGGTCCACTCAAGCAAGTAGAAAAAGTACCTTGCCGAACCCAGGGCCATCAGAGTCACAGTAAATGAATGAAAACAAATAGGTTTCATTAGTTTTATTTCTGTAACTTTTAAATTGTATCTCACAAATTAGATTTTGTTACAACTGAATTAATAGGAACAAAAAAAATCAAGTTCACTATTTTCTGAAACAGACACAAAAAAGGAAAGGGAAATGACCTAGAAAAGGTTTTCATAATAAAACAGCAAAATCCTTCAACAAAAGCTAAATAATAATTCTAACTGGTAATGGGTTTTATTACAGTTAGCTGGTATTAAGTTTCTTGCTTAAATTCACAAATCTTTCCTTAAATGTTACAGATCCTTTGTTAAAGGATAAATGGATGAACTCAGAGCAGCACTTCATGACATAGCTGTTGGAACATTCCACAGAAAAACAGAAAATGATTTTGTAAGAATGTGGTGGCAACGATCTGCTGTCAACATTCTCTGACTTTCCAATTACCAAAAGTTTTTTAAAAAAAACATTTTATAAAATCTAGTTAGGACTCCCTTTCTGTATTTGCTTATATACTGTTATCTATATCTATGCTTTGTACACAACAGATAAAAACCAATTTTCATCCCCTTGGGTGTGATATAGCCCTCACTGAGAACATAGGTTTATAGTAATACTTAATTATTTAACATCTTATAGCACTTAAAAATTTTCATTTAACTTACAACTAAGTCTTATAAAACTCAGTAGTGTGAATTATTTAAATTTATTCATTCCACTTAATTTTTCATCATATTCTATACTTTCATTATAAGGTAAGCACAGATACTACCTCTTAATCTGGAACAGATTACCACAAGCAACATTTTTAGGCAACTTTTTGTTAAAAACAGTTTTATGTAATTCAGGGTTAACAGTAAAACCGATAGTTCACAGACTTTATTTTTGATGCTATAGATGATGCGCCGGGACTTTTCTAAACGTTTCTTTTTCTAAATGTATTTACATTTCTAAAGCCTTATAGAAGTTATTATCATGGTCCTGCCCCTTCTCCCACAGCTACAGGTGACCTAGACTCCTAGCCTGGTTGGTCCACTCAAGCAAGTAGAAAAAGTACCTTGCCGAACCCAGGGCCATCAGAGTCACAGTAAATGAATGAAAACAAATAGGTTTCATTAGTTTTATTTCTGTAACTTTTAAATTGTATCTCACAAATTAGATTTTGTTACAACTGAATTAATAGGAACAAAAAAAATCAAGTTCACTATTTTCTGAAACAGACACAAAAAAGGAAAGGGAAATGACCTAGAAAAGGTTTTCATAATAAAACAGCAAAATCCTTCAACAAAAGCTAAATAATAATTCTAACTGGTAATGGGTTTTATTACAGTTAGCTGGTATTAAGTTTCTTGCTTAAATTCACAAATCTTTCCTTAAATGTTACAGATCCTTTGTTAAAGGATAAATGGATGAACTCAGAGCAGCACTTCATGACATAGCTGTTGGAACATTCCACAGAAAAACAGAAAATGATTTTGTAAGAATGTGGTGGCAACGATCTGCTGTCAACATTCTCTGACTTTCCAATTACCAAAAGTATATACAATTTTTAGTGTAGAAAAATAAGTCAATTTTATAAAATTAAGCTTTTAGACTGAAAAGCACCCCCTTATTTTAAGAGGCACAGAGATACTGAAAAATAGTTCCTAAAAATCTCACTCAATAGTTTATAGAAAGAAGAACATGCCTTTATAGACCTTAAATGCAGTCAGTACTGAGACTTTTCAAAAATGTGATGTACACATCCTCAGCTGCTGGCCAGGGACTGGTGGATAGGTGGCTGAAAGCAGCGAACGTGCTCCACGGGCGTGCTCTCTCCGTCACCCGACTTCAAGTACTTGTCCAAGATAGTGATTATCTCATCATTTAGAATCTGGAACTTGCGAATTCTCTCCACCATCTTCTTCAAAGGCTACAACAGTTAAAATGAGCATAGCTGTCATTTATTCTTCATGCTTCAAAATGTATGTCAGGGTTTTCACATTAGAAAAATTAGAACCAACTGTTGACACATAACCGTCTCTGTAACTATTGGAATATATTTTACATTTCTCTCTTGGTTTTATGCTAACTGTTGATTCATTTGTAAAACTTAACAGACCTACTTATTCAATAGGTATTAAGAACCTGGAGTCTCCTAAAAGTGAGGAATGCAAAGAGAAGACCAGTAAACTAACACAAGTTTAAAAATGTTCCAGTTATAGAGAAAAAGTAAGACAAAAAAAAACAAAAAAATCCAGTTATTGCAGACAGGATGCTTTGATAGATCCTCCTGCTATAATAGAATTGGATTTAAAAAAACACAAATACAAAAACAGAACAAACTTTAAAGTCTGTTAAAAGTTTACAGCACTGCTGGTTCTGCCTATGCAGGAAGTGAGGGGAAAGCCAGGACTCCACAGAGATAGATGCCACCAGCAGCTGTGGGATGAGGAGACAGTCTGGGCTGTAAGCAAGGTGGACTACACTCAGAGGCTCCCCACAAAGTCTGGACCTCCCGTGAAGCTAGAAGTGGTTCCAAGTTCAATCAAACGAGCTGCCAAATAAAAAATCCAACACACAATGCACTGAGTTTTAGATACCCCTTCAGACCTCAAATATTAGAACTGAAAAATAAAAGACTATATGATATATGATGCAATGTATAAAGAAATAAAAATGGCAAAACATTCCATGAAGATAAAATTATGAATTACTACAAAGATCTGAAGAAGTAAATAAACATTTTAAATATAAACTAGTGACTTTCAAAAGTGAAAATACAGCAGATGAGACTTTTCAAAATGTGATGTACACATCCTCAGCTGCTGGCCAGGGACTGGTGGATAGGTGGCTGAAAGCAGCGAACGTGCTCCACGGGCGTGCTCTCTCCGTCACCCGACTTCAAGTACTTGTCCAAGATAGTGATTATCTCATCATTTAGAATCTGGAACTTGCGAATTCTCTCACCATCTTCTTCAAAGGCTACAACAGTTAAAATGAGCATAGCTGTCATTTATTCTTCATGCTTCAAAATGTATGTCAGGGTTTTCACATTAGAAAAATTAGAACCAACTGTTGACACATAACCGTCTCTGTAACTATTGGAATATATTTTACATTTCTCTCTTGGTTTTATGCTAACTGTTGATTCATTTGTAAAACTTAACAGACCTACTTATTCAATAGGTATTAAGAACCTGGAGTCTCCTAAAAGTGAGGAATGCAAAGAGAAGACCAGTAAACTAACACAAGTTTAAAAATGTTCCAGTTATAGAGAAAAAGTAAGACAAAAAAAAACAAAAAAATCCAGTTATTGCAGACAGGATGCTTTGATAGATCCTCCTGCTATAATAGAATTGGATTTAAAAAAACACAAATACAAAAACAGAACAAACTTTAAAGTCTGTTAAAAGTTTACAGCACTGCTGGTTCTGCCTATGCAGGAAGTGAGGGGAAAGCCAGGACTCCACAGAGATAGATGCCACCAGCAGCTGTGGGATGAGGAGACAGTCTGGGCTGTAAGCAAGGTGGACTACACTCAGAGGCTCCCCACAAAGTCTGGACCTCCCGTGAAGCTAGAAGTGGTTCCAAGTTCAATCAAACGAGCTGCCAAATAAAAAATCCAACACACAATGCACTGAGTTTTAGATACCCCTTCAGACCTCAAATATTAGAACTGAAAAATAAAAGACTATATGATATATGATGCAATGTATAAAGAAATAAAAATGGCAAAACATTCCATGAAGATAAAATTATGAATTACTACAAAGATCTGAAGAAGTAAATAAACATTTTAAATATAAACTAGTGACTTTCAAAAGTGAAAATACAGCAGATGAGACTGATCTGAAGTCAGTTAAATGAAGACTGTACACTGGGAATAGCTTACAGGAGCCAAGGAAATGGAGGTATGGGCGGTAGAATGGTCCCTCAAAGATCTCCATGCTCCAATCCCTGGAACCTGTGAGTGTATTACTTTCCAAAGGCAAAGAGGAATATAGTCAAGGGGTTACAGAACTGAAGATGGGGAAAGTAGCGTGGATTATCCAGGTGGATCCAATCTAATCATACAAGCAGAGAACTTTCTCCAGCTGGGGACAGGAGATGTGTCAGAAAATTAAGTTGGAAGATTAGTAGTGTGAGAGGGACTTGAGAATGCTGGTTGGAGGAGGCTGTGTGGAAAGCATGAGAAGGGATGTGAGCTAAATAACCAGCAAGGAAATGGGAACCTTAGTCCTCCAACAGCAAGAAGCTGAATGTAGCCAACCACCTGAATGGGTCTTATAGCAGATCCATAACCAGAGGCTCCAGAAGGGAACAGAACCCTGCAGACACTGATTGTGGCCTTGTGAAACGTAACTGGAAGACCCACTGAGCTGTACTGTACCTAATGTCTTGATGTAGAAAACTGAGATGATAAGGTAATTAAGTCTAACACTTGTCTAACTGAAGTCCCCAAATGGACAAAAAACTAAAATATTTGAAAAGACAGTATTTTCTAGCGGGGGGGGTGGGGACTGGATTCCCTGGTTGGCTCAGTGGTAAGGAGATGCTGATTTGATCCCTGGTCCAGAAAGATCCCACAAGCTGCAGAGCAATTAAACGCATGGACTATAACTAGAGCCGGGAGCTACCACAATAAAAGCCTGAGCACCACAACTAGAGAGTAGCCCCTGCTCACTGTATCTAGAGAAAAGCCCATGAACACAGCAAGTAACACCAAGCATGGCCAAAAATAAACAGATAAATTGTATATAAAAAAGTATTTTCTGGAATTCAATTACAAAGAATCCAAAAAATGACAAACACAAAAAGATCTTTAATGAAGGAAGCCAGAAGACATAAAGAACATGCCAGTAATATGAAAACGCAGACCATACAAGGCTCTATAATTTCAAGTAGATCTACATACCTTAAAAATAGAAGGTAAATGGAACTAGATTTCTTTGCTTACTAATTCTATTTAGATTCATTTGGGGAGTGAAAAGAAAGCTTCAGTTGGTGCACCTTTTGTCCTTGGATGAGAAACAGTCCCAGAAAAAAAACTTTTAATAAATAGAAAGTTTTTTTTGTGTATGAAACTTCCACGTACCACATTTTTGATAATTTCATCTTTCCCATCATGTTTCTGGACTTTGAGAAGATGGTAGCAAAAATCCAGTACAGCAAAGCGCCGCTGTTGTCCAAGAAGCACAATGATCATACAGCCAGCCCAGTGGAGCCCGTCGCCAAAACACTGCCTGGAGACAAGATGCAGTAGGTAGAATGGGTCACCAGACGCCAGTTACCAAATCACCTGTGTATCCCGCAAGGCATGCTGAGCAGAGGTGTGTCCCTGCTCTGGTAAACACCTTTTTAAGGTTCCTCTGGCAAACTGTTCCCTAAACTCTTTTTAGATCATGGCCCCTCCATGAAGAATGAGTTCATGAAGTGGTAGTCCTCCTATCTAGCAAAATCCATACCTGACTTGCATAAGTTTCGATGAGTTCAGAAGACTCCAGAAGTTCAGCCCTGAGGCACTTCCTAGATAGGAAGTAACAGCTTGTACTTAAGCAGCTCTACAGCAGCTCAATATGGGGGTCCATTTGTAGAGGAAAGTGGTCCTCTGTGTTATCCTAACGCCAGCTTCTCTCCCATCTCCCCATCCCTGAGGATTCACTTACTCGACCGTAAACTCGTGTGTTCCTACAGGAATGCAGTAGACAAACTGCATGGCGCTCCACAGCCTGTGAAACTCAACACAGTCATCCACGTGCATGACCCCATTGCTGGGCAGAGGCCCACGCCAGATAGGGTCATCCAGAAAGGTCCGGATCCGAGTCAGGATGACTTCGAACATGGACAGGCCACAGCAGAGACGCTCCTTTGTCAGCAGGTCCCCTTCTCTTGCGATTGCAATTTGCTGTAGAAAGGAGAAAATGTCACGGGCATGGCAGGAAGGTAGATGCTGAAACCAAAGTACTCCAATATGGCTTTTGACTAACTGGCAACTATCCCAGCTTGCAGAAGAGGGTTTTTTTGTTTTTTTTTAAATTTTTTATTTATCTTTCGGGGGGGGGGGGTGGGCGGGCCACCTCCACTGGTCTTTCATTTCTCCATTTTCATCCGTCGTTGTTCTTTGGCTCCTGTGGGCCTCCCATCGCGGTGGCCACTGTCGTCGCAGAGCACTGGCTCTGGGAGCACGCGCACCAGAGCTCCGGCTCGGTAATTGGACACATTGGTCCAGCCGCTCCGCGGCACGTGGGATCTTCCCAGGCCAGGGCTCGAACCGGCGCCCCTTGCACTGCAAGGCGGTGTCTTTACCCACTGGACCACCAGGGAAGCCCCAGAAGAGGGTTTTTAGGAATAAGCATCAATAATATATGCCAGCTATAACCTGTATGTCTTATCAGACTAAATAGAACTGTCAAGCACAATTGTTACAGGAGTGATTTATCTCCTAAGGATATTTGGCAATGTGAGGAGACAGTTTTGGTTGTCAGAGCTTATGGTGAGTCTACTGGCATCTAATGGATAGAGGTCAGGGATGGGGCTAAATGTCCTACAATTCATAGGGCAGTCTCCTAAACAAAGAATTATCTCATCCAAAATGGCAATAGTTAGGAAGCTAGCTTAAGTTAGAATAGCTAGCTTAAGTTCAAGGAACCCTCCCTGCCTTCTGTGCTTAAAAACCTATGAGAGGGCTTCCCCTGGTGGTCCAGTGGATAAGGACACCGCCTTGCAGTGCAAGGGGCGCCAGTTCGATCCCTGGCCTGGGAAGATCCCACGTGCCGCGGAGCGGCTGGACCGATGTGTCCAATTACCGAGCCGGAGCTCTGGAGCGCATGCGCCCAGAGCCGGCGCTCTGCGACAACGGACGCCACCGCGATAGGAGGCCCGCAGGAGCCAAAGAACAAAGACCGATGAAAACAGAGAAATGAAAGACCAGTAGAAGTGGCCCGCCCGCTCCCCTCCCTCCCCAACCCAACCCCCGCCCAAAATAAATAAATAAATAAATCTTAAAAAAAAAAAAAAAAAAACCTATGAGAAAGATTGCTTCATGAAGGGATGTTTTTAAAAAAGCGATGTTTACTGTGCAATGTCTCACCTGCTACGTGATGTTCTGAGTGTTAGCTCATTCAGATCTCCCAGCCTCCCTGTGACAAGATCCTATTATAAAACCCACTTGAAAAACTCAGGCTCGAGTGGCTGAGCAGGCCCATCCAATCTCTTTATGCCTCAGGACTGGATCTCACCCAGAGTCCACACTCTCTAGCCCCAACCCTGCCAATGGCCCGACCAATGGGGGTGCCCAGCTCATAGCAACATGTTTCATTACCTGAGGAGTTCCCAGTCTTTCGATCAGAGGGACAAGGTGCAACGGGGCGTACTTTGATTCTAGTCTTTTCATTTTGGCATCAAGTCTCTCTCCCTCTACAGAAGAAAAAAATATTTTACGCTCTCGTCTTTTGTATGAATAACAATTGCACAAGTTTAAGTTTGTTAAAAAAAAAAAAAGCCCCCAAATGAAATATGTTTAACATTATACATGGAGGTTCTCTTTGAAAATTCTCTTATGGAACTGGCTCACCTATTTTAACTCAAATAGAGCACTGAATTTTTGCTCAATATTCACTTTTTAAAACTTACTTAAAAATCCACATGTAATAATAATAATAATAATGATAAAAAACCCAAGCACAGTACAACGAATACTCTGTGACCATCTACTGCTACTCTCATGAACTCATGGTGTTCTTTTTTTTTTAAACATTTATTTTATTTATTTATCTTTTGGGGGCTGAGGTGGGGAGGGAGGGGGACGGGCAGGCCACTTCTATTGGTCTTTCATTTATCTATTTTCATCCATCTTTGTTCTTTGGCTCCTGTGGGCCTCCCATTGCGGTGGCCTCTGTCGTCGCAGAGCGCCGGCTCTGGGAGCATGTGCCCCAGAGCTCTGGCTCGGTAATTGGACACATCAGTCCAGCCGCTCCGCGGCACGTGGGATCTTCCCAGGCCAGGGATCAAACCGGCGTCCCTTGCACTGCAAGGTGGTGTCCTTACCCACTGGACCACCAGGGGAAGCCCCTCATGGTATTCTTCTTTCATAGATACCGAATACCCCTGCTCCCATGCTATTCTGAAGCACAATCAAGATACAGCATTTCCAATCTAAATACTTCCATTATTCAATATTCATTTAACAAGGCATCCCTAGTGGTCCAGTGGGTGGAGAGTCCGCCTTGCAGTGCAAGGGGCACTAGTTCGATCCCTGGCCTGGAAGAATCCACATGCAAAATGGCTGGGCCAGTGTGTCCAGTTGCCAGCCAGCATTCTGGAGCGCATGTGCCCAGTGCCAGTGCTCTGCAGCAAGAGAGGCCACTGCAGTGGGAGGCCCTCATATGCCAAAGCATAAAAATGGATGAAAAATAACGATGACTTAGAGGCAAGAATAAATAAATAAATAGGTACACCATGATTAGAAAAAAAATTCATGTAAAACCTTAAAAAACCGGCATAGCATATCTCTTTTGGCATCAAGTCCTCCTCTACAGAAGAAAAAATATTTTACGCTCGCCTTTTGTATGAATAACAATTGCACAAGTTTAAGTTTGTTAAAAAAAAAAAAAGCCCCCAAATGAAATATGTTTAACATTATACATGGAGGTTCTCTTTGAAAATTCTCTTATGGAACTGGCTCACCTATTTTAACTCAAATAGAGCACTGAATTTTTGCTCAATATTCACTTTTTAAAACTTACTTAAAAATCCACATGTAATAATAATAATAATAATGATAAAAAACCCAAGCACAGTACAACGAATACTCTGTGACCATCTACTGCTACTCTCATGAACTCATGGTGTTCTTTTTTTTTTAAACATTTATTTTATTTATTTATCTTTTGGGGGCTGAGGTGGGGAGGGAGGGGGACGGGCAGGCCACTTCTATTGGTCTTTCATTTATCTATTTTCATCCATCTTTGTTCTTTGGCTCCTGTGGGCCTCCCATTGCGGTGGCCTCTGTCGTCGCAGAGCGCCGGCTCTGGGAGCATGTGCCCCAGAGCTCTGGCTCGGTAATTGGACACATCAGTCCAGCAGCTCCGCGGCACGTGGGATCTTCCCAGGCCAGGGATCAAACCGGCGTCCCTTGCACTGCAAGGTGGTGTCCTTACCCACTGGACCACCAGGGGAAGCCCCTCATGGTATTCTTCTTTCATAGATACCGAATACCCCTGCTCCCATGCTATTCTGAAGCACAATCAAGATACAGCATTTCCAATCTAAATACTTCCATTATTCAATATTCATTTAACAAGGCATCCCTAGTGGTCCAGTGGGTGGAGAGTCCGCCTTGCAGTGCAAGGGGCACTAGTTCGATCCCTGGCCTGGAAGAATCCACATGCAAAATGGCTGGGCCAGTGTGTCCAGTTGCCAGCCAGCATTCTGGAGCGCATGTGCCCAGTGCCAGTGCTCTGCAGCAAGAGAGGCCACTGCAGTGGGAGGCCCTCATATGCCAAAGCATAAAAATGGATGAAAAATAACGATGACTTAGAGGCAAGAATAAATAAATAAATAGGTACACCATGATTAGAAAAAAAATTCATTTAACTACATTATATTACTCCCAGGCTATGACAGAACATGCACCAAACTCAAACAAAGCTTGCCTTTAACAAGAAAGAACTCTCTGGCCATGAAGATATACATCCCCACCCTGATCAGAGGACTGGCTCACCTTTCACATGGACTCGTGGCAAGATGTTCTGGAAAGGGGCTGCGTGTAGCAGATCACAAACTTCTTCTAAAGACTAGAACAATGAAAGAGAAGGCTGCATTAGGAAGCTTATCCCAGTAAAAATGGACAAAGAAATCGGATGCTGAAAACAAGGCACATTTTTGTCGTTTTGTGCAAAATAAACACTACAAGCAGCACGACCCAACAGGAGTCTCTGGGCTGGTGGAAATGTCCCTTGCTGTGCTGTCAAGGTAGCTACGAATAAGAACGTTGGTAAAACAAACAGCTAAACAAAGAATGGCTGTCAGAGAATCAAAACATACTGATTGATGAGAGTTTCCTTCTGAGGAGCTCGACTAAGATGGTAGCAAAACTAAGACCAAGAAGAGGAAGAGAAGCCTTTCGGTACCCATCAAGGGTCCCATCGTCACCTAACATATGCCTGGTGCAGCACCAGTCAGCCAGCCCTGCTCCTCCAGAACCCTCCAGGGGAGGCTGACGCCCTCCACCCCATCTCCTGTGCCCAAGGCAGGAAAGAACACAAGTTCTTCTCACAGAAGGAAAGCATCAAGACGGTGAAGCAAACCATGCAAACAGAGTCTAAAGTGTGATGTCTGTGGAATACCACGCAGCTAAAACAGGCTAAGGATTGTCACCACTTAATAACGTGCAATGATCTCCACACTGTATTTACTGTCAAGTGTAAAAAGCAACATGGAGGTGAGCCTGGGTACACACCGATGAGATACTGCACTTTATGTATGTGTTCAAGAAATGTCACACAAGAAGGGGGTTTGCCTACATTAAATGTTTAAAATTCACGATAAGTAACTACTATTTAAAATAATTTTCCCAAAAATCCACCTATAGTTAGGTAAAAGATTCAGTTCTTCCTTGGCTGTTTCTGCAGCAAGGCTGCCCTGAACACCAGCTCCTTGAGGAGCTGCCTGCGGGCTGGCACCACCACGCATGCACAGGGCGAGCAGCTGGGCCAAGCTGCATGTGGTGGGACAGCAAGGGCCAGGGAGTTGCCCGTCTCCGGCACCACACAGAGAGGGTCTTCTGAGAGCAGAGTGGCAGAGTAGAGTCTGGAAGAGTCTTGAGCAGGCTCTTGAGAGGCTGTACTCTGCATCCAACCTTGGGCTCCTTGACATGAGAACCAACATATCTTTTCTGTGTAACTGAGTGTAAGGTGCCCAGTTCAGTGGCTCAATCCATTAGGCTGGTAGCCTGACCACAATGCCCTGCGCAGTGTATGGAACACCTTGGCCCAGATCGTTGCGAAACACAACTTTGCCCCTGCCAAGATGCCTAGACTCCAGAGACAAGAAATTGCTTTAAGAAGTAACAGAGCAAAGATCTCCCCAGATGGAGCAAGATATGCAACACAATTTCCACCAAAATGCTAATATGCTTTTTCAGTGTATTTGGCCCAAGCTGATTCTCATAATTTCAGGGCAGAATAAAGACCCACAAGGAAGTAGCAAGCGTTTGAAGAAGAATAAGGTAAGGAGCATGTCCTGTCAGGGGTTAACACTTGAGTTAGACCTACCATGAATAAGACAATGTATTAGAAGCTATGGACAGACACAAGGCACAGACTGGTAGAATGAGGAAGAAACCCAAGACAGATCAGCACCATCCACAGAAAGCTGAAAGATGACAGAATGATACAGCTGACCAACGAGCAAATGAGAGCTCTTTCAGTCACTGAAGGAGGGACAACTGTTACCCCACGAGGAAAAAAGAATCTTCATCCACATTGCACATTACATACAAAAACCAACTCCAGAAAGAGTATAAAGTTAAATGTAGAAGGCAAAACCTAAAATCTTTATAAGATGATATGAAAGAATGTCTTTATGATTCCTAGATAGGAAAGGACTTCATTGAAGAGATACAAGAAGTGCTGGTATACAAGAACCATAGGAAAGAAACTACATTCAACTTAAGAGTATCAGTTATCAAACATCACCACTATTAGAGTGAAAAGACTCTAAAAAGAAGGAGAGGTATTAGGGTTCCTTGGTGGCTCCACAGTAAAGAAGCCGTCTGCCAATGCAGGATGCACAGATTCGATACCTCGGTCAAGAAGATCCCCAGGAGAAGGAAATAGCAACTCACTCCAGTGTTCTTGCCTGGAAATGCCATAGACAGAGAAGCCTGGTGGGCTATAATCCATGGGGGTGCAAAAGAGTCTGACAGGACTCAGTAATAATATTAGCATCTAAGTGTAACACACAGAAGATACACAATTTGTAGTAAAATGGACCAAAGATACAAATAGGACATTTAACAGAATCAGAAGAGCAGAGAAGATGATCAGCTCCCTAGTCCTGATGGAAAGGCAGAGTGAGGCCACCCTCAAGAGGACTCTCCATGCAGAGCAGTCGGCTGACATGATCCACAG
Source organism: Tragulus kanchil (assembly GCA_022376925.1). Classification (NCBI taxonomy): domain Eukaryota; kingdom Metazoa; phylum Chordata; class Mammalia; order Artiodactyla; family Tragulidae; genus Tragulus; species Tragulus kanchil. The sequence continues at coordinate 19,881,432 of JAIOJX010000026.1, read as the reverse complement.
GGCACAGAGAGAGGGACTAAGGACACCCACAGGAGGCAGGCGGTAGGCACTGCAGAAACCCCATATGAGACTTCTTAGCCCTTGCTGGGGTCCTAGTGTTTATTATGCTGTCTACCTCAGTAGGCATGGGGCAAGTGCAACTATTTAGATATAAAAAGTTAAAATACAATGAAATTTAAAACAGTTCTTCAGTCACATGAAGCCACACTCTGAGGGCTCAAAAGTCTCAGCTATGGAGCAGCTTTATACATTATGTGTATGTCACATATGTTCTTTTAGAAGCAGTGAGTATGATATAATAAAACATTTCTACAATGTCTACATAGTAAAACATTCTTAAACTATACTGCATTTCTGTTTTTCAATTGTAGGGAACAAATTCAAATTAAAGTCTAGTCATAAAAAAAGAAAAGTGCTTTACAACACTTACTCTCCTTCCCCCCTTTAAATAATGCCACCAAGTCAAGCCTCTCAAGAATGGGCTCTCCCATCGTTCACAAGGAGGCAGTGGCTTGGCAGGACGTGGGACAGGGCGGGGCTGGGCACTCCACTCACCAGGCTTTGCTCTATAAGCAGGCAGAAGAGCACTGCGTTGCCCACCTCCCGCAGGTTCTGGAAGCACACTGTCTTCAGCTCTGCATATTCAACTATGTCCTTCAACTGGTGGTGGAAGAACTCCAGAATGCCTATGTCAGCAGAGAACGGATGTAGGGCTGGGGGAGGCTAGAGGAGAGGGAGCACCACAGTGCCCAGCCTGGGATCCACAGCCGAGACCCCACACCCAAGAAATAGCAACTCACTCCAGTGTTCTTGCCTGGAAATGCCATAGACAGAGAAGCCTGGTGGGCTATAATCCATGGGGGTGCAAAAGAGTCTGACAGGACTCAGTAATAATATTAGCATCTAAGTGTAACACACAGAAGATACACAATTTGTAGTAAAATGGACCAAAGATACAAATAGGACATTTAACAGAATCAGAAGAGCAGAGAAGATGATCAGCTCCCTAGTCCTGATGGAAAGGCAGAGTGAGGCCACCCTCAAGAGGACTCTCCATGCAGAGCAGTCGGCTGACATGATCCACAGGGCACAGAGAGAGGGACTAAGGACACCCACAGGAGGCAGGCGGTAGGCACTGCAGAAACCCCATATGAGACTTCTTAGCCCTTGCTGGGGTCCTAGTGTTTATTATGCTGTCTACCTCAGTAGGCATGGGGCAAGTGCAACTATTTAGATATAAAAAGTTAAAATACAATGAAATTTAAAACAGTTCTTCAGTCACATGAAGCCACACTCTGAGGGCTCAAAAGTCTCAGCTATGGAGCAGCTTTATACATTATGTGTATGTCACATATGTTCTTTTAGAAGCAGTGAGTATGATATAATAAAACATTTCTACAATGTCTACATAGTAAAACATTCTTAAACTATACTGCATTTCTGTTTTTCAATTGTAGGGAACAAATTCAAATTAAAGTCTAGTCATAAAAAAAGAAAAGTGCTTTACAACACTTACTCTCCTTCCCCCCTTTAAATAATGCCACCAAGTCAAGCCTCTCAAGAATGGGCTCTCCCATCGTTCACAAGGAGGCAGTGGCTTGGCAGGACGTGGGACAGGGCGGGGCTGGGCACTCCACTCACCAGGCTTTGCTCTATAAGCAGGCAGAAGAGCACTGCGTTGCCCACCTCCCGCAGGTTCTGGAAGCACACTGTCTTCAGCTCTGCATATTCAACTATGTCCTTCAACTGGTGGTGGAAGAACTCCAGAATGCCTATGTCAGCAGAGAACGGATGTAGGGCTGGGGGAGGCTAGAGGAGAGGGAGCACCACAGTGCCCAGCCTGGGATCCACAGCCGGAGCACCTGTTCTGACATGAGCACACTCTGACACTGCCATCTTGCCCACCAATGGGATGGCCACGTCTGCTGATGCAGCACCTTCCCTGCAACAGTGGCTTGTCCACCACCTGCATCCTGGGTCTTAGCTCCAAAGCCTCTGTCAACCCAGTCCAGGCATAGCTTATTTTTCTGTGTTTTTCAGATACTGCGTTATTTTTACAAATTGAAAGTATATGGCACTCCTGGGTCAAACAAATCTATAGGTGCTGTTTTTCCACTGGCATCTGCTCACGTCATGTCTCTATGTCAGATTTTCGTAATTCCTGCAATATTTGAAACTTTTTCATTATTATAGCTGCTACGGTGATCTGGGATCTTTGATGTTTTCAATACAGTAAGACCACAACTTCCTAAAGGTTCAGATAATGGTTAGCATTATTTTAGCAATATGTTTTAAATTATGTATTCTTTATTCATTTATGGCTGTGCTGGGTCTTCATTGCTTTGCCCAGGCTTTCTCTAGTTGTGGCAAGCTGGGATGCTCTTCATTGCAGGCACACGCTTCTCACTGTGGTGGCTTCTCTTGTTGCGGCTCACAGGCTCTAGAGCCAGGGCTCAGTAATTGTGAAACATTGCTCCGTGGCATGTGGGATCTTCCCAGATCAGGGATCGAATCCGTGTTCCCTGAACTGGCAGGCAGATTCTGTGCTACTGAACCACCAGGAAGTCCAAAGTATGTATGTTTTAAAAAGCACAGTGTTATTTCACACTTAATAGGCCATAGTATAAAAAGTACAGGAATTTAAAAATTCATGTGGCTTGCTTTATTGTGATAATTTGTTGCTGCTCGGAACCAGATCTGCAACATCTCTGCGGTCTGTGAGTACCTTTCAAAGAAGGCAAAAAATTGTTACTGCTCCACCTCCCCAGGTTCTGGAAGCACACTGTCTTCAGCTCTGCATATTCAACTATGTCCTTCAACTGGTGGTGGAAGAACTCCAGAATGCCTATGTCAGCAGAGAACGGATGTAGGGCTGGGGGAGGCTAGAGGAGAGGGAGCACCACAGTGCCCAGCCTGGGATCCACAGCCGGAGCACCTGTTCTGACATGAGCACACTCTGACACTGCCATCTTGCCCACCAATGGGATGGCCACGTCTGCTGATGCAGCACCTTCCCTGCAACAGTGGCTTGTCCACCACCTGCATCCTGGGTCTTAGCTCCAAAGCCTCTGTCAACCCAGTCCAGGCATAGCTTATTTTTCTGTGTTTTTCAGATACTGCGTTATTTTTACAAATTGAAAGTATATGGCACTCCTGGGTCAAACAAATCTATAGGTGCTGTTTTTCCACTGGCATCTGCTCACGTCATGTCTCTATGTCAGATTTTCGTAATTCCTGCAATATTTGAAACTTTTTCATTATTATAGCTGCTACGGTGATCTGGGATCTTTGATGTTTTCAATACAGTAAGACCACAACTTCCTAAAGGTTCAGATAATGGTTAGCATTATTTTAGCAATATGTTTTAAATTATGTATTCTTTATTCATTTATGGCTGTGCTGGGTCTTCATTGCTTTGCCCAGGCTTTCTCTAGTTGTGGCAAGCTGGGATGCTCTTCATTGCAGGCACACGCTTCTCACTGTGGTGGCTTCTCTTGTTGCGGCTCACAGGCTCTAGAGCCAGGGCTCAGTAATTGTGAAACATTGCTCCGTGGCATGTGGGATCTTCCCAGATCAGGGATCGAATCCGTGTTCCCTGAACTGGCAGGCAGATTCTGTGCTACTGAACCACCAGGAAGTCCAAAGTATGTATGTTTTAAAAAGCACAGTGTTATTTCACACTTAATAGGCCATAGTATCGTATAAACATAACTTATATGTATCAGGAAATTTAAAAATTCATGTGGCTTGCTTTATTGTGATAATTTGTGGCTGCTCGGAACCAGATCTGCAACATCTCTGCGGTCTGTGAGTACCTTCAAAGAAGGCATTATGTTGCAATAAATGAGCAAGACCATACCATCTTCTCCAGCAGAGGTAGAAAAGGTATTTGATAGAATTCAATAACCTTCACAGGCAGAGAAGGGAATGGATCTGATAAATGACATCCACAAGAATCCTGTAGCCAATATCACACTCAGTGGTGAATCTGCATGCCTTCTGCAGAGCTCCAGAGAAAGACAGCACATCTTCATCACTGTCCTGGAAGCTCTGGATGTGGTCATAAGGCAGGAAAAGACACAAGGCATAAAGTCTAGAAAGAACTCTATCCATTCAATGTTGACCAGTCAAAACCCCCAAGCCGACTCTAGAATTTACAGTCATACAGAAGATCTAGAATAAGCAAAACATCTCTGAGCGGGACTTCTCTGGCAGTACAGTGGCTGGGACTCTGTGCTGCCAATGTAGGGGGCCTGGGTTTGAACCATGGTCAGGTAACTGGATCCCACATGCCACAACTAAGAGTTCACATAAGGCCTAACACAGCCAAATAAATAAATTAAAAAAAAAAAAAAAAAAAAAACATCTCTGAGAAAAAAAGTTGGGAGACTTCTAACCCCTTGTCCCATCAGATCAGGCCCTGAGTTCCATTCCCCAAGGACCTCACAGCCCTGCCTGCCTGAGAGGCCATCCCCTTTCCTCTTGGTGCTCCACCCCACCATGGGCATAAGAGAGCGCGGGTGCTCCTCACAACACAGCGCTATATGCATGGCAGTGCCACGCCAGCTGAGCAAGGACTTGTGAAGGGCAGCCCTGATGTCCACACCTCTGCCCCAGACCAGCTCTGGATGTGGTCTAAATGCCTACCTATCTCTTACCTCTAGTAAGTATTTGAGCACCAGTTGTATTATCCCAACATTCCTCATCTATTTTGAGATTCTCCTAAGCCAGGAGATACCAGTGGTTATTTCCCTTCCAAACTGCCAAATGGGTCACCCGACTGTCTCCACAAATACCAACAACAGCCGTGGGAGGTGCCAGGAACACCCAGGGGCCTAGCCACCCCAGTCACCTACCAAGACAGTATCTCATCAGAGACCAACAAGGTAGTTGTCCAGCTTTCCAGGAAATATTAATGGACATGAGATAAAAGGCAACTTGGTTAAGAGATAAGGGTTCTTGTAGTCCAATTTTATCACAAACAGTGCTCTCTGAGGTCATGAAGGCTATCCATGTGGAGAGGCCCAAATCCACTCTGGTCAGGTTGTGTAGGTTCATCTGGCACCTGGAAGACCACATCTGGCTGAGGGCCCTGCAGTTGGCCTGTCAGTAAGACAGGCCCTCAGTAGAGGGAGGTTGCCAGAGACAGACAGGCTGCACTGTCGTGGAAGTGGCTCCCCAGCACGGGGCTCCCCTGAGGCCTGGGCTGCTGAAGCTTAGTGGGAACCTGGGCCAGGCGGTAGAGCTCCCTGCCCTGTCCTCACCAGTGATTTGCAAGATCCTGGTGTTACAGGAGAGTCAAGGTGCACAGGGTTCACAGCACTGTCACTCCGACCCAGCTTTCCTACCTCCTACACCCTCTTGCACTCCTGCTCCTGGCTGAAAAGGCTGATTTATTCTGCTGGAAACAACCAGGTTCTCTTTGGGCTCCTCACCTCCACCCACTTGGGAAAGGCAGATATGTTTCTTATCAGTAATTTCCGACTTGACTTCCCTTAAGTGGCCTAGGACTGCCATGGGCCTTCCCTGTGCACCCCAGGGAAATGCTGTGCTCACCAGGGGAGCCGTACTCATGTCGCGGCAGCCGGCAGACCTTGGGCATCACCTCCATCAGCGTCTTCACGTACTGTAGGATTGTGCCTTGCAGCTGTGAGAGATGGGCTGTGTCAACCACCAGCCACATTACCTGTAGGCGGCTGGTGTGATGGGGACTTTTGAAAAGGAACTTGTTAATAAAATGCATAGTAATGACCAAGGAATGAAAATCACTTTGGCTGTAAAGGAAATCTCACACATAGAAGTAAAGCAATCTTGATGGAGTGGACAGCCCCTCCTCACACAGGAGCTGGGTGTAGAATCCTCCCCCCGGTCCTGGAAAGGAAGCCCACCAGAGAGAAACATACCAGGCTCTTGACCACCTTCAGCAGTTCTTCCATGACCACTGCAATGCCCTGGTAGCCAAGCAGTCGGCAAATGACCTGGAAGTGCGGGGGTCCCACAAAGTTCCGGTAGCTACCGTAGATGCTCGAGTAGGCCAGGTTTAAAGCCTGGGGACAGAGAACGTCAGTGCTTGATGAAGCTGCCAGGTTTTTAATGTAGCCACACATGAAAATGAAGAATTACATCTACACGCATTAGCACATGGTGCTGTCAGAAGGAGGCATCCAGAGAACCTGTCGGACTACCCTTTATTGGTATCTGGGTTTTCAACCGGAAGACATGAAAATAAGCTTGCTAAAACAGAAGGAAGAAGACAAAGTCATTTGGTTTTCCAATACTAATATTATTAGACTGTCAGTCCAACAGAAATATTTTGAGGTCCTGGAATGAGAAGTGAATACATCTTACAGCCTCAATGCTGCCTCCATATTCCTGCTCCCAGTGTCCTAAGGGAGACACCTGATGATAAGAGTCTGATGGGGCAGTGGGTACCAGGGAGCTGGACACAGCAGCTCCCCACCCCCCCCACCAAAACTTGGGAAAGGCAGATCATGCCCTTTCCTACCTCCTACACCCTCTTGCACTCCTGCTCCTGGCTGAAAAGGCTGATTTATTCTGCTGGAAACAACCAGGTTCTCTTTGGGCTCCTCACCTCCACCCACTTGGGAAAGGCAGATATGTTTCTTATCAGTAATTTCCGACTTGACTTCCCTTAAGTGGCCTAGGACTGCCATGGGCCTTCCCTGTGCACCCCAGGGATCTGCTGTGCTCACCAGGGGCGCCGTCCTCATGTCGCGGCAGCCGGCAGACCTTGGGCATCACCTCCATCAGCGTCTTCACGTACTGTAGGATTGTGCCTTGCAGCTGTGAGAGATGGGCTGTGTCAACCACCAGCCACATTACCTGTAGGCGGCTGGTGTGATGGGGACTTTTGAAAAGGAACTTGTTAATAAAATGCATAGTAATGACCAAGGAATGAAAATCACTTTGGCTGTAAAGGAAATCTCACACATAGAAGTAAAGCAATCTTGATGGAGTGGACAGCCCCTCCTCACACAGGAGCTGGGTGTAGAATCCTCCCCCCGGTCCTGGAAAGGAAGCCCACCAGAGAGAAACATACCAGGCTCTTGACCACCTTCAGCAGTTCTTCCATGACCACTGCAATGCCCTGGTAGCCAAGCAGTCGGCAAATGACCTGGAAGTGCGGGGGTCCCACAAAGTTCCGGTAGCTACCGTAGATGCTCGAGTAGGCCAGGTTTAAAGCCTGGGGACAGAGAACGTCAGTGCTTGATGAAGCTGCCAGGTTTTTAATGTAGCCACACATGAAAATGAAGAATTACATCTACACGCATTAGCACATGGTGCTGTCAGAAGGAGGCATCCAGAGAACCTGTCGGACTACCCTTTATTGGTATCTGGGTTTTCAACCGGAAGACATGAAAATAAGCTTGCTAAAACAGAAGGAAGAAGACAAAGTCATTTGGTTTTCCAATACTAATATTATTAGACTGTCAGTCCAACAGAAATATTTTGAGGTCCTGGAATGAGAAGTGAATACATCTTACAGCCTCAATGCTGCCTCCATATTCCTGCTCCCAGTGTCCTAAGGGAGACACCTGATGATAAGAGTCTGATGGGGCAGTGGGTACCAGGGAGCTGGACACAGCAGCCCCTGCAGGGTGGGCAGGCTAGAAAAGTAGGCAGAGTAGTTTCTTTTAAGACGGGACCTCCAACTTTGTCTAAGCACAAAGGCACACAACCATCAGGGAGACTCCTAATGTAATCATTCGGTGCTATGTGTTTCTTTCTCAGCACTTCTTTACCTGCACCCTGAAATTTTTGATATATTTGCATTTCATTTAGTTCAATGTCTTTTAAAATAAACTTACCCTGAGATTCCCTACTGCCCTAAGGATCATATAGAAATGTATTAATTTCAGTGTTTAGAGATATTCTTGTCATGTCTTTGTCACTAATTTCAAGTTTGAGTTCACTGTTGTCAGATAACACTAATATTTTGATTCTTTGAATTCTCTTGAAGTTATTTTAATGCCCAGGATATGGTCCATCTTTGAGAATGTCCCATGGATACTTGAAAAGAACATGTGTTTTGCTGTTGCTGGGTTAGTCTTTCACATGTCAATGAGATCCTATTGATTGACAGTGTTCATTCTTTTCCTTTTCCTCATCATGCCTCTTATTTTTTGTATTTATTTTCATCGATCTTTTCATTCTTTGGCATGGTGGGCCTCCATCGCACTGGCCTCTCTCACCACAGAGCACCAGCTCTGGGCACATGCGCTCCAGAGTACTGGCTTGCAATTGGACACACCGGTCCAGCCAATCCCCAGCACGTGGGATCTTCCCAGGCCAGGGATTGAACCGGTGCCCCTTTCACTGCAAGCTGGACTCTTTACCCACTGGACCACCAGGGATACCCTGTTCATTTTTTTGTTGTTGCTGATTTTCTGTGTATTTATTCTTTTGATTACTAAGTGAGAGGAAGGCTGAATTCCCCAACTACAACTGTGGAGTCTTTCATTTATTTCTCCTTTCACTTCTGTCAGTTTTTGCTTTAGGTATTTTGAAACTCTGTTGTTTGGTGCATAAACATTTAGGACTGCTATATTTTCCTGGTTGTTTGACCTTTTTATCATTATGTAATGGGCCCACTTTGTCCCTGGTGTGTGGTACATCTTTTTCCATCCTTTTAATTTTATCCTACTTACATCATTGATTCATTGAAGTGAGTTTTTCACAGTCATACTTTTTTTTTATACAGTCATACTTTTTAATCCACTGTCAACCTCTGCCTTTGAACTGTCTTCAGACTACTTACATTTAATAAATTTACAAATAATGTAATTACTGATTTTTAAGTAGGCTCTTTCATTCTTCCTGTCATCATGTGGCTCACTTAAGCAGTTTTTTGGAATTCTGTTGTGACTTAACTGTTGTATTTTTGAGAACATCCCTTTGCATAGGTCTTTCAATGATGTTCCAAGTCTTACATTATATATTATGTAGGTTAACCTATGGGCTTCATTGGTGACTCAGATAGTAAAGAATCTGCCTGCAATACGGGAGACCTAGGATTGATCCCTGGGTCAGAAAATCCCCAAGAAGGGAATGGCTAACTAATCCATTATTCTTGCCAGAGAACTCCATGGACAGGGAATGTAATGTATATGTTCTAAGTTATGTAAGTTACCACTTTGAGTGAAGGGTACCTGTATTCTTTCCCCTTCCCCTTTTATAATCATCTTAAATATTTCCTCTACAAATACAGAGAACTACATTAGGACAGCAACGATTCTGAAGACCAGGAATAGCAAGTCAGGCTGCTCAGCTCTGAATGCATAGCCTCAGTTGTTGTTGTTACTCAGTTGCTAAGTTGTGTTCGACTCTTTGCAACCCCTTGGGATGCCGCATGCCAGGCTTCCCTGTTCTTCAACTATCCCAGAGTTTGCCCAAATTCATGTCTATTGAGTCAGTGATGCTATCTGTTTTATCTTCCACAGTTCTCTTCTCCTTTTGTCTTCAATCTTTCCCAGCTCAAGGTCTCTTCCAATGAGTTGTCTCTTTGCATCAGGTTGCCAAAGTATTGCAGCTTCAACTTCAACATCATTCCTTCCAATGAATATTCAGGGTTGATTTCCTTTAGGATTGACAGGTTTGATCTTGCAGTCCAGGAGACTCTCAGGAGTCTTCTCCACCAACACAATTCAAAAGTTTGACCTTTTTACATTATGTTTTTGACCTTTTTCATTGGGTTGTGTGGTACATCTTTTTCCATCCTTTTAATTTTATCCTACTTACATCATTGATTCATTGAAGTGAGTTTTTCACAGTCATACTTTTTTTTTATACAGTCATACTTTTTAATCCACTGTCAACCTCTGCCTTTGAACTGTCTTCAGACTACTTACATTTAATAAATTTACAAATAATGTAATTACTGATTTTTAAGTAGGCTCTTTCATTCTTCCTGTCATCATGTGGCTCACTTAAGCAGTTTTTTGGAATTCTGTTGTGACTTAACTGTTGTATTTTTGAGAACATCCCTTTGCATAGGTCTTTCAATGATGTTCCAAGTCTTACATTATATATTATGTAGGTTAACCTATGGGCTTCATTGGTGACTCAGATAGTAAAGAATCTGCCTGCAATACGGGAGACCTAGGATTGATCCCTGGGTCAGAAAATCCCCAAGAAGGGAATGGCTAACTAATCCATTATTCTTGCCAGAGAACTCCATGGACAGGGAATGTAATGTATATGTTCTAAGTTATGTAAGTTACCACTTTGAGTGAAGGGTACCTGTATTCTTTCCCCTTCCCCTTTTATAATCATCTTAAATATTTCCTCTACAAATACAGAGAACTACATTAGGACAGCAACGATTCTGAAGACCAGGAATAGCAAGTCAGGCTGCTCAGCTCTGAATGCATAGCCTCAGTTGTTGTTGTTACTCAGTTGCTAAGTTGTGTTCGACTCTTTGCAACCCCTTGGGATGCCGCATGCCAGGCTTCCCTGTTCTTCAACTATCCCAGAGTTTGCCCAAATTCATGTCTATTGAGTCAGTGATGCTATCTGTTTTATCTTCCACAGTTCTCTTCTCCTTTTGTCTTCAATCTTTCCCAGCTCAAGGTCTCTTCCAATGAGTTGTCTCTTTGCATCAGGTTGCCAAAGTATTGCAGCTTCAACTTCAACATCATTCCTTCCAATGAATATTCAGGGTTGATTTCCTTTAGGATTGACAGGTTTGATCTTGCAGTCCAGGAGACTCTCAGGAGTCTTCTCCACCAACACAATTCAAAAGCATCAATTCTTTGATGCCCAGTGCTCTTTATGGTCCAGCTCTTACATAACAAAATGGAAACACTACAGTTTTGACTATATGTTGTCACAGCATGCACACTAAGAGCAAGCGTGAACCTCTCAACAGATACCAACTCTTGGAGGATCATTCCATCCTCAGTGCTTACAGAGACTGTTCTGGGTGCTTCCCTTTTTTTCTGAGCCATGAACATATGAAATCCCACTGCCTCTCAAAAGAACCTGTTCCATAGCGACTACATCTGCATAAGAAGGAAAACTGGGATACCACACCTTGGTTCTTATGTGGTCATTCTACATTTGCAATCAGAATAGTCTTGGCTCAGTTCCGGGAGGCTGGGTTTTCCTGGGGAGCCAGAGATTGGTGGCACAACCTCCTTTTTTTGTTTTTCCTTTTCTTTCCTTCTTTTCTTTTTGTGTCCACAGCATCTGGCATGTGGGATCTGAGTTTCCTGACCAGGGATTTAACCTGTACTCTCTGCAGTGGAAACACAGTCTTAACCACTGGACCACCAGGGAAGTCCCAGAATCTTCTTTCTGTTTTCTATTTTCTCAATCAGATTTTGGAAGTAGTTTTCCTCGTGGAGTAAATGACAACAATAAACATCCCATCAAAAAAAAAAAGTGGGTTTTGTGACAATGACATGTATTCTATCCACTTGGCATCACACAAAACGTGTTTTTGACAGCCACGAACTATCCCAGAAAAGGGATACTCAAATACTTTCCAGTGATAGTAGAAGTAAAGTTAAAAATACATACATTCCCTATTCTTCACAATCTTTAACATAAAAGCCCTTGTTAATTCCTTTTCTGGGAAGCCTGATTCTTCTTGTCTTCTGCTCACCTTCGTTATTGTTGTTCGGCTGCGAAGTCGTGTCTGACTCTTTGCAACCCCATGGACTGTAGCCTACCAGTCTCCTCTGCCCTCCACTATCTCCTGGAGTTTGCTTAAATTCATGTGCATTGAATCAGTGATGCTAGAATTGTCTCAGAACCATGCTGTTCAGCTGCTAAGTTGCATCCAACTCTTTGCAGCCTCATGGACTGCAGCACGCCAGGCTCCTCTGTCCTCCACCATCTCCTGGAGTTTGTTCAAATTTGTGTACACTGAGTTGGGGATACTCTCTAACCATCTCATCCTCTGCCAACCTCTTCTCCTTTTGCTTTCAATCCTTCCCAGCATCAGGGTCTTTTCCACAGGTGGCCGAAGTATTGGAGCTTCACTTCAGCTTCAGTCTGTCCAATGAATATTCGTACTTGATTTCCTTTAGGATTGACTGGTTTGATCTCCCTGCAGTCCAGGGAAATCACATGAGAACTTGTGAAAGTCTGAGATGACTGCTGTAGAACTGTTTCACACAGATATCCCATTTTTCTTTTATTTTCCTGAATCCATCCCAAACATAGCATGGCGGTGTCATTTCATTACCCAGTGATGATAGCACCATCCTGAATCTACTTGTAACACGTGAGTTCAGCTCACTGGTGTTCAAGATAATTAAGTTATTCCTCATTCCGTTTCTGGCGGTTCACAGTCCTCTTGTCAGCAAGGTGTAGGGGTGGACTGGTTTCTGAGGCTGGGAGGGAACAGCTTAAACAACTAACAAGGGACAATGCAAACAAATGTATCATACATAGAACTCAAAAAAGAAGAATATTTTTCAGACTCAGCACTCCCAGAAACAGCCACTGTTTAATATTCCAAAATGCTTTCCTCTGGCTTTAACTTTTTGTCATCAGGATCATTCTGTTTGCTGTTGCGGTCAGTAAGATCTACATGACTAATTTCAACGATGGCATTGCATCCTACTGGACAATAATGTTCTAGTGCTCCTGGTAGCCAGTTAGTTTGCTACGATGCTTTTTAGGACGACAGTGTATTACGGCCCCTGTAACACATCTTACTTTGGACTTGTCTGAGGTATTTCCTTATGAGTCTGACTTCCTAAAATGAGAACATCTAAACACTGACAAATGCTGCCAGACTGCCCCTAGGATTCTGTATACTCCTACAGACACACTTCAGGCAATTTTACTCCTCCAAGCTTTTCCGATCAGATGAATTCTTCTGCTATCATTTGTTTTTCCGATATCTACTTTGATTTTTTACTATAATGTTGGAAAAGGTCTTCTCATTAGTTCTGGCTCCCTTTTACTACAGAATGCTTGTCACTTATTAAATTGTGAGACTGCTTCAAACACTGACAATACTAACCTTTAACAATATCCTTGCTGCTGTACATCCAGCCACCGTAAGCCGGGACACTTGCCTCATCTCATGGGATGGCAGGTGTCCTGCAGTCTGGACCTCAGTGCACTTCCTGTGGTTTCTGGATGTCAGCTGTTTTTTGCATGTTCCCTCCCACTGAAGCTCCTCCCTCAAGGCATTACAGCTGGATGGGCCAACCGACTTTCTCATCACAGATGTGCCCCAAAATCTCTTCCACAAGCTTTCTTCGTTTGATATTTTTAAACCTTTCATTCTGCAAACAGTCTCATAGCCGACACACACCACATGGTTAGAAGCTATCCCAACACTACATTACATTTAAGAAAGGTGATAAAGGAAACAATCATGTTTCATATGTGGCATGATGTGGGTGTGTGCTCAGTTGTTCAATTGTATCTGATTCTTTGTGACCCAATGGACTGTAGCCCGCCAGGCTCCCCTGTCCATGGTATTATCCAGGCAAGAATATACCAGAGTGGGTTGCCAGAGGATCCTCCAGGGGTTCTTCCCAGCCCAGGGATCGAACCTGCAACTTCTGCAGGCAGGCAGATTCTTTACCACTGAGCCACCTGGGAAGCCCTACATGGTATGAAACATTGAAATTATTGCAACTAAACGGATTCAAAATAACTTCACTGTGAACTTAAAACTCATAATACAAACATAAAAGACCTACCTTTGATCCATGCAAATACTGAGGTTGTGCATTTGGCTGTTTGTCTCTCTGAAATTCTTGAGAAAACGGTAATACTGTCCGAACAAATCTAAACAAGATTTTTAAAAAGAAACAAAATCAAGAATTTAATGGTAGTTCTCTAAAATTCAGAACTTTTTTATTATTTATCAATTAAATCTTCCTCCCAATTAATAATCACATAGGAAAATTGTGGGATATAAACACCTATATAAGGAATGAGGTATAAATACTCTGAAATATGATAAATGTATCCAAAGTGCAGGAACAGAGTGAGGACACCAGGGCCCTCCTAGCACATAGAGAGAGTCTCCAGTTCAGTTCAGTTCAGTTGCTCCATTGTACCTGACCCTTTGCAACCCCATGGATTGCAGCACATCTTCCCTGTCCTTCACCATCTCCCAGAGCTTGCTCAAGCTCATGCCCATTGACTCAGTGATGCCATCCAACCATCTTGTCCTTTGTTGTTCCCTACTCCTTCTGTCTTCTATTTTTCCCCATGTCAGGCTCTTTTCCAAGCAATCGTCTCTTTGCATCAGGTCGCCAAAGCATTGGAGCTTCGGCTTCAGTCTCAGTACTTCTTATGAATATTCAGGGCTGATTTCCTTCAGGATTGACTGGTTTGGTCTCCTTGCAGTCCAAGGGACTCTCAAGAGTCTTCTCCAACACCACAGTTCAAAGGCATCAATTCTTCAGCACTCAGCCTTCTTTATGATCCAACTTTCACATCCATACATGACTAATGGGAAAACCATAGTTCTAGCTATGTGAACATTTGTTGGTACAGTTATGTCTCTGCTTTTTAATATGGTGTCTATGTTTGTCATAGCTTTTCTTCCAAGGAGCGAGCATCTTTTAATTTCATGGCTGCAGTCCCGATCTGCAGTGATTCAGAGCCCAAGAAAATAAAGCCTCTCACCGTTTCCCCATCTATTTGCCATGAAGTGATGTGACTGGATGCCATGATCTTAGTTTTCAGAATGCTGAGTTTTAGGCCAGCCTTTTCACTCTCCTCTTTCACCTTCATCAAAAGGCTCTTTAGTTCCTCTTCGCTTTCTGCCATAAAGGTGGGGTCTTCTGCATATCTGAGGTTATTGATATTTCTCCCGGCAATCTTGATTCCTGCTTGTGCCTCATCCAGACCAGTGTTTCACATGATGTACTCTGCATATAAGTTAAGTAAGCAGAGTGACAATATACAGCCTTGACATACTCCTTTTCCAGTTTGGAACCAGTCCATTGTTCCATGTTCGGTTCTAACTGTTGCTCCTTGTTCTGCATATAGGTTTCACAGGACCGGTAGATAAGGAGGTCTGATATTTCCATCTCTTTCAGAATTTCCCACAGTTTGTTGTGATCTACATACTCAAAGGCTTTAGCATAGTCAATGGAGCAGAAGTAGATGTTTTTTTGGAATTTCCTTGTTCTATGATCCAAATGATGTTGGCAATTTGATCTCTGGTTCATCTGCCTTTTCTAAATCCAGCTTGTACATTTGAAAATTTCAGTTCATGTACTGCTGAAGCCTAGCTTGGAGGATATTGAGCATTACTTTGCTAGCGTGTGAAATGAGTTTGATGGTACAGTAGATGGAACATTCTTTGGCATTGGCCTTCTTAGGACTGGAATGAAAACTGACCTTTTCCAGTCCTGTGGCCACTGCTAAGTTTTCTAGATTAGCTGCCAGCACTTTTTTTTTTTTTTAAAGATTTATTTATTTATTTATTTTGGTGGTGGGGGAGGGTTGGGGAAGGAGGAGAGGAGGCGGGCCAGCTCTATTGGTCTTTCATTTGTCCATTTTCATCCATCTTTGTTCTTTGACCCACGTGGGCCTCCCACCGCGGTGGCCTCTGCTGTCGCAGAGCACCGGCTCTGGGCACATGTGCTCCAGAGCTCCGGCTCAGCAACTGGACACATCGGTCCAGCTGCTCCGCAGCACGTGGGATCTTCTCAGGCCAGGGATCGAACTGGCGCCCCTTGCACTGCAAGGCGGTGTCCTTACCCACTGGACCAACAGGGAAACCCTGCCAGCACTTTTAACAGCATCATCTTTTCATATTTGAAATGGTACAGCTAGAATTCCATCATGTTCACTAGCTTTGTTTGTAGTAATACTTTCTAGGGCCCACTTGACTTTGCACTCTAAAATGTCTGGCTTTAGGTGAGTAACCAAATCGTCATGGTCCTCCAGCTCATTAAGTATACTGTAGCTCTTCTGTAAAGTCTTTCCACCTCCTCTTAACACCTTCTGCTTCTGTTTGGTCCATACCGTTTCTGTCCTTTATTGTGCCTATCTTCGCATGAAATGTTTCTTTGCTATCTCTAATTTTCTTGTAGAGATCTCTAGCCTTTCCTATTCTCTTGTTCTATTTCTTTGCATTGTTTTTTTCCTTTGCTATCTCTGTCTGTATTCTGATGGGTATATTTTTTTTTTCTTCTTTCTTTGCCTGTTGTGATCTACATACTCAAAGGCTTTAGCATAGTCAATGGAGCAGAAGTAGATGTTTTTTTGGAATTTCCTTGTTCTATGATCCAAATGATGTTGGCAATTTGATCTCTGGTTCATCTGCCTTTTCTAAATCCAGCTTGTACATTTGAAAATTTCAGTTCATGTACTGCTGAAGCCTAGCTTGGAGGATATTGAGCATTACTTTGCTAGCGTGTGAAATGAGTTTGATGGTACAGTAGATGGAACATTCTTTGGCATTGGCCTTCTTAGGACTGGAATGAAAACTGACCTTTTCCAGTCCTGTGGCCACTGCTAAGTTTTCTAGATTAGCTGCCAGCACTTTTTTTTTTTTTTAAAGATTTATTTATTTATTTATTTTGGTGGTGGGGGAGGGTTGGGGAAGGAGGAGAGGAGGCGGGCCAGCTCTATTGGTCTTTCATTTGTCCATTTTCATCCATCTTTGTTCTTTGACCCACGTGGGCCTCCCACCGCGGTGGCCTCTGCTGTCGCAGAGCACCGGCTCTGGGCACATGTGCTCCAGAGCTCCGGCTCAGCAACTGGACACATCGGTCCAGCTGCTCCGCAGCACGTGGGATCTTCTCAGGCCAGGGATCGAACTGGCGCCCCTTGCACTGCAAGGCGGTGTCCTTACCCACTGGACCAACAGGGAAACCCTGCCAGCACTTTTAACAGCATCATCTTTTCATATTTGAAATGGTACAGCTAGAATTCCATCATGTTCACTAGCTTTGTTTGTAGTAATACTTTCTAGGGCCCACTTGACTTTGCACTCTAAAATGTCTGGCTTTAGGTGAGTAACCAAATCGTCATGGTCCTCCAGCTCATTAAGTATACTGTAGCTCTTCTGTAAAGTCTTTCCACCTCCTCTTAACACCTTCTGCTTCTGTTTGGTCCATACCGTTTCTGTCCTTTATTGTGCCTATCTTCGCATGAAATGTTTCTTTGCTATCTCTAATTTTCTTGTAGAGATCTCTAGCCTTTCCTATTCTCTTGTTTCCTCTATTTCTTTGCATTGTTCACTTATCTCTTTCTTATCTCTCTTTGCTATTCTCTGGAACTCTGTATTCTGATGGGTATATCTTTCTTCTTCTTTGCCTTCACATCTCTTCTTTTCTCAGCTATTTGTAAGGCCTCCTCGGACAACCATTTTGCCTTTTTGCATGGTACCAGAACCATTTCAGGCCTAATTCAGTCTTTTGAAAAGAGGTGATGCAGGCACCCAGGTGTTACTAGGCCTGTGGACACAGCTCTGTTGGCAAGGGCAGGAGGAGGAAGGCAGATCTGGACAGTGATGCAGTCACTTGGGTCGCTGGGTACAAGCTAACATAAGCCCAGAAACACACTTGTAGAGCCAGGAGACTGTGGCCTCATAACGGATTAGGAGCCACTGAAAATCAAACACTTGGATCTTAAAGCAGAAATGTCAAAACTGACTAACTCTTTTATCAGAGGGGATCGTTTACACATATAAAACTTTTACAAAGAAGTATGATTTTTAAAAATCCACGGATTTTCTTTTTGTTTTTTTTAATTATTTTGACTTTATTATTACTTTTTACAAATAAGCTTTTTTTTTTTTTTTCAGTAGGGGGGCAGGTTGGGGGTGGGGGGGCGGGCGGGCCACTTTTATTGGTCTTTCATTTATTCAGTTTCTTCCATCTTTGTTCTTTGGTCCGTGTGGGCCTCCCATTGCGGTGGCCTCTGTTGTCGCAGAGCACTAGCTCTGGGCGCATGCGCTCCACAGCGCTGGCTCGGTAATTGGATACATGGGTCCAGCCACTCAGCGGCACGTGGGATCTTCCCAGGCCAGGGATCGAACCAGCGCCCCTTGCACTGCAAGGTGGTGTCCTTACCCACTGGACCACCAGGGAAGCCGCCATGGATGTTCTAATTATTAAATTCTAAGAACTTGATGAACATATATCACACTTTAATAAATAAAAAAAGAGTGTAACTGTTAAAACACTACCAGCTCATGAAACAAATGTTTACAAATGGGAGAAGCAGCTTGTGGCGCTAAGCACATTTACTGGAAACATCACAGTGTTGTTGGGTGGCTGGATGTTGTCCTTTACCATTCAAGAATTTTGAATTTTTGTGGGCAGATGGTTAAAATGCTTACAAGTCAGCTGGGTCCTTTCATTATCTGTTAGGGTGTAAAGGAGTTACTACTCTAGCGCTGGTACTAAGCTAGGCCCTGCTGGCAACTTCACTGAATACCTGGGTATTCAGGGAGCTTTCTCCATGCTTACAGGCAGCCTCAAATGACATCCAGTGCTGGTGAGCTCTGGGAACAATTCTATCTACAGCTCCCGGCAGCTACTCTCCCACCAGTCTTGTGGTATTCCGCCCAGCTCACACAGTTTGATATTCAAGCATGGGGACTTCCCTGGCCGTCCAGTGGCTACCATTGCAGAGGATACAGGTTAGATCCCTGATCAGGGAACTAAGATCCTGCATGCTGCAGGCATGGCCAAAACAAACAAACAAACAGACAAACTCAAAAAAACAAAATAAATATTCAAGCAAAGACTAAAGGGCTCCTAAGTTGGTTTCAGGAGCTCTTTTTCTGGGCATCTCTTTCCTCTCCCACACTGCACCTTACAAATTCAGCCATCTCAGCTTCCTTGTCTCTTCCATCAAGCAAGATCTGCTAAGTGTTTCTAGGCAGGAAGCCAGGGAGACACACAACTCCACCCTTTGTTTCCTGTCCCTTTGGGAAACATTCAATGAAAACAGTTGTTTCATAAATGTTGTCCAGTTTTCCACTTGTTTAAGATGGAAGAGTACATCGAAACCCTGTTACTCCATTATCTCAAATAACTTTTACACACCACATTTTGACTATGTACATTTTTCAATCTAAAAATGAGAACAAACATTGAATTCCAGTCAGTAGGTTTGTGTTTCACAGTGGGAAGGTTAAGTAATTCTGA
Organism: Tragulus kanchil; assembly: GCA_022376925.1. NCBI lineage: Eukaryota > Metazoa > Chordata > Mammalia > Artiodactyla > Tragulidae > Tragulus > Tragulus kanchil. The sequence continues at coordinate 19,862,320 of JAIOJX010000026.1, read as the reverse complement.
AACTACTTATAGTTCCAGAATTAAGCAAGTGAGTAAAATGTTAGGATTGACAAAGTAAGAATTCTCAGTATAGAAGGAAGTTACAAAATGGAAATGAATCTTGTGTTGCTGACCTGGAAATGAAGACAAAGCAGTGTGATTCATGGATGCTAATTAAATTCTAAGAACTTGATGTAACTGTTAAAACACTACCAGCTCATGAAACAAATGTTTACAAATGGGAGAAGCAGCTTGTGGCGCTAAGCACATTTACTGGAAACATCACAGTGTTGTTGGGTGGCTGGATGTTGTCCTTTACCATTCAAGAATTTTGAATTTTTGTGGGCAGATGGTTAAAATGCTTACAAGTCAGCTGGGTCCTTTCATTATCTGTTAGGGTGTAAAGGAGTTACTACTCTAGCGCTGGTACTAAGCTAGGCCCTGCTGGCAACTTCACTGAATACCTGGGTATTCAGGGAGCTTTCTCCATGCTTACAGGCAGCCTCAAATGACATCCAGTGCTGGTGAGCTCTGGGAACAATTCTATCTACAGCTCCCGGCAGCTACTCTCCCACCAGTCTTGTGGTATTCCGCCCAGCTCACACAGTTTGATATTCAAGCATGGGGACTTCCCTGGCCGTCCAGTGGCTACCATTGCAGAGGATACAGGTTAGATCCCTGATCAGGGAACTAAGATCCTGCATGCTGCAGGCATGGCCAAAACAAACAAACAAACAGACAAACTCAAAAAAACAAAATAAATATTCAAGCAAAGACTAAAGGGCTCCTAAGTTGGTTTCAGGAGCTCTTTTTCTGGGCATCTCTTTCCTCTCCCACACTGCACCTTACAAATTCAGCCATCTCAGCTTCCTTGTCTCTTCCATCAAGCAAGATCTGCTAAGTGTTTCTAGGCAGGAAGCCAGGGAGACACACAACTCCACCCTTTGTTTCCTGTCCCTTTGGGAAACATTCAATGAAAACAGTTGTTTCATAAATGTTGTCCAGTTTTCCACTTGTTTAAGATGGAAGAGTACATCGAAACCCTGTTACTCCATTATCTCAAATAACTTTTACACACCACATTTTGACTATGTACATTTTTCAATCTAAAAATGAGAACAAACATTGAATTCCAGTCAGTAGGTTTGTGTTTCACAGTGGGAAGGTTAAGTAATTCTGAAACTACTTATAGTTCCAGAATTAAGCAAGTGAGTAAAAATGTTAGGATTGACAAAGTAAGAATTCTCAGTATAGAAGGAAGTTACAAAAATGGAAATGAATCTTGTGTTGCTGACCTGGAAATGAAGACAAAGCAGTGTGATTCATGGTTTCGATACAGAGCAAGCTGGATATAAGTAGACAAAAATTTAAACGTTATGGGTTTGTATTTTCCCAGAAGATAATTTGAAGTCTGAAGTATTAGAATGTGCTCTTATTCAGAAACAAGGTTGTTGTGGATGTAAATGAAGTCACACTGGAGCAGAGTGGGCCCTTAATCCAAAGTAACATGACTCATGTCCTCACAGGAAGAGGAGAGACACATGAGGAAAATGCAAGTGCCGACAGAGATGGGGACCGGAGCCATGGAACTGCAGGCCCGGGGCGGTTAACCACACCAGAAGTGGAAGAAGCCAGAAGACCCTACCCAGCCTGAGAGGCAGCACAGCCCTGCTGACAGCCTGACTTCAGACTTCGTGCATTCAGAACTGTGAGACAATAAACTTCTGTTGTTTTAAGTCCCCCCAGTTCGTGATAACTTGTTCTGGCTGCCCTAGGCATCTGATACAGATTAGATGCAAGTCTTTCCCAGCTGTGACCACTGAAAGGAGGCGAGAAACAAGGACACACTAGCAGCAGTGAGCACACCCAAACTCAGACTTCGCTTAATTTTAAAATATTCTCCACTGGAAGGAATCACTGACTCACAGATTATAAGAATAAAGTAGGAGAGTTTGAAGATGAACCTGGGAATTCTTATGGTGCACAAAGTGGGAGAAGCCTTAAGAACCATGGGGACAGCCAAGAAGACATAGAAATGGGCAAAAGGGTTCCTACGAGCCAAAACAGGACAGATATGAGCCACAAAACCAAAACATTTTATGTGTCATTTTCCACTTGTTTAAGATGGAAGAGTACATCGAAACCCTGTTACTCCATTATCTCAAATAACTTTTACACACCACATTTTGACTATGTACATTTTTCAATCTAAAAATGAGAACAAACATTGAATTCCAGTCAGTAGGTTTGTGTTTCACAGTGGGAAGGTTAAGTAATTCTGAAACTACTTATAGTTCCAGAATTAAGCAAGTGAGTAAAAATGTTAGGATTGACAAAGTAAGAATTCTCAGTATAGAAGGAAGTTACAAAAATGGAAATGAATCTTGTGTTGCTGACCTGGAAATGAAGACAAAGCAGTGTGATTCATGGTTTCGATACAGAGCAAGCTGGATATAAGTAGACAAAAATTTAAACGTTATGGGTTTGTATTTTCCCAGAAGATAATTTGAAGTCTGAAGTATTAGAATGTGCTCTTATTCAGAAACAAGGTTGTTGTGGATGTAAATGAAGTCACACTGGAGCAGAGTGGGCCCTTAATCCAAAGTAACATGACTCATGTCCTCACAGGAAGAGGAGAGACACATGAGGAAAATGCAAGTGCCGACAGAGATGGGGACCGGAGCCATGGAACTGCAGGCCCGGGGCGGTTAACCACACCAGAAGTGGAAGAAGCCAGAAGACCCTACCCAGCCTGAGAGGCAGCACAGCCCTGCTGACAGCCTGACTTCAGACTTCGTGCATTCAGAACTGTGAGACAATAAACTTCTGTTGTTTTAAGTCCCCCCAGTTCGTGATAACTTGTTCTGGCTGCCCTAGGCATCTGATACAGATTAGATGCAAGTCTTTCCCAGCTGTGACCACTGAAAGGAGGCGAGAAACAAGGACACACTAGCAGCAGTGAGCACACCCAAACTCAGACTTCGCTTAATTTTAAAATATTCTCCACTGGAAGGAATCACTGACTCACAGATTATAAGAATAAAGTAGGAGAGTTTGAAGATGAACCTGGGAATTCTTATGGTGCACAAAGTGGGAGAAGCCTTAAGAACCATGGGGACAGCCAAGAAGACATAGAAATGGGCAGAAGGGGTTCCTACGAGCCAAAACAGGACAGATATGAGCCACAAAACCAAAACCAAGTCATGACAGTAACAGATTATAACCCTGCGTTAGAATCCCCACATCCTTACTAATAACAAACAAGCAAAAGATGCTAATACCTACAGCAGAATGCCAACGAGTGACTGCAGATGGAATGAAAAGGTTAGAAAAAATTTTCAAACACCACAGGGCTAACTGATTTGGGTAAGAATCAACAGATGTGAAGATGAGTGGGTTAAGTTTTAATAAGGAATCTTTTTCAAAGTTTTAGATTATCTTTCTCCTCATACATTACTTATATACTTCAAAAAGAAAAATGGAAGCATTCCAGTAGAGAAATCTGGCAGCCAGCACCCTAACCAGGGGGCGGGTGTGATGGTGGCAGTGATGGGACAGCCTGTAGTCCGCCGCACTCCGGACAGAGCCTCCTCGGCAGTCTTCCTGCCAAACAGGCCGACTCTGATTCCAACTGCTGGCTTACTTCGAAGTGTATCACATTGTCACAATCAGTAGCTGCACAGGTTAAATGTAAGTTACAGGCCACTCCATGTGACCTCCCAGAGTCACCAGGCATGAATCATTAATCAGAAATAAACAGCAAAATAAGTACAAATGCCAAGAAACAAACGGAGTCTGGTTTCCTGTAAGCCGCTCTCAGAAAACCTTCAGTGTGGAATTAAGACCCTGGATGGCATAGTTCTGTCTCTCTTCTCAGGTTTCCATATAAATGCTATTTTTTTACTGTCTTTTCCAGACAATGAAGCTCTAGGAGACCTCCTAGAAGACTGCTAAAAATACAGAAGCAACTGCCTTCGCCATGCTAACAAAAGGTGGAGGCCTCCCGAGCTGCTCTGCTGGAGACAGAGTCCCAAGGAGGCTGAGGTCACTTCACGCTGGCCCCCGCCAGGCTGCAGCTCCAATACACATGAAACTGGATTTCCGTGCAGTCACCAAGACTGTTGAGGCTGCCACAGGCTCCAGGAGAGCCACCTATCAGCATCTCCTGGGAGGCAGGAACATACACTCTCAGTTGAAGGCAGCCTCTACTTGCTGCCGTTCACATGAGACCTATACAGGATGGGCCGAGGGGACTGAGAGCGGAGGTGCCTCAGGTCAGTCCATGCACCCAATCCCACAGCGTCCTCCACACCGACAGCTCCACCAGGCTGCGCGAGCAACATAGCCTGGAGGTGTCCCCATTCCTGCTGAGGCCCTGGCACCCCTTCCTAACATGAGTTTTGGCAACCTTGTCTCTGATAACGAGAATCCTGCCGCCACTAGGACAGGCGGCCTTGGGCGGCAGCTTGTTCCCTAGAATCAGCCCCCATCAGGGCGAGGGCACCCACGGGGCCCAGCTTGGTAGGCAGGGCCTCAGAACAGATCTCTTTTCCTAAATTCACACACTTCACTCATGCCTAGAGGATCTTTCAGAAAATGCAGTGACTCAGTAGAAGGGTTTTACATGAATTTTCATTATCGTGAAAATTCCCCCTGTCCCCGCTCCTCTGGCCCTTCCACACAGCTCCTGTTTCTGAGCCCTCCACCTACTGAGCTGTCACCCAGATGACCAGAACGGGTGGTGCTGTCCACATCACCCAAAATGGAAACCCAAGAACGGGGGCTGAGCGTATCACATTGTTCACCAATTAAAAGAAAAGGCTGCACAGGTTAAATGTGTTACAGGCCACTCCATGTGACCTCCCAGAGTCACCAGGCATGAATCATTAATCAGAAATAAACAGCAAAATAAGTACAAATGCCAAGAAACAAACGGAGTCTGGTTTCCTGTAAGCCGCTCTCAGAAAACCTTCAGTGTGGAATTAAGACCCTGGATGGCATAGTTCTGTCTCTCTTCTCAGGTTTCCATATAAATGCTATTTTTTTACTGTCTTTTCCAGACAATGAAGCTCTAGGAGACCTCCTAGAAGACTGCTAAAAATACAGAAGCAACTGCCTTCGCCATGCTAACAAAAGGTGGAGGCCTCCCGAGCTGCTCTGCTGGAGACAGAGTCCCAAGGAGGCTGAGGTCACTTCACGCTGGCCCCCGCCAGGCTGCAGCTCCAATACACATGAAACTGGATTTCCGTGCAGTCACCAAGACTGTTGAGGCTGCCACAGGCTCCAGGAGAGCCACCTATCAGCATCTCCTGGGAGGCAGGAACATACACTCTCAGTTGAAGGCAGCCTCTACTTGCTGCCGTTCACATGAGACCTATACAGGATGGGCCGAGGGGACTGAGAGCGGAGGTGCCTCAGGTCAGTCCATGCACCCAATCCCACAGCGTCCTCCACACCGACAGCTCCACCAGGCTGCGCGAGCAACATAGCCTGGAGGTGTCCCCATTCCTGCTGAGGCCCTGGCACCCCTTCCTAACATGAGTTTTGGCAACCTTGTCTCTGATAACGAGAATCCTGCCGCCACTAGGACAGGCGGCCTTGGGCGGCAGCTTGTTCCCTAGAATCAGCCCCCATCAGGGCGAGGGCACCCACGGGGCCCAGCTTGGTAGGCAGGGCCTCAGAACAGATCTCTTTTCCTAAATTCACACACTTCACTCATGCCTAGAGGATCTTTCAGAAAATGCAGTGACTCAGTAGAAGGGTTTTACATGAATTTTCATTATCGTGAAAATTCCCCCTGTCCCCGCTCCTCTGGCCCTTCCACACAGCTCCTGTTTCTGAGCCCTCCACCTACTGAGCTGTCACCCAGATGACCAGAACGGGTGGTGCTGTCCACATGCAGCGCTGGGGCACAAAGAGGGTCCAGGGAACATCTCCAACTGCTCCTTTTGCAAGATCTCTGTGAATTCCTTAAAGGGTGACAAAATGCTAGATGATCAAAAATGTAATCTAGGGCTTCCCTGGTGGTGTAGTGGGTAAGGACACTGCCTTGCAGTGCAAGGGGCGCTGGTTCAATCCCTGGCCTGGGAAGATCCCACGTACTGAGGAGCGGCTGAACCGGTGTGTGCAATTACAAGTCAGAGCTCTGGAGCCCATGGGCCCAGGGCCAGTGAGTGCTCTGTAACCAGAGGCCACTGCAATGGGAGGCCCACACAGGCCAAAGAACAAAGATAAATAAATGAAAGACCAATACAAGTGGCCAAAATTAATAATAAATAAATAAATAAATAAATAAATAAATATGTCACTCTTTAACAACAAAAAAACAAACTTAAAAAAAAAAATGAAATCTAAAAGAAAAAAAATTAGAGCTCCTTATGTTTCCTGCTTCTACCCCAAATCTACCCTGCCCACACTGTACCATATTTTCTTAATTTGTCCATAACGAGGTTCTGGTGCATTTCACCTTTGGAGATGCAAGTTACAAGCAGTAGGCAAAATAATTTAAGGGACATAACAGAAATTAACTCCCAAAGTTCCAAACGGACCAACCAAAGCAAAGAAAATCTTGCAAATGGCCATGACTTAGATTTTCAGATGCACAATTAAAATATACATGTACCTTCACTAACACAGAATGTCCCTCATTGTGACATATGATGTGAAAAAAGTGTGAATTTAACAGTGTGCCTCCATTTCTGTAAAATAAAAAGTATACATGTATATTTTACTCTATGACAAATACTAAAAGAAATCTTTTACTAAAAGATAATACTAAAAATAATATTACTAAATTATTACTAATAACTAAACTAAAATATTACTAAAAATACATACTAAATTAAATCTAGGGATTTAATTATTTTCCCCATATATGTTCCATATACACACACACACACACACACATATATATACATATATACATACACACACACATACATATATATGTAAGATTTCTAGTTTTTCCACAATAACGATGCAGTATTTGTGTAATAAAAATCTTTTTTCAGATAATTCCAACTCTAAAACAACTTCAAAAGTACCTGTTTCAAGAAACAGGGCACTCAGAAGTGCACAGAGATGTTTACACACTTGACTCCCTGAAGTCTGGTTCCAGTGGATGTGCCTAGTCCAGCACAGGGCCCTTGACTCAAGGAGGCCAGCCAGGCCTCCTGGCTGTGGCTCTTGCGGCCCTTGCTGCTTCATGGGGCTGAGACAATGGCCCTAACCGCACACCTCTATGCACTAGCAACAGGCCTGTATTCCCATAAGGAAACCAACCCTGGGGTCCTGAACAGATAATGGCAACAGCAGGTATGGTCAGGCCAAAGGAGAGCCTCCCTCTGCCCTTGAAATCAAACCTCAGCACTCCTGGATCAAGACACAAAAATCTAGCCCTAAAAGTCAGTAGTGATTAAGCCAACACTTAATGGGGTGGGATGTTCAGAGGCAGTAGTGAAGCAAAATAAAAGCAAAAGACACTTTTAAGAAGTGGTCTCTACACACAGTCTCTCACAGTCACTCCTATTTCTCACACACTCTCACATCCACCCATATTTCCCCTTTCACACACATACACATGTTCACGTGTGTCCCTGGGATGTGCCAGCACAGCAGGAACAAAGCTCCCCATAGAGTGTGGAATTGACACAGAGCCATCCCAGGGCCTTGGACGTACCGCAAGGTTGGACCCCATGACACTGCGGCCAGCAGCCATGCTACCCACCCAGAGGGACACTTCATGTTGTTCAACCTAGTGGTAAAATGGTAGATGGGTGGAGAGTGGTTAATTGGACTCTCACATGCCCTGAACATCCCAGAATGAAAGCATGAAAAGCGTAGAGTTGCCTAGCACATTCCAACATCAGGAAACATAAAAGCCTGGAGGGGGTACAGATCCAGCAGCTGCCATCCACGTGTCCAACAGATTTGGCCCTGGGCCCGAGGGAGTGCCCTAGATAGGAACTCTGGCCCTGCATATGGTCTGCACACAAAGCTATGACCACACATACCCGAGGGCTGGCCCAGGGCTGCACTTGCAAACAGGACATCACGAGGGCCTGAGTATCCTGGATGTAGGAAAAGATGGGCCCTAGGACCATCCTGTTTCAATGACCCTTGCAGGGCACCCGAGTTGTCTGTGAGGCAGCATACTTCCGTTGGTGGAGCCATTGTAGCAAAGGGGGAGTTGACTCCCTGAAGTCTGGTTCCAGTGGATGTGCCTAGTCCAGCACAGGGCCCTTGACTCAAGGAGGCCAGCCAGGCCTCCTGGCTGTGGCTCTGCGGCCCTTGCTGCTTCATGGGGCTGAGACAATGGCCCTAACCGCACACCTCTATGCACTAGCAACAGGCCTGTATTCCCATAAGGAAACCAACCCTGGGGTCCTGAACAGATAATGGCAACAGCAGGTATGGTCAGGCCAAAGGAGAGCCTCCCTCTGCCCTTGAAATCAAACCTCAGCACTCCTGGATCAAGACACAAAAATCTAGCCCTAAAAGTCAGTAGTGATTAAGCCAACACTTAATGGGGTGGGATGTTCAGAGGCAGTAGTGAAGCAAAATAAAAGCAAAAGACACTTTTAAGAAGTGGTCTCTACACACAGTCTCTCACAGTCACTCCTATTTCTCACACACTCTCACATCCACCCATATTTCCCCTTTCACACACATACACATGTTCACGTGTGTCCCTGGGATGTGCCAGCACAGCAGGAACAAAGCTCCCCATAGAGTGTGGAATTGACACAGAGCCATCCCAGGGCCTTGGACGTACCGCAAGGTTGGACCCCATGACACTGCGGCCAGCAGCCATGCTACCCACCCAGAGGGACACTTCATGTTGTTCAACCTAGTGGTAAAATGGTAGATGGGTGGAGAGTGGTTAATTGGACTCTCACATGCCCTGAACATCCCAGAATGAAAGCATGAAAAGCGTAGAGTTGCCTAGCACATTCCAACATCAGGAAACATAAAAGCCTGGAGGGGGTACAGATCCAGCAGCTGCCATCCACGTGTCCAACAGATTTGGCCCTGGGCCCGAGGGAGTGCCCTAGATAGGAACTCTGGCCCTGCATATGGTCTGCACACGAAAGCTATGACCACACATACCCGAGGGCTGGCCCAGGGCTGCACTTGCAAACAGGACATCACGAGGGCCTGAGTATCCTGGATGTAGGAAAAGATGGGCCCTAGGACCATCCTGTTTCAATGACCCTTGCAGGGGCACCCCGAGTTGTCTGTGAGGCAGCATACTTACCGGTTGGTGGAGCCATTGTAGCAGTAGTTGGGCAGGAAGTCATAGTTGAGCTCCCAGAAGACATGGAGGGTGATCCTCCCGTAGGGTGCAGACACGTTGTGATTGGCCTCCCGAAACATGGCATCAAAGCTGTCCAGAGTCAGGTACTTGCTCAGCAGTTTGTGGGTCATGCGGTTGATCTCTAACAAGCCATCCAGTTCCTATGGGACAAAGACAGATGCATGAGAACAGAGTTGGGCCTGGCATGGTGCCCTCCATCCTCTCATGTGCAGTGCCATGGCGGTGGGCCGGGGGCAGAAAGAACAGGACATGACATGGGTACACAGGGACTGCACTGAGCTGGGGGTCAGAGACTCAGGCCAAGAACCTACATGGCGGAGGTCTGGCAGGTGATGTGAGCCTACTTCTCATACCTAAATTCCTCACATCTTCACCACTGCTCTGAAAATGCTTCTCCTTTCCACAATTGCCTGCTTAGGGCCACTGTCCACTCTCCACTGCAGTCACCCCTACTGTCCATTGCTGTCCTCCACACTCCTCACAGGGCAGAGAGTACTGAGATGTGTTGACCCCCACCTGGTGACATACTGTGTGTCCTCAGGTGTTAGCCTCCGTCAGCTTCCCTAAAACACCCGAAGTTATTCAAAAGCAGGCTGTGTGGCAGGGCCGGCAAGCACATTCGGAGATGGACTTCCAGGCTCTCATACTAACCACTCATAGACCTGCCCAGGTCTACTGACTGTGGCAGCCATTGCCCACATATGGCAACGAGGACATACATGGCTGATCTGAACTGAGACGTGCTTTATGTGTGAGATACACACAGGCTTCAGAAGCCAAATGCAAAAACAAAGAACGTAAAATATCCACACCAATTAATTTCTTACAACAACTATATGTTGCAATGTCAATTTTTGGATATTTCAGTTAAATAAAATGGATTATTAAAACTAATTTCCCCTGTTTCTTTCTCCTTTGTTAATGTGACTACAGGTAAACTAAAAATGGCCTCTGTGGCTTGCATTCTGTTTACACCGGTCAAAGCCTCAACCAAAGTCATGTAAGACTAAGGTCATGGAAACACTACAGCCCAAGCCAGGCTGAAGGGCAGGCCACTTCAGACTCTGCATTCCAAGACAGTCTGCATCCTGAGGAAGGATAGGGAGCATACTCAACCCCTGCGGGGATGCTCTGCTCAGACGTGGGCCCAGGAGACATCCCCGCCCCCCACCACTGATCCTCTAGGGACAAACCGTCTTCCAGGAATCCTCACGAGTTTATTACCAGTTGTCTACAGCCATTATTCCCAGAAGATAGATTTGGCAAAAAATAAAATCCTTAAGCTGCTCCTCGTTTTCTGCCAGCACAGGTCTGAGGACAACTGGAATTTTCCCTGGTGGCTCAAAGAGTAAAGAATCAGCCTGCAATGCAGAAGACCCTGGCTCAATTCTCTGGGTTGGGAAGATCCTGGGAGAAGTGAAGGGCAACCCACTCCAGTATTCTTGCCTGGAGAATTCCCTGCACAGTGGAGCCTAGCAAGATACAGTCCATGGGGTCACAAAGAGTTGGACCCTTTGCTCAGATATCCATAGGACTTTCCTCTTCTTCAAAAGTCAACTACTACAATGTTCACTAAAATGTTCCTTGGTGCTGGCCACTTTAGGTCTGTTTTCCCTGGCATGTGATATTTGCTTCTAATATATATTTATACTGTATTTTTATTTCATCAAAGTTTTTTTGGAATAGCATTCTTTTTTTCCCTTCCTCTTGAACTTCACTCCCCATCCTGAAACAGCATTTTTTTAAAAAAATTTTTGGCCTTCTATTGGTCCTTAATTTATTTATTTTCATCCATCCAAATTTTTCAGCCTGTGTGGGCCTCCCATCGCAGCAGCCTCCCTCGTAGCAGAGCACCGGCTCTGGGCGCATGCACTCCAGAGTACTGGCTTGTAACTGGACACACCGGTCTAGCCGCTCCGCGGCATGAGGGATCCTCCCTGGCCAGGGATAGAACTGGTGTCCCCTGCACTGCAAGGCAGACTCATTACCCACCAGACCACCAGGGAAGCCCTGAAATAGCATTTTTAATGTGTGCTTCATCTCACTGTTTTGGTTTTAGTCTTCAGGGGCTTCTATGACACGTATATTAAATCTACACTATCTCATCTTCTACATGATTTTCTATCAAATTCTTTCTGTCTGTCTTCATTTCTTTTTAATTTTTTTTACTTCTTTTTAATTTTTAAAACTTTCCATCTTTCATTCTTTTTCCATAGCTTATGCAACAATGAGCTTTGTGTTCTCTGAAGCTGATTTAGAATTGTGAACACTAAGAACAAATGCCCAGGCAGACCCACTCAGTGAGTGCACATCTTTTGAGTTCTATGCAAAAACTATACCTACAGTCAGGTCAATTTATCAATAATGACAAAAGCAGAAGTGGCTCCAATCCTTGCAACCAGTCCATCCCCAAGTCTGCTGTGCCCGATAAAAGGGGGTGCACTTACAACTATGGATGTCAGGTCTTCACTCTCAAATCGCCCAATTGCCAGTTCCAGGGACTTGTACATGGCAGCAGAGACGCGCTGAGTAATCAGACGATTGAGGTCGATGGACCTGCCCAGGAGCTGGGCACAGAGGGCAGAAAGCATGAGCAACAAAAAACAAACAAGCAAGAGAACATGTATCTGTCCCCAGAACCCTATTTCAAAAGATAAGACCTATAACGTACAAAACGTAGATGGCAGTATGATCAAATACCTTAGTTTTCTAGAGCTGAAATTCTGCAAGTCAAGGCTGTAAAGCACTTTTTGTAGGGTTCGTTGCAGTGAATTTACACTCATATCACAGACAGAGGTGCCTAGCCTCCTTAGAGATCCTGGGTCTGTCCCTTAGTGCATCCCTAGTAACAGGTTCAGGGCTACCTCCCAGCATGGAGTGGCCTGTGTCAGACTTAGCCTCCACCGTGTCACAGGGACAAGGAAGAGAAAACTAGTCATCTCGACTGCAGAGTCCTCACAAGAGGTGCGTACCTTAGTATCATGTCAATAACATAAAGATACATACAGAAATGGTGAAAATGCCCCCAAATGTAAATGATGGTTATCTGTAGACAGAATGACATGAAACTTTCCCTATGATTTTCTGCATTTTCCTTCTGATGATGTATATATAATTTTTAAAGAAGCAAAACAAGCACTGCATTCTTATTCTTCATGCTGTCCAATAAGAAGTTTCCCCCCACCACTCCGAAAGTCCTAGTCACTCAGTCGTGCCCAACTCTGAGACCCCATGGACTGGGTTCTACTGTCCATGGAATTCTCCAGTCAAGAATACTGGAGTGAGTAGCCATTCCCTTCGCCAGGGGATCTTCCCAAACCAGGGATCAAACCCAGTCTCCTGCAGTGCAAACAAATTCTTTACCACAGAATCTTAGCCACAGCAGTAAAAAATTCACCTGCTTTGTGGGAGATGCAAATTCAATCCTGGAGCTAGGAAGATCCCCTGGAGGAGGCATAGCAACCCACTCCAGTAGTCTTGCCTGGATAATCCCATGGAGACAGAGGCGTGGCCCATGGGTCGCAAAGAGTTGGACACAACTGAAGCTACTGAGCACACCACTCTGAACTAGCAAGTGCCTCAGGTATCTTTCACTTAAACTCTGGCTTCTGGGCTGCTGGAGAGGAAGGTGCTTGTGCCAAGCCTCCTGGGAGCTGTGCGGGGCAGCCTTCCCTAGTGTGTCAGGTTATCCAAGAGAAACTACTTGTTTTTAAAATCTCGGCTCTTTACAGACGGCCACGTACATACTGGTATCATTAGAATCTGAGAAGCTCTATGAAAACCCCACTCCTTGCACTGCTGGCTCCACACCTCGCCGCGCCCAGGAGAGGCCTGGCTCACCTGCACGTGCCTCTGCTTGAGTAGGGTCTCATAGCGGTTAGATGGTGGGAGGTGGATGGTTGCGCCCTGATTCTTGCATTCTGATCGTAACCGTTTATCAAGAAGCAAACTAGCATGGAAGGAAGAGAGGACAATTTCTCATGCACTATGAATTTTAATGGAAATGTCAGATCAAGTTGCCCAAGATCTTGTACCCAAACTGTAAGCTACATACTTACCTGCCTGCCATAACTTTATAATATGCAAATATCTGGTCTGCCAGCTTATAAACAAATTGGTCAAAACAGAGATTCACCTGAAGAAAAAAGAAAGCACGCATTAAATTCGGCTTCCCTAGGGAATTCCCTGGTGGTCCAGTGGTTAGGACTTTGCACATTCACTGCTGAGGTCACAGGTTTCATCCCTGGTCAGCTGACCAACATTCCACAAATTACGCCCACCACCCCAAATTTTGCTTTTCCAAACTAAGATCAAATTTAAAAAAAAAAAGAATCTTTATTCCACTTGTAGGTATTTATCTGAAGGAAATGGCAACACTAACTCAAGAAGATATCTTTGCCCCAAAGTCCACTGCAGTACTACTCACAGCAGCCAAGACACAGAAACAGCCTAAGTGTCCAATGATGGATAAATGGATAAGGAAGATGTGGTATGTACATACACACACAAAGTGGGATATTGCTTAGCCATAAAAGAGAAGAAAAACCCTGCCATTTTTGACAACATAGATGGACCCTGTGAAGGCTGTCAAAAGGCTGTCGTAAGGGACAAACTTCTAGGTATAAATAAGTTCTAGAGATAAAAATTTAAAAAAAGAACAAAACACAAGACGCCAACCTTTTGTTAAGGCAACTAAAAAAGGTTCTCATGTGAAAGGATACAACTTGACTTTCCAAAAATAGCAGGTCAAATCCATTTCAGCGTGACCAGGAGTGACCACGACACCACCACTGAAAATTATGTCAGAACCTTTCTTAATGATAGAGTAAAATGCTCCAATTCTCCAAAACTTAAAGAAATATTAAGAAGGCTCTGTTTATCATGTGGCCCCAGGGGGTTAACGTGCACTGCACTTGGGGTCCTCACCCTGAGGTCAGCCCCTGCCTTTAGGCTGTATGTCCCAACAGCCTCTGTCTGTGGCCTCCCCTGGACTCCCAGTCAGTCAGGAGATGCAGGGTGGTCACAGTCCTGAAATGTCACCCTCAAGACTCAACTCACTTGCAAATGAGATTGGCATGTACCCCAGAACAGGACAGGACACCCTGTTTTCAGAGTGGAGCAGCCACAGGACCCATGGATGCCTGCTCCCAGGCCACCCCGTCTCACCAGGGAATCTGGGAAAATCTCCCTGAAGAAGCGTTTTGTGTGTTTTTTGTTAGAATATGGGGAATGAGGCCATTCAGGTATGACCTGAACCAAAACCCTAATGATTATACCGTGGAAGTGACAAACACATTCAAGGAATTAGATCCAATAGACAGTGCTTGAAGAACTATGGACGGAGGCTCATGACACTGCAAGAAGCGGTGACCAAAACCATCCCTAAGAAAAGAATGCAACAAGGCAAAGCGGTGGTCTGAGGAGGCCTTACAAATGGTGTGATTATACACCTAAAGCCAGAAATCCTGGAGTGTGATGTCAAGTGGGCCTTAGGAAGCATAATTATGAACAAAGCTAATGGAGGTGATGGAATTCCAGCTGAGCTATTTTAATTCCTAAAAGATAATGCTGTTAAAGTACTAAAGTCACTATGCCTGCAATTTGGAAAACGCAGCAGTGGCCACAGGACTGGAAATGGTCAGTTTTCATTCCAATACCAAAGAAGGGCAATGCCAAAGCATGTTCAAACTACTGTACCACTGCACTCATTTCAGATGCTAGCAAGATAATGCTCAAAATCCTTCAAGCCAGGCTTCAATACTACGTGAACCAAAAATTTCCAGGTGTACAAGCTGGATATAGAAAAGGCCAAGGAACCAGAGATCAACTTGCCAAAAACGGTTGTATCATAGCAAAGCAAGGAATTCCATGAAAATATCTACTTCTGTTTCATTGACTACGCTAAAGTCTTGACTGTGTGGATCATAACAAACTAGAAAATTCTGGGAGAGATGGGAATACCAGACCACCTTACCTGCCTCCTAAAAAACGTGTGTGCAGGCCAAGAAGCAACAGTTAGAACTGGACATGGAACATCACACTGGTTCCAAACTGGTAAAGGAGTAAGTACATCAAGGCTGTATACTGTCAACCTGCTTACTTAACTCATATGCAGAGTACATCATGGGAAATGCTGGTCTGGATGAAGCACAAGCTGGAATCAAGATGGCCAGGACAGGACACCCTGTTTTCAGAGTGGAGCAGCCACAGGACCCATGGATGCCTGCTCCCAGGCCACCCCGTCTCACCAGGGAATCTGGGAAAATCTCCCTGAAGAAGCGTTTTGTGTGTTTTTTGTTAGAATATGGGGAATGAGGCCATTCAGGTATGACCTGAACCAAAACCCTAATGATTATACCGTGGAAGTGACAAACACATTCAAGGAATTAGATCCAATAGACAGTGCTTGAAGAACTATGGACGGAGGCTCATGACACTGCAAGAAGCGGTGACCAAAACCATCCCTAAGAAAAAGAATGCAACAAGGCAAAGCGGTGGTCTGAGGAGGCCTTACAAATGGTGTGATTATACACCTAAAGCCAGAAATCCTGGAGTGTGATGTCAAGTGGGCCTTAGGAAGCATAATTATGAACAAAGCTAATGGAGGTGATGGAATTCCAGCTGAGCTATTTTAATTCCTAAAAGATAATGCTGTTAAAGTACTAAAGTCACTATGCCTGCAATTTGGAAAACGCAGCAGTGGCCACAGGACTGGAAATGGTCAGTTTTCATTCCAATACCAAAGAAGGGCAATGCCAAAGCATGTTCAAACTACTGTACCACTGCACTCATTTCAGATGCTAGCAAGATAATGCTCAAAATCCTTCAAGCCAGGCTTCAATACTACGTGAACCAAAAATTTCCAGGTGTACAAGCTGGATATAGAAAAGGCCAAGGAACCAGAGATCAACTTGCCAACAACTGTTGGATCATAGAAAAGCAAGGGAATTCCATGAAAATATCTACTTCTGTTTCATTGACTACGCTAAAGTCTTGACTGTGTGGATCATAACAAACTAGAAAATTCTGGGAGAGATGGGAATACCAGACCACCTTACCTGCCTCCTAAAAAACGTGTGTGCAGGCCAAGAAGCAACAGTTAGAACTGGACATGGAACATCACACTGGTTCCAAACTGGTAAAGGAGTAAGTACATCAAGGCTGTATACTGTCAACCTGCTTACTTAACTCATATGCAGAGTACATCATGGGAAATGCTGGTCTGGATGAAGCACAAGCTGGAATCAAGATGGCCAGGAGAAGTATCAATAACCTCAGGCATGCAAATGACACCACCCTAAAGGTAGAAAGCAAGGAAGAGCTAAAGAACTTCTTGATGAAGATGAAAGAGGAGAGTGAAAAAGCTGACTTAAAACTCAGCATTCAGAAAACTAAGATCACGGCATCTGGTCCCATCACTTCATGGCAAATATGGGGAAACAATGGAAACGGTGACAGACTTTATCTTCTTGGGCTCCAAAATCACTGTTGACGGTGACTGTAGGCATGAAATTAAAAGATGCTTGCTCCTTAGAAGAAAAGCTATGACAAATCTGTGAAGTGTTAAAAAGAAGACATCACTTTGCTGAAAAAGGCCTGTATAGTCAAAGAAACAATTTTCCCAGTAGTCCTGTACAGATGTGAGATTTGGGCCATAAAAAAGGCTGAGCACCGAAGAATTGATGTGTTTGACCTGTGGTGCTCGAGAAGACTCTTGAAAGTCCCTTGGAAAGCAAGGTGATCAAACCAATCAATCCTAAAGGAAATCAACCTTGAATACTCATTGGAAGGATTGATGATGAAGCTGAAGTTTTAATACTTGGATCACCTGATGAAAAAAGCCAACTCATTGGAAAAGATTTTGATACTGAGAAGGACTGAGGGCAGGAAAAGGGGATGACAGAAGATGAGATGCTTGGATGGCATCATTGACTCATCAGTTTGAGCAAACTGACAGATAGTGAAGGACAGTCCATGCGGTCACGAAGAGACACAACTAAGTGACTGAACAACAATGTGGAATGAGACCCATATATATAATTTAATCTGTTATGATTAAATTATCTTATATCTGGAGCTAGGCAACAAGACTTATCTCTTCAGACGCATGTACACAGACTTAGCAATTCCACTTGGAGGAATTTGTCCTCAAGAACAACCCAACACAATTAAAACGTTACGTGCAAGAAAGTTCATCAAAGAATTATTTATAAGTAAAAAAAATAAAAAGGTAAAACTAGAGTAATAAAATAGAGATTGCTTCAGTCCGTCCATTTAATGCAATGCCCCTGCTCTAGACTGTGTTCATGAAAGAAAAGAGGCAAGATATGTGGTGCTTACGACATGGGGTCACATGAAAGAGATGTCACCCCAGAGCTGGTATTTTTTTTTTTTTAAGATTTATTTATTTATTTATTTTGGGGGGGTGGGGTGGGGAGGGAGGGGAGCAGGTGGGCTACTTCTATTGGTCTTTCATTTGTCTATTTTCATCCATCTTTGTTCTTTGGCTCCTGTGGGCCTCCCACCGCGGTGGCCTCTGTTGTCGCAGAGCACTGGCTCTGGGCGCATGCACTCCAGAGCTCCGGCTCAGTAATTGGACACATTGGTCCAGCCGCTCCGCGAAACGTGGGATCTTCCCAGGCCAGGGATTGAACCGGCACCCCCTGCCCTGTAAGGCGGTGTCCTTACCCACTGGACCACCAGGGAAGCCCACAGGTGATGTTTTAAGACCCCAATCATCCTGTGTGGATGCAAAGAAAAAAGTACTGATAGAAGGGTTCACCCCCAAGTGCTTCCTTCAAAGCTCATTCCATTGTTTAAACCTTTATATTAAAAAGAAAGTGTGCTTCCTATAACACTCAGAGGAAAAAGGAAATTAAAGAAAGTCTGTTAAAAGTGCCTGGGCCCTTACCTCCGCTTCGATTTCATCATAGAGAAACTGCTTGTTGAACCTGGTGAGGGCGTAGTGGGCACTATCATTGTACAGGTCCAGCGAATAGAGGACATACCTGCAGAGAGGGAGAGGGGTCAACCCAGCTGCCTACACATGCTTTCTTGGCTCTCACACTCTCCCCTCCACAGGAAATGTAACTCTAACTGTTTTCCCTTCTCATGAGGAAAAATAGTGTCTTTTTTCAAGCACCAAATCTGGTTCCTGTGAGTGCCCTGACAGCACAGCCCCCACCAGGCAGGTTCAACCCTCAGCAGGACAGGCTCAGCCACACTCAGGGTTCCTGGCAGGTCCACAGGGGCCTCCTGCAACTTCATCGTCTCACCATGTTTCAAACATTTTCATGCCAATTTGCAAGATTTTTAATAACCAAAAGAACGCATCATTTTCTTATTTTTAAGAACGAATTGCTTGACTTAAAAAGAAAAACATACAAAGGCCCTGGGCCCCACAGCTGGCCATTAACAGGCCTGTGAGGCCAAAGCCACTCTCTCCCTGAACAAAAGGTGGGAGCTAGCGGTCTCCAGAAGTAAGGTCTCGTTGAGGTCTCACTGAGGGCTCAAGCATGTGAGCTGCAGGCCCAGCGCAGCCCTTGGCAGGCACACACACGCATCAAGACCTCTAACTCTGAGGAACAGATGTCACTGCTGCTGTCGAGGGAAGGAGGGCCGCCCTCTTGGTGTGCACAGGCAAGGAAGATGAGCGAGGACTGCTGGGTGGGCCCCCGTCTGCCCACCACACAGCACCCTGTTTGCTAATATTTTCCCTCCAAAGGATTTCGTATTTTCTGACATCCTCCATAGTCTCTGTTCACCTGTCCTGAACCCATGCCTCACACTGCACATTTCCTCTCCCAAATCCATCTGGGTCAGAGGCCATGCCACCTCTCCCCTTGCCAAGTTCTCAGGACTTTGCTGGCACCCGGACACACTGGACTTATTAATCAGTTCTATTGCTCGGGCACCAGGTTTTAACCCAAAGCCAAGACACCTGTTTCTTTTATTGATCTCTGGAGTCTCACCCCAAGAATTATGACTTCAAATGAAGCACTGAGAACAGTCAGCCCAGAGCACAGTCAGCCCTGCCCCATCTCCCAAATGCCACCAAGGACCTCAATTTCCACGGACAGGAGGCTGGGACAGGCCTCCAGGACACTCACTCCATCATCGATGCCTCTTTGGTTTCCAGGATGTGGTCTGTCAGGATCCAGGGCATGGACATCTCAATAGGGAATTGGATTCTTCTGCCCATTGTCAACTCCAGAAAGAACTCTCGGAACCACAACTGTGAAAGGTCGCAGCACTGCTGCAGCGTCTTTTTCAAGCACCAAATCTGGTTCCTGTGAGTGCCCTGACAGCACAGCCCCACCAGGCAGGTTCAACCCTCAGCAGGACAGGCTCAGCCACACTCAGGGTTCCTGGCAGGTCCACAGGGGCCTCCTGCAACTTCATCGTCTCACCATGTTTCAAACATTTTCATGCCAATTTGCAAGATTTTTAATAACCAAAAGAACGCATCATTTTCTTATTTTTAAGAACGAATTGCTTGACTTAAAAAGAAAAACATACAAAGGCCCTGGGCCCCACAGCTGGGCATTACCAGGCCTCTGAGGCTGAAGCCACTCGCCCCCTGAACAAAAGGTGGGAGCTAGCGGTCTCCAGAAGTAAGGTCTCGTTGAGGTCTCACTGAGGGCTCAAGCATGTGAGCTGCAGGCCCAGCGCAGCCCTTGGCAGGCACACACACGCATCAAGACCTCTAACTCTGAGGAACAGATGTCACTGCTGCTGTCGAGGGAAGGAGGGCCGCCCTCTTGGTGTGCACAGGCAAGGAAGATGAGCGAGGACTGCTGGGTGGGCCCCCGTCTGCCCACCACACAGCACCCTGTTTGCTAATATTTTCCCTCCAAAGGATTTCGTATTTTCTGACATCCTCCATAGTCTCTGTTCACCTGTCCTGAACCCATGCCTCACACTGCACATTTCCTCTCCCAAATCCATCTGGGTCAGAGGCCATGCCACCTCTCCCCTTGCCAAGTTCTCAGGACTTTGCTGGCACCCGGACACACTGGACTTATTAATCAGTTCTATTGCTCGGGCACCAGGTTTTAACCCAAAGCCAAGACACCTGTTTCTTTTATTGATCTCTGGAGTCTCACCCCAAGAATTATGACTTCAAATGAAGCACTGAGAACAGTCAGCCCAGAGCACAGTCAGCCCTGCCCCCATCTCCCAAATGCCACCAAGGACCTCAATTTCCACGGACAGGAGGCTGGGACAGGCCTCCAGGACACTCACTCCATCATCGATGCCTCTTTGGTTTCCAGGATGTGGTCTGTCAGGATCCAGGGCATGGACATCTCAATAGGGAATTGGATTCTTCTGCCCATTGTCAACTCCAGAAAGAACTCTCGGAACCACAACTGTGAAAGGTCGCAGCACTGCTGAAGCGTCTCTTAAGGGATTCAAAGGACACCACATTAATCTTCCGTAAGCAGAAAAGACTCCACAGGCCGACACGAGAGGGTGCGTGCCAGGCTCTTAGCCGCGGGCCGTGGGGAATGGACAC
This sequence comes from Tragulus kanchil, assembly GCA_022376925.1. Lineage (NCBI taxonomy): Eukaryota > Metazoa > Chordata > Mammalia > Artiodactyla > Tragulidae > Tragulus > Tragulus kanchil. Next base: position 19,841,510 of record JAIOJX010000026.1, on the reverse strand, counting down.
GAGCACGTGCCATGCACACATGGGGGCCATGGACAAAGCCGCGTGTATGTGCGGACTCTCATTCACAAGCCCAGCCGTCAGCATCCAGCGCCACAAGCCCAGCACCACCCGCCAGCAGGACATGGTTAACACTGTGCACCTTCTGATGGGATTTGTTTTACTTGGGACACAGACACAGCATGATATGCATAGTTGGTCTATCTAATGCAAAATAAACAGACTGGGAAAAAAAAAGTTTCTATCATTTTATGAAGAGAAAAACAAAAGCCTTACTATTACTTTAAACCTCCAACACTTGCAGCTAAGATAGAGGCTTCCCACCCTGAACAGCAGCTACAGGACAGAAATAAACATGGACGGCTCCCTGAAGACAAAGCGCATCCATATGCGCCCTAGTCACCCCAGGACGGGATGTGCGACATGCACATGGGGCCACCTGCCACCTTCTATGCCTTCAGCTGGGGAGCGGTTTCTGATAGTTATCACTACCCGGGCCTCAAGCCAGGTAACATCTCTACTGGCCTGTGCTGCTGACCCAGTGAAGGTTGCAAAGACTTTGTGTCACTGGGCCAGCCCCAGCCCCACGGGCTTCACCCTCCCGAGGGCCATGCCGCACGGACGATGTCCCTGGCCGCCATCCACTTAAAGCTACAGGCGAGGGAGGGTTACAACACGTGTCACCATCTGGGTGCACGAAGGGACCACAGCAGAGGCAGCCAGCCAGGCGGGAGCATTCTAGACAGTGTTAGTGGTGTTAGAACATGCTGGGCCAGACACTGGTCAGCAGTAGGTCTTACCACTGAAATTTATCAAGTGGGTGTAGAAGAATGACTCGCGATGAAATTTTTCTATGTCCAATATGGTGGGCCCCTCAAGGCTACTTCTCAAGGTTTTCTTGGAACCACTTTTGTCTGCAATGAGGGACTCTAGCATGGTTCTCACCATGTAAAGCTGCATTATCCAAGGAAACATTTGTGGGGGAGAAAATATACATGGCACATTAGTTACAACAAACGCAGATAAGCCACGAGAGGGACTGCCGCACTGACATCACACTGGCTCCTTCAGGGGCAGCACTGGTCCACGCAGCCAAGTCGATGCTACTCAGGACAAAGAACTTGGAGCAGTGCTTCATGTCATAAACATCAACAAGAAAAACAAACAGTGTCTTACCACTAAAGGTTAAAAGAGGCGGATAGCGTAGGACTGCCTCAGAAACGCGTTAACCACATGCAAGAGTCTTTCCGCCCACAGACTTGAGCTGCCTGAGCAGCTCGGCAGAGCTCAAAGGACCGCCTAAACAGACTGGGAAAAAAAAAGTTTCTATCATTTTATGAAGAGAAAAACAAAAGCCTTACTATTACTTTAAACCTCCAACACTTGCAGCTAAGATAGAGGCTTCCCACCCTGAACAGCAGCTACAGGACAGAAATAAACATGGACGGCTCCCTGAAGACAAAGCGCATCCATATGCGCCCTAGTCACCCCAGGACGGGATGTGCGACATGCACATGGGGCCACCTGCCACCTTCTATGCCTTCAGCTGGGGAGCGGTTTCTGATAGTTATCACTACCCGGGCCTCAAGCCAGGTAACATCTCTACTGGCCTGTGCTGCTGACCCAGTGAAGGTTGCAAAGACTTTGTGTCACTGGGCCAGCCCCAGCCCCACGGGCTTCACCCTCCCGAGGGCCATGCCGCACGGACGATGTCCCTGGCCGCCATCCACTTAAAGCTACAGGCGAGGGAGGGTTACAACACGTGTCACCATCTGGGTGCACGAAGGGACCACAGCAGAGGCAGCCAGCCAGGCGGGAGCATTCTAGACAGTGTTAGTGGTGTTAGAACATGCTGGGCCAGACACTGGTCAGCAGTAGGTCTTACCACTGAAATTTATCAAGTGGGTGTAGAAGAATGACTCGCGATGAAATTTTTCTATGTCCAATATGGTGGGCCCCTCAAGGCTACTTCTCAAGGTTTTCTTGGAACCACTTTTGTCTGCAATGAGGGACTCTAGCATGGTTCTCACCATGTAAAGCTGCATTATCCAAGGAAACATTTGTGGGGGAGAAAATATACATGGCACATTAGTTACAACAAACGCAGATAAGCCACGAGAGGGACTGCCGCACTGACATCACACTGGCTCCTTCAGGGGCAGCACTGGTCCACGCAGCCAAGTCGATGCTACTCAGGACAAAGAACTTGGAGCAGTGCTTCATGTCATAAACATCAACAAGAAAAACAAACAATGTCTTACCACTAAAGGTTAAAAGAGGCGGATAGACGTAGGACTGCCTCAGAAACGCGTTAACCACATGCAAGAGTCTTTCCGCGCCCACAGACTTGAGCTGCCTGAGCAGCTCGGCAGAGCTCAAGGACTCCGCCATGGTGCGCACCAGGTACAGCTAGACACAGATAGACGGGAGAGTGTTAGTCACGTGGCATGGGACACCAATGCACGCAGACGGGTAAGAGGGTATGTGCATGCTGGCAGGTGGGACGGAGAGACCCCAGACGGGACCCTTGCCCTCCTCCCAAGTACCCCAAGAGTTCACACAGAGCCAGTAACATGCTCTGCTGGCAATTTTCTGAAAGGCTTGACAGAAGAGATTCTAAAAGCCCCAAATACAGAGCTGATGAGTGTGAAGCACAAAGTCCCGAAACAGGAGGGGAAAGCAGAGGGCAATAAAATCAGAGGTGAAAGCTGCCTTGGGTGGGGGTGGGGGGGCAGGAGGGAGCTGAGTGTGCCAGGAGAGGATCCAGCAGTCGTAGCTGAAGACCAGGGATACAGCAAAGCTATGTTTTCAAATTTCCAAAAATTTTATCTAGGAATTACCGTTTTTAGATCCAACATAAAATTATAACCATACCAGGGAACAGTATAAATACGGGCACACCAACTTTCACCCACATTTTGGGACTAGGAGTTGATGCAGTCCTATTAAGTTCTGCATGCAAATGACCAGACCTGGGAGTCATGGGGTATTTATACCCTAGGTTCACTTGGATGAGGAATAAAAGGGTAAAAAAGACCCAGAGAGTACTGAAATGAGGGTGAGGTCATTCTGCTCCCAGCCTCCCACCAATTCTGCAGCTGAGGTCAGCCCACACAGTAGAGCAAGGAACCAGAATTCTAGGCCCACGTGGCACTTTAATGCACCAAGTTACAAACAAAAACGCAAAAAAATAAGCCACGAGAGGGACTGCCGCACTGACATCACACTGGCTCCTTCAGGGGCAGCACTGGTCCACGCAGCCAAGTCGATGCTACTCAGGACAAAGAACTTGGAGCAGTGCTTCATGTCATAAACATCAACAAGAAAAACAAACAATGTCTTACCACTAAAGGTTAAAAGAGGCGGATAGACGTAGGACTGCCTCAGAAACGCGTTAACCACATGCAAGAGTCTTTCCGCGCCCACAGACTTGAGCTGCCTGAGCAGCTCGGCAGAGCTCAAGGACTCCGCCATGGTGCGCACCAGGTACAGCTAGACACAGATAGACGGGAGAGTGTTAGTCACGTGGCATGGGACACCAATGCACGCAGACGGGTAAGAGGGTATGTGCATGCTGGCAGGTGGGACGGAGAGACCCCAGACGGGACCCTTGCCCTCCTCCCAAGTACCCCAAGAGTTCACACAGAGCCAGTAACATGCTCTGCTGGCAATTTTCTGAAAGGCTTGACAGAAGAGATTCTAAAAGCCCCAAATACAGAGCTGATGAGTGTGAAGCACAAAGTCCCGAAACAGGAGGGGAAAGCAGAGGGCAATAAAATCAGAGGTGAAAGCTGCCTTGGGTGGGGGTGGGGGGGCAGGAGGGAGCTGAGTGTGCCAGGAGAGGATCCAGCAGTCGTAGCTGAAGACCAGGGATACAGCAAAGCTATGTTTTCAAATTTCCAAAAATTTTATCTAGGAATTACCGTTTTTAGATCCAACATAAAATTATAACCATACCAGGGAACAGTATAAATACGGGCACACCAACTTTCACCCACATTTTGGGACTAGGAGTTGATGCAGTCCTATTAAGTTCTGCATGCAAATGACCAGACCTGGGAGTCATGGGGTATTTATACCCTAGGTTCACTTGGATGAGGAATAAAAGGGTAAAAAAGACCCAGAGAGTACTGAAATGAGGGTGAGGTCATTCTGCTCCCAGCCTCCCACCAATTCTGCAGCTGAGGGTCAGCCCACACAGTAGAGCAAGGAACCAGAACCTGGGTGCTGGAGGGTCCCACAGCACGCCGTGGCACTTTAATGTCGAAGCCGCTCTTGGGGTCCTTCTCACCCCGCAAAGCTGGGTCGTTGAAGGGCTCGTGCCCTGTCTCCCAGTCACACACAGTCTTCCTGATGGCCTGCAGGACACTAAACCACCAGAGAAGTTGTTAGGGTGGGACACAGTGCTGACATCGTTGGCACTTTTACAATCACAGTATCTCCTAACCTAACCCACAGCCAACTCGGACACATGAATTTCCCCGGAGGGAACAGGAGGATGTAGTAAAGATCCAGTGCAGTGCTAAACTTCAAAAACAGATCACCTTCTTGTGGATGTTACCACCCCTACAAGATCTAATGTGCTCGCATTTTGCATCCATTAGCCCAGAAGTGGTGTTTTATTACCTAAATACTGAGTCACGCTAAGGGCAGCAAAAGGACAGACCCCAAACATCTACCCAGAGCTAAAACTTAACATTCCATTTTCTTATTTGAATATGAAGTCACCAACACAATCCTGGGGGCTCTGTCCCCACCTCATTTGGACATCGGGATTCCCCAATTCCCAACAGGGACACACCCACAAGGCCACCCTAATCACCTAGAGCTAGACTACACAGCTTTCCCGCACAGTAGTAGTGAGGCTCCTCACTGTAAGCTTGAACAAAAACTGAAAACATTAAACTGAAAATATGAAAACTTTCATTAAGCCCTCCAGGTGGGAGAACAAAAACAAGGAAGCCTGACAGTATAATAAGATCTTATTAGTGCTAAAGTCATACCATGCCAGGTGACAATTATATCAACCAAAAAGCAACAAAATGAAATCAATACATGTGAGCCCCTGTGAGCTTCATTTTATATAAATGTCTCTGAAAGGCAACTTTACCTAAAAGGCTAAACATTAATAGAAACCGAGCTCGAGACTACTATAGGATGTCTGCAATCCATATGAGCTTTCTGACTTATTTTGTAGGACAGGCCATAAGGAACAGAATCAAAAATACTCAAGTTAAATTTTGAGTCGAGATGAGATAATCACTTGTGTGTCCCTACAATCCTGATGAGCAGAACTGTCACACAGATTTTAAGACACTCCCAGGCCCTAGACAAACAAACCTTTGTCCCTGGGTCTCCAGACTGCTGACTGTCTCCAGACCCTTTGTAGCTGATTTACTGTGGGTTGTTCAGGTTAATAATTAGACTCATTGCACTTCACTTAGAGGAAATCCACCAGCATGTTTATGAAAACATAACTCTACAGTTGCTCAAACTGAATCGGATCCTTCAGTTGTGCATGACTATGCAGGAAAGTGTGTGCAGCGGGCTGACCTCTGGATGACATTCTTCTTCTTCTTGATGGCCTGCCTGAGAGGCTCCCTGAGGGTGACCTGGGAGAAGTCCTGCAGTGCGCATACACAGTGTGGCGGATGGCATGGTTGAACACACTCTCCATCCTGCCCATCAGCACCTGCAAGCCTTTGATCATGGCAATCACCTGCAGGGGAACAAATGATCTTCAGTGTGTGAGGGGGACAGGTAAGCGCCGCTGGCCTGACACTCCAGGGCGCTGCTTCCCCTGGGCCCAGTTCCCCTCCCGCTAGCCTCCTGGGTTTCTACTGTACACCTGCAGCTGTCTGTCCCTGTTTCTGGGTCTGACCCCATCCGACTACGAGTGCCTCGAGGGCAGGGACAGATCCGCTTGGCCTGGGGTTAAGAGGGTCATTTTGGTAACTGACTCAGAATTATTTCTGTATCTACTAGAGTACATCTCTGAGAAAGTTTTCAAACAAAAAAGAAGGAAAGATTCAGGAAATCCAATTTATTATTAACTGGAAAAGAAAAAATCCCAAATGCCATCTGCTAACAAAGGCACATAAGCCCTCCAGGTGGGAGAACAAAAACAAGGAAGCATGACAGTATAATAAGATCTTATTAGTGCTAAAGTCATAACATGCCAGGTGACAATTATATCAACCAACAAGCAACAAAATGAAATCAATACATGTGAGCCCCTGTGAGCTTCATTTTATATAAATGTCTCTGAAAGGCAACTTTACCTAAAAGGCTAAACATTAATAGAAACCGAGCTCGAGACTACTATAGGATGTCTGCAATCCATATGAGCTTTCTGACTTATTTTGTAGGACAGGCCATAAGGAACAGAATCAAAAATACTCAAGTTAAATTTTGAGTCGAGATGAGATAATCACTTGTGTGTCCCTACAATCCTGATGAGCAGAACTGTCACACAGATTTTAAGACACTCCCAGGCCCTAGACAAACAAACCTTTGTCCCTGGGTCTCCAGACTGCTGACTGTCTCCAGACCCTTTGTAGCTGATTTACTGTGGGTTGTTCAGGTTAATAATTAGACTCATTGCACTTCACTTAGAGGAAATCCACCAGCATGTTTATGAAAACATAACTCTACAGTTGCTCAAACTGAATCGGATCCTTCAGTTGTGCATGACTATGCAGGAAAGTGTGTGCAGCGGGGCTGACCTCTGGATGACATTCTTCTTCTTCTTGATGGCCTGCCTGAGAGGCTCCCTGAGGGTGACCTGGGAGAAGTCCTGCAGTGCGGCATACACAGTGTGGCGGATGGCATGGTTGAACACACTCTCCATCCTGCCCATCAGCACCTGCAAGCCTTTGATCATGGCAATCACCTGCAGGGGAACAAATGATCTTCAGTGTGTGAGGGGGACAGGTAAGCGCCGCTGGCCTGACACTCCAGGGCGCTGCTTCCCCTGGGCCCAGACCCTCTCCCGCTAGCCTCCTGGGTTTCTACTGTACACCTGCAGCTGTCTGTCCCTGTTTCTGGGTCTGACCCCATCCGACTACGAGTGCCTCGAGGGCAGGGACAGATCCGCTTGGCCTGGGGTTAAGAGGGTCATTTTGGTAACTGACTCAGAATTATTTCTGTATCTACTAGAGTACATCTCTGAGAAAGTTTTCAAACAAAAAAGAAGGAAAGATTCAGGAAATCCAATTTATTATTAACTGGAAAAGAAAAAATCCCAAATGCCATCTGCTAACAAAGGCACAGTGAATTAATATGCATAAAAAGTCAGAAAAAATGCAATGAACTGCTTGAAATTCATGTTTGTAATGGTACCAGACAAGATTCTGTCCTCATTTCACACGCATGTTTTCTGTTTGCTTGGAGGATTTATATGATGAACCTGGGCTGATTTTCTAATGAGAAAAAAAGGCAAAATTTCTATTTAAAAAAGTAAACTCTCTAATTGAAGTTAAATTGAAATCAAACTCACAGCAAGTTCAATGAAAATAAAACTACTACATATTCAAACTATGGAATGGAAGAAAGGTGCTAAAAGGTAAATTTGGAGTTCTGGCCTAATGTTTGTAAAAACTTAATACTTATCACCAATGTATAAAAAGATAAAACAACCCCCAAAAGTAGAGGGAAATGAGTATCTAAAAGCAAAAATTAATGGAATAGAAAATGAGCATATAACATAAGGTGATCAACTAAGATAAAGCTTTTTAATAAACAAAGTTCACTCAGAAAGATTGATCAAGAAAAAAAAAGATAAGACATGGATTACAAGCATTACAAATAAAGAGGGAAGACTATCACACAAACCACAGATACTAAGAGATTATGGGACTATAATGGAACAGTATAAACATACAACTAATGGAAGAGAATTAAGAGTCCAGAAATTAAGAGTCACATTTATAATCAATTTATTTTCAACAAGGGTGTGAAACAATTCAATAGGGTAGTATTATTTTTTCAACAAAGGTACATGTGCTCAGTGTGTCCAACTCTTTGCAATCCCAACAAAGAGTACTGAGGCAACTAAATATCATCAAGAATGAAGCTGGGGCTTCCCTGGTGGTCCAGTGGGTAAAGAGTTCACCTTGGGGCACTGGTTCGATCCCTGGCCTGGGAAGATCCTACATGCTGTGGAGCAGCTAGACCGGTGTGTCCAATTATGAGCCAGCGCTCTGGAGCACATGCGCCCAGAACTGGTGCTCTGCTACAGGAGAGGCCACTGCGATGGGAGGCCCACACAGGCCAAAGAACAAAAGATGGATGAAAATAAATAAATGAAAGACCAATAAAAGAGGTCAAGATTAAAAAAAAAAACAAAAAACAGCTAAGAATGAAGCTGGGGCTTCCCTGGTGGTCCAGTGGGTAGAGAGTCCACCTTGCAGTGCAAGGGGCACCGGTTCAATCACTGGCATGGGAGGATCTTATGTGCTGTGGAGCAGCTGGACTGGTTTGTCCTGTTGCGAGCCAGCAATCTGGAGCACGTGCGCCCAGAGCCAGTGCTCCGCGACCAGAGAGGTCACTGCAATGGGAAGCCCACACAGGCCAAAGAATTATGATGGATGAAAATAAACAAATGAAGGACCAATAAAAGAGGACACAATTAAAAAAAAAAAAAAAAAGAATGAAGCTGGACTCTTGTGTAGGAAAGGGTCATCTCAATAGCCTGGATGACCAAACTCTGCACATTCCCAGGAAAGGTCTTAGGAACCCACTCTGAACCACTGGAATACTCAGCCTGAAGAATGTGTATCTGGGAACTTCCCTGGCAGTCTAGTGGTTAAGACTTCACCTTCCAATGCAGCGGGTGTGGGTTAGATCCCTGGTCCAGGAGCTAAGATCCCACCTGCCTCCCAGCCAAAAAAGCAGGACATAAACAGCAGAAGCAATATTGTAACAACTTCAATAAAAACAAACAAACAAAAAATCTAAAAAAAAAAGGATGTATGTCTGAGGCTTTGGGCCATTTCAACAGCGATTTCACCAGGTACTTTTAGGCTAACAATGTGATTTATAGCAAACAGCTGTTTTTCTTCTAGGTCTAGAGTCAGAGTAGCTGAGTGCTACAGTAATTGTGCTACATGCCTACATTACTGACCCTCAATAAAAACCCTGGACACCAAGACTCAGGTGAGCTTCCGTGAATGGCAACACTCTGCATCTATTGTCATTCACTGTCAGGAGAATTAAACACATCCCCTGCAGTTCCAATAAGAAGGAGACACCTGGAGTTTGTATCTGGTTTCTCTTGAACTTAAGTCAGGTGTCTTTTCCCTTTGCTGATTTTAATCTATGTCCTTTTTCTGTAATAAATCATAACCTTGAACAGAATAGATACTTAGTCCTATGTAGCTTAGTCTAACAAATGTAGGCTGAGAGAGGTCTTGGGGACCTCTGACATAAGATCCTATCTCACACAATAAAAAAAATTAACTCAAAATGGACCATACACTTAAAAATATATAAGACAAAACAGAGAGCTAAATCTTGGTGACTTGGGTTAGGTGATTTCTTAAGATATGACACCAAAAGTATATGCAACCAAAGAAAAAATAGAAAAACTGAACTTTATCAAAATTAAAGACTTTTATGCTTCAAAAGACCATATTAAGCAAAAAGTAAACGGGAGAAAATACTGCAAATCATATGCCTGATAAAAACTGGTATCTAGAATATATAAAGAACTCAATAATAAAAAGACAATTAATTTAATTTAAAAATGGGCAAAGAATCTAAATGGACAATTCTCCTAAAATATACAATCAATTGTCTCAGTCACTCATGTCCGGCTCTTTGAGACCCCATGGACTGTAGCCCACCAGGCTCCTCTGTTCATGGGATTTTCTAGGCAAGAATACTGGGTGGGGGCCTTCCCTTGTGGCTCAGTGGATAAGAACCTGTCTGCCAATGCAGGAGACACAGGTTCGATCCCTGATCCGGGAAGATCCCACATACCGCAGAGCAGCTAAACCCACACATCAACAAAGATCCAGCACAGCCAAAAATAAATAAAAGTTTAAAAAAAAAAAAAAAAAAAAAGAATACTGGGTGGGCTGCTATTCCTCTCTAGGGGATCTTCCCGATCCAGGGCTTAAACCCAGGTCTCCTGCATTGGGAGGCAGATTCTACCACTACACCATGTGGGCAGCCACCAACAAGCACATGAAAATAAGCTGAACAACATTAGTTATTATAAAAATTCATATAATAGCACAATGAGACACTACTTCACATCTAGGATAAATAGAATCAAGACAGCATCAGGTGTTGGCAAGTGGTTGGAGAGGGTAGACTCTCAAAAGCACTGCTGGCGGGGATGTAAAGAAATGCTGCGGGCTTCCCCTGGTGGTCCAGTGGGTGAGGACACCGCCTTGCAGTGCAAGGGGCGCTGGTTCGATCCCTGGCCTGGGAAGATCCCACGTGCCGCGAAGCGGCTGGACCCATGTGTCCAATTACCGAGCCGGAGCTCTGGAGCGCATGCGCCCAGAGCCGGCAACGACAGACGCCACCGCGATGGGAGGCTCACAGGAGCCAAAAGAACAAAGACGGATGAAAATAGAGAAATGAAAAGATCAACAGAAGTGGCCCGCCCGCTCCCTTCCCTCCAACCCGACCCCCACCCAAAATAAATAAATAAATAAATCTTTAAAAAAAAAAAAGAAAGAAATGCTGCCACTTCATAAACCATCAGGCAGTTTCTCAAAATATTAAACAGAGATATCATATGACCCAGCAACTCTACTCCTAGATATATGATCAGAAGGAAGAAAAACAAGTCTACACAAAGACCTGCACACAAAAGTTACACTAGCACTAATTCATAAGTGAAAAAGCAGATCAACCCAAGTGTCTGTCAGCTAATATGGATAAATAAAATATGATATACACATATGATGGAATATTATTTGGCAAGGAAATGAATGAAATACTGATACATATGTGAACCTTGAAAATACTATGTTAAGTGAAAGAACCCAACCACAGCCAAATATTGTATAAAATGTTCAGAATAAGCAAATCTAGAGTCTGATTGTAGATTAGGTAGTTGCCGCAGGATGAAGGAAGGGGAAAATGCAGAGGTAACTCTTAATGGATATACGCTTCCTCTTGAGGTGAAAAAAAGTTCCAAATTTGTTTGCGATTGTACAATTCTGTGAATATATCCCTTCAAAGCACTGAATTCTACACTTTAAATGGGTGAACTGTAGATATGTGTGGGAAAAAACTGTTAACAAAAAAGAAAATACAACTTACCAAAACTGAAACAGGAAGAAATAGAAAATCTGAGCACTCCTATATATAGCAAAGTTGCAAAAACTATCCCATAAAGGAAAAGCTTCACCAGTAATAGACAACAGAAAAGACAGTAGTGGCACCCACCATTTTATGAAGTCAGCATCCAAAAACTAGAATGGAAAGCTATCAAGGTGTGGGCTAAGCACAGTGACCTCCTCCCCAAAAGCACCCTATGAAAGAGGGTGGTGGTAGCTGGTGCAGGTAACTTCACAACAGAGACACCTGATGGACACCCCTCAGACAAATGACCAAGGTCAGCACCAGCACAGATGGATGAATGAATCACACTGATAGCATGGACCTTTGATGTGATGTTATGCAAATGGAATTTCAGCTCTATGTTCTTCCTTTGCAAAAGCTACAACCTCAGTCTAATCACAAGAAAAACAACGGATGAATTCCAATTGAGGGATATTCTAAAGATGTTTGACTAGCACTTGTCAAAACTGTCAAGGTCATTATAGACAAGGAAAGCCTGAGACCCAGAAGACCAAAAGGACACATGATGACTACATGTGATATAGATCTTGGATCAGAGGAAGAATGTGATAGACAAAGCGAGGAAATATGAATAAAGCATAAACCTTCAGCTAATAATAATATATTAATATTGGTTTATTAAAAATATAATACTAACGTAAGATGTTAGAAATAAATGAAAAAGGGCATGGGGTATATGGGGAGCCACTGCACTACCTTTGCAATTTTCCTGCAAATCTAAAATTGTTCTAAAACAAAATATTAAAAGAAAAAAGTATTATTAAAAGTCACTCTTACAATGGTTAGATAGCATCACCGACTCAATGGACATGAATTTGAGCAAGCTCTGGGCAATAGTGAAGGATAGAGGAGCCTGGCATGCTGTCGTTCATGGCGTTGCAAAGAGTTGTTTTTTAAAAGAAAAAATTTTTTGGAAAAAAACTTTTTAAAACAACCCCCAACCCCGGTTTTTTAGGTTTTACTAAGTAAATTCACGTTGTTGTACAACCATCACCACCATCCATCTCCAGGTCTTCATTATCCCCAAATGAGGCTCTGTACCCATTAAACAGTAATACCCACCCCCACCCCAGCCCCAAAAGTCACCTACTCTCCTCAATGCAAAATCCAAATAAAAATCTCAGCAACATATATCCACCAATTTATAAAAAGGATAAAATATCATGATCCCCTATGTCTTTCCCTAGCTGCTACTTCCCACCAGCTCGTCCATCCAATGTCAGCATCCAAAACTAGAATCTAAAGCTATCAAGGTGTGGGCTAAGCACAGTGACCTCCTCCCCAAAAGCACCCTATGAAAGAGGGTGGTGGTAGCTGGTGCAGGTAACTTCACAACAGAGACACCTGATGGACACCCCTCAGACAAATGACCAAGGTCAGCACCAGCACAGATGGATGAATGAATCACACTGATAGCATGGACCTTTGATGTGATGTTATGCAAATGGAATTTCAGCTCTATGTTCTTCCTTTGCAAAAGCTACAACCTCAGTCTAATCACAAGAAAAACAACGGATGAATTCCAATTGAGGGATATTCTAAAGATGTTTGACTAGCACTTGTCAAAACTGTCAAGGTCATTATAGACAAGGAAAGCCTGAGACCCAGAAGACCAAAAGGACACATGATGACTACATGTGATATAGATCTTGGATCAGAGGAAGAATGTGATAGACAAAGCGAGGAAATATGAATAAAGCATAAACCTTCAGCTAATAATAATATATTAATATTGGTTTATTAAAAATATAATACTAACGTAAGATGTTAGAAATAAATGAAAAAGGGCATGGGGTATATGGGGAGCCACTGCACTACCTTTGCAATTTTCCTGCAAATCTAAAATTGTTCTAAAACAAAATATTAAAAGAAAAAAGTATTATTAAAAGTCACTCTTACAATGGTTAGATAGCATCACCGACTCAATGGACATGAATTTGAGCAAGCTCTGGGCAATAGTGAAGGATAGAGGAGCCTGGCATGCTGTCGTTCATGGCGTTGCAAAGAGTTGTATATGACTTAGAGACTGAACAACAACAGTTTTAGTGTACTAAGTAAATTCACGTTGTTGTACAACCATCACCACCATCCATCTCCAGGTCTTCATTATCCCCAAATGAGGCTCTGTACCCATTAAACAGTAATACCCACCCCCACCCCAGCCCCAAAAGTCACTCTTACTCATGCACTTCAATGCAAAAATCCAAATAAAAATCTCAGCAACATATATCCACCAATTTATAAAAAAGGATAAAATATCATGATCACCCTACTGTCTTTCCCTCATGCTGTAGTCATCACTCTACCCACCCAGTACATCGTCCAATCAGCAATGACCCTTAGCTATAAAAGGAATCAAAGACCCCTGCTTAATGTCAGTTCTCCTTTGAGCTGACCTGCTGTTCTAACAGCGTCTTCCATGCTGATTCTCCCTTAAACCGGCCCGCTGTACTCGCAGCGACTCTCCCTTCCCCCACTCTAATAAACTTTACTTTTCCCTCAAAAAAAAGAAAAAAAATATCATGATCAAGTTGAGTTTATACCAGTATGGAATGCAAGGCTAGCTCAATATTAAACCTGACTCAAAAAACTCTATCAATGTGAATCTAGCACATTAATGGAATAAAAAAATCATAAAGCTATCTTAATGGATGGAAAATGCTATGATAAAATATATTAGCAAACAAGGAATAGAAGGCTATTTCCCTGATCTGGGGAAGGCTAGCTACAAGGAATCTACAACAAATATACTGTATGTTGAAATGTTGAAAGCTTTCCCTTTGGGATGAGACACAAGACAAGAATGCCTGGAGTTTCCTTCCATTTAATGAGTACGGAAGGATCCTACCTACCAGTGTGCTTAAAAAAAAAGAAGGGAAAGAAAACCGTCATCATTTTCAGATGATTTGATTATATTAAGTAGAAAATACAAAAGAATCTATGTATAATTTATTACAATTAATAAGTGAGTTTAGATAAGTTGGTAGATATGAAGAAAAATACAAAATATAATTTTGATTTCAAATACCACTGATAAACATTTAGAAAAAAATTAAATATACCAAAAGTATCAAACACCTAGAAATAAAGCCAACAAAAGAAGTGCAAAGGTTTTACAGATGAAAAGAGGTATTAGACAATCTCAACAAATGGACATATCAGATTCATGAAAGAGTTAATATAAATTTGTCGATTCTTTCTAAAATGGTCTATATAGGATTCACTGGGACATGAATAGATGGTTCTGAAATGTATTTGAAATTACAAAGGGCAAGAAAAGCTAAGGAACTCTTGAAGAAAGAAAGACATACTTTAAAAGACACACAACTATTGTAATTAAGACCAAGGGATGTTAGGAAAGGACAGACAGATGGACCAGTGAATTGGAACATGAGCAGAAACACAACTACCTGGTTGTGTATGGTCACCTGACTCACAAAAGAGGAGTCAAGGAGAGTAGCTGGGAGGGTTGGAGGGGATATTTCAGATCTAAATGTGAAAAGCAGAATATGACATCCAGAAGACAATGTAGGAGACTATCTTCGTGACCTTGGGTGTATGCAAAAATTTCTTAAACAAGGTAGGAAACGAGCAGCTACAAAAGGTACATTCAGAAACTGGACTGCACAGAGATTAAGACCTGTTCATCAAAAGAGTCCTAAACATAGGGCAGAGCTGGGGACCACACAACTGCAAGAGAGGCTCCTTTCCCTTAAGTGCCTAGGTCTCAGCTTGCTCCTCTTGTGTGTACCAGTAAGAAGCCGCTGAGGCTCCCAAGCTCTCGCTCAGAACAATCCCTGATCTGGCCCAGAGGAGTGCCGATGCAGAGACCAGAAACCCACAACCTATTTTAATCTCTGTTTGATATCTGTGACAGATTCAAACAGCCACCCTACACAGATCCACCTGTATAAAATAAGCAATTCATTCACATTTTTTGCCTTTGCTCTGTAAAGCAAAGACAGTCTAAGGCCAGTGTCAAAAGAGGAAGAAAAAGCAGACAAGCCATACCTCCACCAAGGCGAACTTCTCCTCGCTGGTGTAGTTGTAGCGGGTGGCACGCTCATACTCCTCAGCATTGTCAGGGCAATCCTTGTTGGAGTACTTGTCCGTTGGGTGTACAAGCTTCCATGAATACTGGTGCGATCAAAAAAAGAGGGGCGAGAGCCACACTGAACATGAAATGCTTAACTGCTGGTCTGACTCATAGGACCACTGTCAGTGCTACCAAAGGTCAGGCTTCTATTACTGAGTCTGAGAGTCACACACACATACACATACTATGCATGCACACATGCGCGCGCACACACTACACATGAACGCATACACTGCCCATCTCCATAAAGCTGCAAAACATCCTGGAAATGTGACTTGGGGTTCAAGCAATACATCAAAAACTTAAGAAATACATCAGATAAAATGGCCTGGATATTTTATGTGGGATACCTAAGACCATAAGCATTTTAACAACATTTCTAAAATAATTAACCTTTCAAATAATCAAGTAGTCATCCAAATATAATAATCTTTGTTTGAGGAAAATAAACAACAAAAGGGGAAAGTCTTCTATGACTTATGAGTATCCAAACCTTTCTATGCATCATAAACCATAAACTAGTCCTAAACAAAAGAAAGTGATGGCTAGAAACACAGTGTTATTTTTTAAAAAATAAGAATCAAAACTCGTAACAATACAAAAGTAATTCTACCAGTATGTTTTAAAAGATAAGGACCTTTAATTCTAATATATGTAAACAAAATATACATTGAGCCATCTTAGAAACATTTAAATTAATACTCTTATTCCGAGTGCCAAAGATAAAAAGCCTATTTGTTCTTGATCCAAACGTCAAAGTTAATGCAAAAAAATAAAATCTATTCAGTTTACCGACAAGTTTAGTTCTGACTGACTACAGGATGCATTTCCAAATAAAAGAGAGCGTGCCCACCACTTCCATCACATGAGCACTCCACTGGGACAGCAGCTGCAGGCCCTGAAGAGCCAGGTCAAAGAGCTTCCGGTATTCAGCGTCTGTCTTCTGAGCCTCCTGGCGGCCTGAGCCGGTGACCACCTAGAGATGGCAGAGTGTCAAGAAGTCACCAACATCCAGGAAACCACCGATCAAAGCCACTCTAGGAGCCTACTCCAAATGTACACTGGCAAAAGTAGTTCTAAAAATACTAGTTTCTTACTTTAGATGATGCTACTGATTTGCTAACAAAGCAAAGGAATCCAGCTCTGGAAGGAACAGGAGCTGAGCGGCCCACCACGCTGAGCCCTGGTCACCCATCAAGGCAGAGAGTGCAGCTGTCCACATCCCAGTCAGCTGGACCCCCAGCATACCTCAGCATGGCTGCCGAGAGGCCCAGTGCGCCAGGAGAATGGGAAGTTGTGTTTGACTGGGCCTCCAATCTGACAGTGTACAAGACACACTGAGGACAGAGGTCACAGCAAATGATGCCACAGGAAATGAGGGAGGGCATGGTCATGAGGTGGGGGATGGTGTGTCAACCAACCGCAGCATATACAACTTATGTGGATCACAAAAACCTGAAAAAAATAAACCACTATGATAATGAGCAATTAGGGGAAATGGGAACAATGGTCAGCTATTTACTATTAAGGAATATGTACTTGTTTTTTAGGTTATTTAGGTGTGATGGAATTATGGCATGTTTTAAAAGGGCTCTTATCTTACACAGACACATGGGAAATATATTCAGAGGAGTGCTGTTATCTTGGATTTGCTTCAAGCTAAAACCAGGAGGAGCTACTCAAAAAGGGGGGATATCTGAGAGGCCAGGACTATTCTCTCCCTTTCTGTGCTTGAAAACTTACTTAATGGAGAAACAAAACAAAAACGAACAATTAAAAGGGAGCCCTCCTACACTGTTGATGGGAATGTAAGTTGGTGCAGTGACTGTAGGAAACAGTAAGGAGATTCCTTTAAAAACCTAAAAACAGAATTTCCATATGATCAGCAATCCCACTCCTGGTTATATATCTGGACAAAATTATAATTCAAAAAGATACATGCAGGGGACTTCCCTGGAAGCCCAGTGGCACTTCCAATGCGGGGGGCATGGGTACGATCCCGGATCAGGGAAGATCCCACATGAATTGCAGTGTGGTAAAAAAAAAAAAACAACATGCACTCCTATGTTCATGACAGCACTATTCACAACAGCAAAAACCACCGATCAAAGCCACTCTAGGAGCCTACTCCAAATGTACACTGGCAAAAGTAGTTCTAAAAATACTAGTTTCTTACTTTAGATGATGCTACTGATTTGCTAACAAAGCAAAGGAATCCAGCTCTGGAAGGAACAGGAGCTGAGCGGCCCACCACGCTGAGCCCTGGTCACCCATCAAGGCAGAGAGTGCAGCTGTCCACATCCCAGTCAGCTGGACCCCCAGCATACCTCAGCATGGCTGCCGAGAGGCCCAGTGCGCCAGGAGAATGGGAAGTTGTGTTTGACTGGGCCTCCAATCTGACAGTGTACAAGACACACTGAGGACAGAGGTCACAGCAAATGATGCCACAGGAAATGAGGGAGGGCATGGTCATGAGGTGGGGGATGGTGTGTCAACCAACCGCAGCATATACAACTTATGTGGATCACAAAAACCTGAAAAAAATAAACCACTATGATAATGAGCAATTAGGGGAAATGGGAACAATGGTCAGCTATTTACTATTAAGGAATATGTACTTGTTTTTTAGGTTATTTAGGTGTGATGGAATTATGGCATGTTTTAAAAGGGCTCTTATCTTACACAGACACATGGGAAATATATTCAGAGGGAGTGCTGTTATCTTGGATTTGCTTCAAGCTAAAACCAGGAGGAGCTACTCAAAAGGGGTGATATCTGAGAGGCCAGGACTATTCTCTCCCTTTCTGTGCTTGAAAACTTACTTAATGGAGAAACAAAACAAAAACGAACAATTAAAAGGGAGCCCTCCTACACTGTTGATGGGAATGTAAGTTGGTGCAGTGACTGTAGGAAACAGTAAGGAGATTCCTTTAAAAACCTAAAAACAGAATTTCCATATGATCAGCAATCCCACTCCTGGTTATATATCTGGACAAAATTATAATTCAAAAAGATACATGCAGGGGACTTCCCTGGAAGCCCAGTGGCACTTCCAATGCGGGGGGCATGGGTACGATCCCGGATCAGGGAAGATCCCACATGAATTGCAGTGTGGTAAAAAAAAAAAAAACAAACAACAACATGCACTCCTATGTTCATGACAGCACTATTCACAACAGCAAAAACATGAAATCATACTACTCTGCCATTAAAAAGACCAAAACAATGCCATTTGCAGCAACATGGATGCAACTAGAGATTATCACACTAAGTGAAGTAAGTCAGACAGAGAAAGATGAGAACCATATGATACCACTTAAATGTGGAATCTAAAACATGGCACAAATGAACCTATCTACAAAACAGATTCACAGACAGAGAACAGACTTATGGTTGTCAAGGCGGAGGTGGGTGGGACTGGAATTTGGAATGAAAGCGTGTAAAATATTATATACAGGATGGATAAACAACCACGTCCTAGCACAGGGGACCATATTCACCATCACATGATAAACCACAATGGAAAAGAATATTTTAAAAAGCATGTCTATATGTGTGTAATTGAGTCACTTTGCTGTAAAGCAGAGATTGAGACAACATTGTAAATCAACTGAACTTCAATTTAAAGAAAGAAAGTGTGGTACTGGCATAAGGACAGTTGTAAAAGTCAATGGAACTGAACTGAGAGTCCAAAAATGAAGCCTCAGGATTACAATCGACTGATTCTCCCTCATCTAGTTTTACCAAGATATAACTGATATATATGTAAGGTGCTAGAAGGAAGGGGAATGAGGAGTGACTGCTAATGGCTTCAGACTTGCTTTGAGGGCGATGACAACAATCAATAATAGATTGGTGATAGTTACACAACTCAGTAAACATACTATAAACTTTTATATAGCATAATTCTGTAGGTAAATTGTCTGGTATGTGCATTATATCTTCATAAATCTGTTCAAAAATAAACTGAGCAAAGCTTTCAAAGGAAGATCTCCTGTCTCTGATTAAAACCATCATCTAATTATAAAGGCACTACGGCAGACCCCAGAAGGCAGGCAGAAACCATGGATGCTGTCAAATGCTCCTATTTGCAGAGGTAGAAATCAGCTCTCCATGTTGTTTGAGGGTTCCTCATGAACTCAATTTACAACTGCATCTAGAAGTCCTGGGGGCTGGCCCCCATCTCTACTTTGTCAGCAGTCCACCTGGAGTCTGCAAGGAGGTGTCACGCCTCAAGCATTCGAGCTATCTTTCAGTCATTTTGGCTATATACTGACTGATGCCTGTGCATGAGGGATGAGGTGCTTGTTGTCTGGCAGTGGGGCAGAACCGGCAGACAGAGTTGCTCCTTTCAAATGTAATGGTTCTTCTGAGAATCCCACGGTACTATCATCTCAAAAATCAGACCTGTGTATGTAGCCCCAAGTCCCCAGGTTCCTCCAGACCATACGGAGCACCCACCCATGCCACTGACCATGGTTCTGACCCTGACCTTCGTGCCTTGTCTGCTAGGATGTGAGAAACAACCCTCCCACCGCTCCTCCTCCTCTCAGACCCCTGCCCTACTCCTCCACATGTAATGCTATCCTGGAGCCAGGTTTGGAGCAGGTACGGGCAACGTGACTGGTGCAAACAAGAACGCAGAGAACCCAGCTGGGAGGAATTAACAGGCCTATGGTCAGAGAGAGCGCATGACCTCCTACACCCAACTCCCAACTTCTCTGGGCACTTAACGTTATCTTCCCGTCAACTTGGAGGCTCTTGCACTTCCTCCCTCTAGACAGGAAGGAGCACAAGTCAGAACACCCTTTCTGTTCCTGATGTCCTCGACGCTTCCCTCCCCTCTTCTAGCAGCTTGGAACCATGCAAGTAGACTAGGAAATGCACTTAATTCATGGTCTCAACTCAGTCCTTTCCTTTGGGATCAATGCTAATATTTTTCCAAAACAGTAAGATGATTTTTGTACAGCTGAACACATCCAAACAAACTCCATTATATTATATCTACAATGCTTTATCCACTATAATGGGAGCTTGTTAAGTACATGGTGCCAAACCATGCTTCTCAAAGTAAAGATAGGCAGTATTTTAGTTCAGAGTATACCAGGACCACACCAGACCTGGCGCTGCCAGGTGTGCACGGCAGGCAGAAGCCACTCACCTCGCTGTTGCTGTAGCGGGCCAGCTCCGAGATGAAGCGCATGTGGTCCTCCCGGATCTGGACCATCTGCTCGCAGATGTTGTACTGTGGGCTGCTGCTGGAGGACGTGCAGGTCCATCTGGCGGTAAAGGGGAAACACGCGTGACCTGAGGGGCACCTGGCCGAGGACACATGCACAGCTGGTCAACCTGGGAGCCCCAGTGCAGCAAAGATGGGGAGATGCAGAGGAAATATAGAATTCTCTGCATAGAAACAGCCGGGTCTGCCTCATCTCCATGTGTCAGGGCTGTATCCTACATTCTCGTGCCTGCATTTTAAAAAAGGAACCATAAATCCTCCTTAACCAGCAAACTACTTTCCACAAAGCTGAGAGTTTGACATGTTACTGCACAGTTGGCAGAAACTAATATTTATTCATTATTCACATATGAAAATATAAACTAGAGCTCCAAAGACTCAAGAACAAAAGCTATCCTTAATGGGAGAGTTGAAATGATACAATTTGGAAATTAAACAGTGTTGCCATAACTATGTATACCACACATCATTTCAGTAGCAAACAGATACAGTCAACATAGTGGAAAGAATAAAATATGTTGGGGTTCTGGGCAGAAAGCACGGGCCTTCGGGCTCAGAGCAGTTCCTTTGGTTTCCTCATAGTGAGCACCAACTGGTACCATGTTTTTAACAAGTTTGTCCCCTTTGCTAGGAAAAAAGGATACAGATTACCAGTTTTCAAGATGATCAGTGTATTATCTCAGGCTGCATTACTTTTTAACTTTAATTCCACTATAGGATGACGTGATGATTATGGCGGCATTGGCCAAGGCAGCTCCTTGAGTCTGCAGCAAGCACACAAGGCCCAGGCCTGTGCCAGGGTTTACTCTCCTACACTGGTCTTCCTGCAGGCCCCCGACAGCATGTCTGCCTCAGGACAGGCAGGGAGCCTGGAGCCAGACGCCGACATCTGCCCACTCTGCCCCTACCCCCTAGGGCCAGACACAGGTGCTAGGCTGTTGGGCT
This sequence comes from Tragulus kanchil, assembly GCA_022376925.1. NCBI lineage: Eukaryota > Metazoa > Chordata > Mammalia > Artiodactyla > Tragulidae > Tragulus > Tragulus kanchil. The sequence goes on along the minus strand of JAIOJX010000026.1, from coordinate 19,819,911 downwards.
GAGCTCTCAGAGCTGACTGCTGCACGCTTTGGGCAACTGCCTCAGTGGCCGTGAAACAAAGCATTTACTTGGTAATAATGGCAAATGACTTATACCAGATCGTACTAAAAACAAAGCATGCAAAACTCCTTGCTCCTGTTTCTTTTATTGATTTCAGCATTACTTATGATATAGAGATGATTGTGTTTGGTAGAGCAGGAGTTGTATATTGTTAACTTAAATTACGTATTTCCATTGTAGCATGGAAATCAGTACACTCTCCAAATCACAGCTCACGCTGATGTGGAAATGAAGAGAGGCTTCAGTTTAGTGAATGTAATTTTTTTTTTGAATTTTTAAGGGATATTTATTTATTTATTTATTTATGGCTATCCTGGGTCTTTGTAGCTGCGAAGGCTGCTCTCTAGTTGCGGTGCTCAGGCCTCATTCCAGTGGCTTCTCTTGTGGTTCCCAGGCTCCAGAGCACAGCCTCAGTAGTTGCGGTACATGGGCTGTGTTGCTCCGTGGCATGTGGCAGTGAATGTAATTTTGAGGAAGATGATCACGTATCAGATTCAATGGCAGACATGTTAGGAAATACCTGGCCCAGAGGCTGACAAGCTGCATACAGCGTAGACCCAATGTGACCAGTTTTTATGTGGCCCTAGAGCCACACAAAATGGTTTTTACAGATTTAAAGAATCAATTTTTAAAAAAAGTAACAAAAACAAGAAAAAATATGTGACACGTGTGACCAGAAAGGCCTAACATGTTTATAATTTGGCCTTCACAGAAAAATACTGCTAATCTTCGAGTAACTCAATGGAGGTAATGGAGACCACAGATTTGGCAAAAGTTAATAAAAGCATCTTATGAAACTCAAGTGGCTAGGTGGAAGGTATAACAAAAAGTATTAAAAGTATTATGTATTTAGTATCACTTGTAACTACGAGCTCCAGATCCTTTATGACAGGAATTGGCCAACTTACTCAGTACAGGGCCCTAAAGCAAGTACTTTATGATTTGGGGGCTACACTGTCTCTGTATCAGTCATATAGCCATCACCTTAAAGAAAAAAAAAAAACTTTAAAAATGTAAAGACCACTCTCAACAACCGGTACCTTACAAAAATAAGCCTGGTTTGGTTCTGGACTGTGGGTGATAGTTGTATAACCTCTGTAAGTTGCACACAAACACCCAGCCTCTCCCCACCAGGCTGGCTGTTAAGCTTTTATCAGCACCCAGAGAATTTATTCATACTTCCATATATGTGACCAACACTGTCACAGAACTCTTTATGATGACGGAATAATTCTGTATCTGGGCTGACCAAAACAGTACACCCTGTAAGACATTTGAAATGTGGCCATTCTACTAAGGAAATAAACTGCACTTGTAAATGAATTTAATGCAAACACCCACACATGGAAAAGGCTACCATATCAGGTATGGGGTAGAAAATGTCAAAGATGGCCTCTCTGGATAGATACGCAGCGTGTCAGGAACCACAGTGAGAGCTCTGCACCCTGCTGACTGGGCAGCTCACTCTGTGCCTACCGGGACTTATTTTCCTCATAGTGGGCGCTGGTCTTGATGTATCTTGCCAGTTCTATTTGCATGTCTCCAAACAGCGGAACCACCTGAAGCTGCTGTATTCAAAGAATCAAAAAATCCAGCGTCATTATATATGTTTAGTCACCAAATACAATCTAAGAAGAATGAGTACTGCTAATAATTACTGTGGGTTGAATGCTACTCACTGACTGCAAAAAAGTTGTAAACAACTTCTACTTTCACTTCAAGAACCAATTCAAATACTAAAATTAACCTACCTTTTTTCTAGAACCATGCTCACAAAAGATGAGAAACAACCTGTATTTCTATTTACTAGGAACAATTAGGAAAAAAAGGTAAAGAGGAAAAATTGAAATAGCATCCAAAAAACTAAAAGTATGTACTATTAAATCTAACAAAATATGTAAGACTTCAAAACAAAACACTACCAGAAATTCTAGAAAAATTTTAAAAATTCTAAGTGAACAGAAAAATATGTTAGGTTCATGTACTGAAAGACATGGTATTTTTAAAATATACACTGGATATTCATCCAATAGAAATGTGCATACATGTGCACAAATGAGAGCAGCACTGTTCACACAAGCTAAAACCCAGAAACAAACACACATCATCACAACAGGATGAATAAGTAAGTGCAGTTTAGTCATAAAATGTAGAGCGACACCACAATGAAAAAGAAAATGAAAAACTACAGTGGCAGGCTCCCATAGGGATGATCTGACAAACAAAGTGGGGGCAGCTAGACATAAACAGACTACATAAGGGATGATTCCTTTAGACAAGGTTCAAACCCAGGCAACACCGGTACAAGGGCACGAGACGGTCTACCCTCACCCAGCCACCTGCCACCACTGAGCTTCCTACTATGGAACAAAGTCACAGAGGCTGACCTCCCATAGTTCAAACTACATACACTTCCATAAAAAGGCTTACCTAAAAACTGTAACTTACCTTGAAGTATTTGTCAATTTTAGATAAGTTTATTCTTTTCTTGGCATCTAGTTTATAAATGTTGCTGACACTTCCATCCATCAAATACAGACCAAACCCCATGACCTAAAAATCACAAAATGGCACATAAAGCTCAGACCCGCATGTTTAATTACCCATAAACACATACACTGCTATACCTCATAACTTTGAAATGATAATTCATTCTTTCAAAAATCACTTTTAAAAAACTGTAGTTGACCTACAACACTGTTAGTTCCAGGTACACAACATAGTGGTTTGATATTTCTATACATGAAAAAATGTTCACACACACACACACAAAAAATGTTCACAAGTATAGTTACCATCAGTCACCATGCAAAGACGGACAACATTAATGACTACATTTTCAAAGCAACCCATTTCATCCTATGGATTCACTTATTTTGTAGCTGGAAGTCTATTCCTCTTCTCAGTTCCTGTTTGGTTTCTGTATCTATGAGTCTGTTTTATATTTATTCACTTGTATTTTTTAGATTCCACATACAAGTGAAATCATATGGCATTTGTCTTTCCCTACCTGACGTATTTCACTTAGCATAATACTCTCTAGGTACGTTCACAAAGAGGAGGATTTAAGTTTTTACGGCTGAATAATATTCCATTCTATCTATGTAATCTTCTTATGCATCTGTCAATGTACACTTAGGTTTTCATGTCTTGGCTATTGTTAACAATGCTGCATATATCTTTTTGAATTAGTATTTTTCTTCATATAAATACCCAGAAGTGGAATTGCTAGATCCTATGGCAATTTTTTTCATTCTGTGAAGAACCACCGTATTGTTTTCTATAGGGCTTTAGCAAGTTACATTCCCAGCAAATTCCAAACTGCAGCAGAGCTCCCTTTTTCTCCTTGCGCAATGCTGTATGATCCAAAAGGTACTAAACAGACTACATAAGGGATGATTCCTTTAGACAAGGTTCAAACCCAGGCAACACCGGTACAAGGGCACGAGCGGTCTACCCTCACCCAGCCACCTGCCACCACTGAGCTTCCTACTATGGAACAAAGTCACAGAGGCTGACCTCCCATAGTTCAAACTACATACACTTCCATAAAAAGGCTTACCTAAAAACTGTAACTTACCTTGAAGTATTTGTCAATTTTAGATAAGTTTATTCTTTTCTTGGCATCTAGTTTATAAATGTTGCTGACACTTCCATCCATCAAATACAGACCAAACCCCATGACCTAAAAATCACAAAATGGCACATAAAGCTCAGACCCGCATGTTTAATTACCCATAAACACATACACTGCTATACCTCATAACTTTGAAATGATAATTCATTCTTTCAAAAATCACTTTTAAAAAACTGTAGTTGACCTACAACACTGTTAGTTCCAGGTACACAACATAGTGGTTTGATATTTCTATACATGAAAAAATGTTCACACACACACACACAAAAAATGTTCACAAGTATAGTTACCATCAGTCACCATGCAAAGACGGACAACATTAATGACTACATTTTCAAAGCAACCCATTTCATCCTATGGATTCACTTATTTTGTAGCTGGAAGTCTATTCCTCTTCTCAGTTCCTGTTTGGTTTCTGTATCTATGAGTCTGTTTTATATTTATTCACTTGTATTTTTTAGATTCCACATACAAGTGAAATCATATGGCATTTGTCTTTCCCTACCTGACGTATTTCACTTAGCATAATACTCTCTAGGTACGTTCACAAAGAGGAGGATTTAAGTTTTTACGGCTGAATAATATTCCATTCTATCTATGTAATCTTCTTATGCATCTGTCAATGTACACTTAGGTTTTCATGTCTTGGCTATTGTTAACAATGCTGCATATATCTTTTTGAATTAGTATTTTTCTTCATATAAATACCCAGAAGTGGAATTGCTAGATCCTATGGCAATTTTTTTCATTCTGTGAAGAACCACCGTATTGTTTTCTATAGGGCTTTAGCAAGTTACATTCCCAGCAAATTCCAAACTGCAGCAGAGCTCCCTTTTCTCCACATCCTTGCCAGCAACTGCTGTCTCTAGTCTTTTTCACAATATCCATTCTGACAGGTGTGAGGTGATACGTCACTGTGGTTTTGATTACCATTTCCCTGATGATGAGTGATAGTGAGCATCTTTTCATGTAGCTCTTGGCCATCTTTATGTCTTCTTTGGAAAAAATGCCTATTCAGATCCTCTGTCCGTTAAAAAAATTTTTAGAGTTGTACAAGTTCTTTGTCTATCTCAGATAGTAACCCCTTATTGAATATACTGTTTGCAAATATCTTCTCTATTCATTAGGTAGTCTTTTCGTTTTGTTGATAAGTTTCCTTCACCGTGAAAAAGCTTTTGAGTCTTTATTTTTGCCATTGCTCCCCTTTCCTGAGACGGATCAGAATTTTTTGTTTTTGCTAAAACTAGTACTGTCAAAGAGTTTTCTTCCACGAGTTTTATGGTCTCAGGTTTTAACAATTAAATCTTTAATCCATTTTGAGCTCTTGTATATGGTGTGAGAGGCTAGTCCAGTTTTCTAAACACCAGTTATTGAAGAGGCTGTCTTTCCCCTGTCACATATTCTTGTCTCTTTGTCAGAGATTAATTGCCCATTAAGTGTGAGTTTACTTCTGAGCCCTCTGTTCTATAGATTTATATGTCTGTTTTTGTACCATACCATCTTGTCTTGACTATAGCCTTGTGGTACAGTTTAAAATCAGGGACATACCTTCAGTTTTGTTCTTCTTTCTCTTGTAAGATTGTTTTGATTATTTGGAGGTCTTTTTTGTTTCCATACAAATGACAGAATTATTTGTTCTACTTCTATGAAAAATGCTATTGGTATTTTGATAGGGGTTGCACCAAAACTGTAGATTGCCTTGGGTAGTATGGGAATTTTAATGATGTTAATTTTTCCAATGCCCAAAACACAACAGATATTTCCATTTGCTTGTGTTTTTGTGCAAGTATTGTTACACAATGCTGCATATATCTTTTGAATTAGTATTTTTCTTCATATAAATACCCAGAAGTGGAATTGCTAGATCCTATGGCAATTTTTCATTCTGTGAAGAACCACCGTATTGTTTTCTATAGGGCTTTAGCAAGTTACATTCCCAGCAAATTCCAAACTGCAGCAGAGCTCCCTTTTCTCCACATCCTTGCCAGCAACTGCTGTCTCTAGTCTTTTTCACAATATCCATTCTGACAGGTGTGAGGTGATACGTCACTGTGGTTTTGATTACCATTTCCCTGATGATGAGTGATAGTGAGCATCTTTTCATGTAGCTCTTGGCCATCTTTATGTCTTCTTTGGAAAAAATGCCTATTCAGATCCTCTGTCCGTTAAAAAAATTTTTAGAGTTGTACAAGTTCTTTGTCTATCTCAGATAGTAACCCCTTATTGAATATACTGTTTGCAAATATCTTCTCTATTCATTAGGTAGTCTTTTCGTTTTGTTGATAAGTTTCCTTCACCGTGAAAAAGCTTTTGAGTCTTTATTTTTGCCATTGCTCCCCTTTCCTGAGACGGATCAGAATTTTTTGTTTTTGCTAAAACTAGTACTGTCAAAGAGTTTTCTTCCACGAGTTTTATGGTCTCAGGTTTTAACAATTAAATCTTTAATCCATTTTGAGCTCTTGTATATGGTGTGAGAGGCTAGTCCAGTTTTCTAAACACCAGTTATTGAAGAGGCTGTCTTTCCCCTGTCACATATTCTTGTCTCTTTGTCAGAGATTAATTGCCCATTAAGTGTGAGTTTACTTCTGAGCCCTCTGTTCTATAGATTTATATGTCTGTTTTTGTACCATACCATCTTGTCTTGACTATAGCCTTGTGGTACAGTTTAAAATCAGGGACATACCTTCAGTTTTGTTCTTCTTTCTCTTGTAAGATTGTTTTGATTATTTGGAGGTCTTTTTTGTTTCCATACAAATGACAGAATTATTTGTTCTACTTCTATGAAAAATGCTATTGGTATTTTGATAGGGGGTTTCACCAAAACTGTAGATTGCCTTGGGTAGTATGGGAATTTTAATGATGTTAATTTTTCCAATGCCCAAAACACAACAGATATTTCCATTTGCTTGTGTTGTCTCCAATTTCTTTCAACAACGTCTTATAGCTTTTCAGGTCTTTTTTCACAGTACAAGGGTCTTCCCGAAAGTCCCCTGGACAGCAAGGAGATCAAATCAGTCAATTTAAAGGGAAATCAACCCTGAATACTCATTAGAAGGACTGATGCTGAAGCTGAAGCTCCACTGTTGTGGTCATTTGATATGATCAGCTGATTCATTGGAAAAGTCCCTGATGCTGGGAAAGATTGAGGGCAGGAGAAGAGGGTATCAGAGGATGAGACAGCTAGATGACACCTCTGATGCAATGGACATGAACTTGGGCAAACTACTACAGGAGGTGGTGAGGACAGGGAGGCCTGACATGCTGAAGTTCATAGGGTCAGAATTGGACATGACTGGGTGACTGAATAATAACAAGTCTTTTACCTCCTTGGTTAGATTCATTCCTAGGTATTTTATTCTTTTTGACAAAAATGGAATTTTTTAAAAATTTATCTTCCAGGGGCCTTCCCTGGTGGGCCCCACTGGAAGTCTTCACCTTCCAATGCAGGAGACAAGGGTTCAGATTCTGGTCAGAGAGGTAAGATCCAACATGGCTTGTGGCCAAAAAACACAGAAAATTAAGATAGAAGCAATATTGTAATAAATTCAAAAAAGACTTTAAAAAATTATTTTAAAAAAAAGGTTAAATTTATCTTTCCGATAGTTTGTTGCTGGCGTGTAGAACCACTATGGATTCCTATACACTAAGTTTACATCCAGCAATTTTACTGAATTCATGTATTAGTCCTAATATGCTTCATTGCTTTAAACAAAGATGTGTGAGTTTACTTCTGAGCCCTCTGTTCTATAGATTTATATGTCTGTTTTTGTACCATACCATCTTGTCTTGACTATAGCCTTGTGGTACAGTTTAAAATCAGGGACATACCTTCAGTTTTGTTCTTCTTTCTCTTGTAAGATTGTTTTGATTATTTGGAGGTCTTTTTTGTTTCCATACAAATGACAGAATTATTTGTTCTACTTCTATGAAAAATGCTATTGGTATTTTGATAGGGGTTGCACCAAAACTGTAGATTGCCTTGGGTAGTATGGGAATTTTAATGATGTTAATTTTTCCAATGCCCAAAACACAACAGATATTTCCATTTGCTTGTGTTGTCTCCAATTTCTTTCAACAACGTCTTATAGCTTTTCAGGTCTTTTTTCACAGTACAAGGGTCTTCCCGAAAGTCCCCTGGACAGCAAGGAGATCAAATCAGTCAATTTAAAGGGAAATCAACCCTGAATACTCATTAGAAGGACTGATGCTGAAGCTGAAGCTCCACTGTTGTGGTCATTTGATATGATCAGCTGATTCATTGGAAAAGTCCCTGATGCTGGGAAAGATTGAGGGCAGGAGAAGAGGGTATCAGAGGATGAGACAGCTAGATGACACCTCTGATGCAATGGACATGAACTTGGGCAAACTACTACAGGAGGTGGTGAGGACAGGGAGGCCTGACATGCTGAAGTTCATAGGGTCAGAATTGGACATGACTGGGTGACTGAATAATAACAAGTCTTTTACCTCCTTGGTTAGATTCATTCCTAGGTATTTTATTCTTTTTGACAAAAATGGAATTTTTTAAAAATTTATCTTCCAGGGGCCTTCCCTGGTGGGCCCCACTGGAAGTCTTCACCTTCCAATGCAGGAGACAAGGGTTCAGATTCTGGTCAGAGAGGTAAGATCCAACATGGCTTGTGGCCAAAAAACACAGAAAATTAAGATAGAAGCAATATTGTAATAAATTCAAAAAAGACTTTAAAAAATTATTTTAAAAAAAAGGTTAAATTTATCTTTCCGATAGTTTGTTGCTGGCGTGTAGAACCACTATGGATTCCTATACACTAAGTTTACATCCAGCAATTTTACTGAATTCATGTATTAGTCCTAATATGCTCTTACAGCTTCCCTGGTAGCTCAACTGGTCAAGAATGCACCTGCAATGCAGTTCAATTCCTGGGTTAGGAAGATTCCCTAGAGAAGGGATAGGCTACCCACTCCAGTATTCTTGCCTGGAGAATTCCATGGACAGAAGACCCACGGGGTCACAAAGAGTTGGACACGACTGAGTGACTTTTACTTCACTTTCTTGCTACTGTCTACGTATAGTATCATGTCATCTGCAAACAGTTAACAGGTTTACTTCTTTCTTCCCAATTTGGATTCCTTTTTTCCTTTCTCTGACTCCTGTGGCTAGGACCTCCAATACTATGCTGAATAAAAGTGGTTAGTGTGCCTCATCTTGGAGAGAATATGCTTTCACTACTGAGTATGACATTAACTGTAGGCTTGTCATATGTGGCCTTTATTATGTTGAGGTATATTCCTCTATATCTACTTTAAGATTATCATAAATGGATATTGAATCTTGTCAAGTTTTTCCCATATCTTGAGGTGGTCATATGACATTTATTTTTCAATTTGTTAATGTGATGTTATTACATTGATTAATTTGCAGTTATTGCAGTTAGTGAATTATTCTTGATTCCTTGGGATAAATCGCTTTTGATGGAATGGTCACCTTCTCCCCACCTCCACCTCCCAACCTCTCTCGCTCTTTCTAAACAACACAAGTCCATCAATCTAATGTGTTGTTTAAAACCTGGGTTTCTTGATTTTCTGTCTGGTGATCTTTCTATGTGACGTAAGTTAAACTTGCCTATTATTATTGTGTTATTGTCAAGTTCTCCCTTTATGTTTACTAACATTTTTTGTTATTACTGTTAATCATAACACATGAATGAGTTGCATTTCGAGAGTACATTCTTAAGTCCTATTTGTTCAAGTCTAACAAAGCTAGCTAAGTACCCAACTAACATAATCAGCTATATAGTACTGTACTATAATAGGTTTATAAAATTTTCACACAAATAATACCTAAAAAAACAAAACAGAACACTCTTAATCTTATAGTACAGTAACCTGAAAAGTATAGTAGTACAGTACAACAGCCAGCATACAGGGGCTGGCATGGAGCAAACCAGAAAGACTTACTGACTTGACAGGGGAGAGGAGGTGGGAGACGGCAGAGTTGAGTGACCGTCAGTAGCGGGAGACAGAGAGCTAGCTGCAATTTCACTCATGCCTGACACTGACGGCACAGGTTCTGGTCCCTTGCTGAATTCAATTGTATCTGTCCTCCTGAAACAACCGTCCAGTGATGTCTGGGTAGCAGCTCCCCTTTTTACACACTGGGTCATCTGCAAACAGTTAACAGGTTTACTTCTTTCTTCCCAATTTGGATTCCTTTTTTCCTTTCTCTGACTCCTGTGGCTAGGACCTCCAATACTATGCTGAATAAAAGTGGTTAGTGTGCCTCATCTTGGAGAGAATATGCTTTCACTACTGAGTATGACATTAACTGTAGGCTTGTCATATGTGGCCTTTATTATGTTGAGGTATATTCCTCTATATCTACTTTAAGATTATCATAAATGGATATTGAATCTTGTCAAGTTTTTCCCATATCTTGAGGTGGTCATATGACATTTATTTTTCAATTTGTTAATGTGATGTTATTACATTGATTAATTTGCAGTTATTGCAGTTAGTGAATTATTCTTGATTCCTTGGGATAAATCGCTTTTGATGGAATGGTCACCTTCTCCCCACCTCCACCTCCCAACCTCTCTCGCTCTTTCTAAACAACACAAGTCCATCAATCTAATGTGTTGTTTAAAACCTGGGTTTCTTGATTTTCTGTCTGGTGATCTTTCTATGTGACGTAAGTTAAACTTGCCTATTATTATTGTGTTATTGTCAAGTTCTCCCTTTATGTTTACTAACATTTTTTGTTATTACTGTTAATCATAACACATGAATGAGTTGCATTTCGAGAGTACATTCTTAAGTCCTATTTGTTCAAGTCTAACAAAGCTAGCTAAGTACCCAACTAACATAATCAGCTATATAGTACTGTACTATAATAGGTTTATAAAATTTTTCACACAAATAATACCTAAAAAAACAAAACAGAACACTCTTAATCTTATAGTACAGTAACCTGAAAAGTATAGTAGTACAGTACAACAGCCAGCATACAGGGGCTGGCATGGAGCAAACCAGAAAGACTTACTGACTTGACAGGGGAGAGGAGGTGGGAGACGGCAGAGTTGAGTGACCGTCAGTAGCGGGAGACAGAGAGCTAGCTGCAATTTCACTCATGCCTGACACTGACGGCACAGGTTCTGGTCCCTTGCTGAATTCAATTGTATCTGTCCTCCTGAAACAACCGTCCAGTGATGTCTGGGTAGCAGCTCTTTTTATCTCATCACAGATGACACAGTAGCACTGGACTGTGCCCTGAATGGCTGCTACAACCTTCATGTGCTGTTCTACACTTGGGTCCTCTGCCTCAAAAACTAACAGTGCCTCCTCAAAATCCCCTTGGCATTTCCCACATCTTGAAACTCTTCGATTCTTCAGTTATAACTTCTTCCTTTTGTCTCTCTTCATTCTTTCTCTGAGCCTCCAATTCCATCAGGTTTTCATTAGTAAGTTCCCCACGCTGCGTAACAAGGAGCTCAATAAAGTCCTCTTCTTGCAGATCTAGCTCCTCTCTGGACATCTCATCCACCTTCTTGAATGCACAAAACTGTGAACAAATTTCAGGCAAAAGTTCTTCCAAACCCCATTCTTGGTGATGGACATACCCTCAGGCGAAGCAAAGTCAATGTTTTTTAAGGCCTTGAACATATAATCCTGCGGGGAGCTGCCCTGTTTCAAGGGGTTTCCTTTAAGGAAACATAGCCCTGGGAGCTGCCCTGGCAACAGGGGCTGATAACAGCATAGCTCTCTGTCCCGCCACCCCAGGTGTTGTGAAGACGTTCCTTAGCTATTATGAAGAACACCCGGAGCCTCTTTAGAGGGCTTGAGGAGCATTATGACCCAGAACCATTGTAATAACATATCAGGAGGTAACACCTAGTTTATGATCGACACCTGGCCTAAAGTACGTGTTATGATCGACACCTGGCCTAAAGCACATGTTATGATCGACGCCTGGCCTAAAGCACGTGTACACAATTACTTGGTGAAGTATAAAAGGGAGGAGCGAATTCAATAAACTTGTCAGCAACTTGTCAGCAACCTCTAGAGTTGTCTGCCTTCTTGCTGTCCCTCTCAACCCCATCTTTTCTGTCCTTCTTTCTTTTCTTAGCCTATCTGCCACTCTCTTCAGGACCTGTTCGATTGCCGGCGGGCCCGGCATAATCCTTCCAAAATTGTGTCAAGTAACAATCTGGTTCATCACTCACCTTTACTGTTGAGGAAAAGTATGATGTAAATAATGTTTCTTAAATGTTGCTATAACTCCCTGGTACATAGGTTGGAGGAGTGACATAGTATTTGATAGCAGATGCACTACTCTGCTGTTAGAATGAAAGCTGTTTTTGAATGCAGGGTGGCCTGGAGCACTATTGAGCAGCAAAAGAGTGTTAAATGGCATATCCTGGTCCAAGCAATTACTTCTCCAGGATAAAGTGGTGGAAAAACTAGTCCTGGAAAATGGCTTACGTAATCCAGGCTTTGGGGTTACTCTTCCACAAAAGAGGGTAAGAGCCTTAGGCTATGTTTTTAGAGGCTCTTGGGTTCTCTGAATGATAAATCAAGAGGCTTCAGCTTCATATTGCTGGAAACACTGCCACCAAAGAGGAAAGTAAGCCTATCCTTTGCCCCTTTATAGGCTGACATCAACTTTCCCTCCTTACTGCTGTAACTTGTTCTGGCATCGTCTTCCAGTACACTCCTGCCTCATCCACACTGCAACTTGCTCTGCTAAACATGGGCCTTTGTCAATAATTTCTCAAAGCATTTCAGGAAATTCCCAGGCAGCTACCGTATCTGCACTTGCTACTTCACCACTTTTATTTCATGAAGGTTGGCTCTATCCTCAAATTGATCCAACTAGCCATGGCTGGCATTAAAAGACACACCCTCTAATTCTTTACCATGTTTCTTCTTCAAGTCTTTACAAAGGCTCTTAGCTTTCTCTTGAATCAGCATTAAGCTGAGTGGCTGTTCCTGCATCTACACACTGAGAAGTTTCTCCATCTCCTCGATCATTTTTGTACACATTACTGTGATATCATAGGCCTAGTGAACTTCCAGTGTTTCATGATTTTGGCCTTGTTCTTTTGAATCATGCTGATGGATGAACAATTCATGTTATAAGAACAAATGACATCTACCATCATTTAGCCTTGCTTTACTCTCCTCTCTCAATTATTTTTACTTTTGTTTCCATCGTTACCACTCAGTGCTTCTTAGCAGTACCAGTTATAATACTGCTGATTTTATGCTTGCTCCTAGACATCCTGGGTTTGATATACTGTACTGCTGCATTCTCTATTGTACTATACAGTAAACACAAAACACAACCACTTGAAGACAACGCACACATGACAATGTACACTAGTTATATAAATTAACTTATGTGTTGAACATGCAAACACACATTTATGTCTTTGAAAGTTTGCAACTGGAAGGTCCGTATGTAGGGGACTTGCTGCAGTTGCTTTCTATACTTAGGCATTTCTATGTTTGGAACAGTTATATTTACAATTATTATATTTTCCATGCCCTCCTCCCAGGGATCTTCCCAACCAGGGATTGAACCCACATCTCTTATGTTTCCTGCATTGGCAGGCAGGTTCTTTACCACTAGAGCCAACTGGGAAGCCCAATCATGATGATACAGTGTACTAAATTTCTAGGAACTATGCCTTGCCAAATAGAATCTGGCACAACCTTTGCTACAAGAAGCTTTACCCTGGGAAAAGCCCTTGACCTAAACCTCCTTACCCACAAAGACATTCTTCTAAGATGGGCATGAGACCTACCTGGTCCTGGGCTCAAGCCTGGGACACATTCATGGGAATGTGTCAAGGACTTGTAGTGAAAACTGCATGAATTGGCTTCCCTGGTGATCCAGGGGGGTATAGTCCACCTTGCAGTGCAAGGGGCGCCAGTTCAATCCCTGGCCCTGGAAGATCCCATGTGCCACGGAGTAGCTGGACCGGTGTGTCCAATTCTGAGCCAGCGCTCTGGAGCGTAAGCGCCCAGAGCTCATGCTCTGCAACAAGGGAGCCCACTGCAACGGGAGGCCCACACAGGCCAAGGGATAAAGATGGAGGAAAAATAAATAAATAAAAGAATCAATAAAAAAGAGGCCAAAATTTTTTTAAAAAATGCATGAAGGGGGGAAGATGCTATATGTACACACACACATACAAGCATGAGAGAAAAAGTTGGCAAAACAATCATAAAGTGGAGCCTATTCATGAAAACAAGGCTGCCCCTTTCTCATAGTGCTGTTGGCAGTTTTCCTTTACCACACGTACTTTGAGAAGCATGTGTTTCTCACTGGGCGTCAGGTACATCCTATTCTCGTAGTAATCCACGCACAGATTCACAATGTCTGCTAGGAGCTCTTCGTAGCCAGAAATCACTTCGAGCTGCTGCTGCAGAGACTGAAACACAGAGTGAGATGTCACTAACCGCTCTCTGCCCCTCAGGCCCTCCAACGCGCCCCATCAGCCAGAGTGGCAAGAGTGTGGGTTACTTGTGTGATCTTGTTGTGGTTGGCTAGGAACATGGACAGATTTTGTGATTCCTGGATGGACTGTGGATCTGCCATCTTACGTAAAAACTGAGCAGCCCTATAAAAGGAGGGGGAGAAGGGTTAATCAACCAACATGCTTAATGACATTTAAAAAGAAAAAAAAAAAAAAAAAAGCTTGGGAAAATCTAAATGACTTTCTTCTTGCTACAGTTATCTGTAGAAATGTGCACCACAGATGCTGGTTATGATTTCAGCCTCCTCTAGCTTCTCCCAACTCCAGGTAAGTCTCTCTGCAATGTGGACAGCTCATGGCCCTGCTGTCTATAGCTGACAGACTTCCCTTCTATGGAAGCCACCTCTGGGCTTCTTTGAAGGGCACTGACACAATGGCCTCCCATCTTGGCTCTGCGTCCCCAAGTCTGAAAAAGGCTGACTGATTCCAGTGCTGAGCGACAAAGATGGCCAGCACCGTTTAGGTTCTCTGCTGGGAAACTTTGGGGCAGCCCAACTTCCCACCAGTCAGGGACCATACAACACATAGTTCTGTGCCAAAGGTCTAAGACAAAATCCTGATTCCACCACCAACCTGCAGTTCCAGCTTGGACAAACCCAAACATACGGTACCAAGTCTAATATGAACAGTGCGTTTCCAAATCACCAATCAATATTCTAACACCGACTGGGTGTCCTGCAATCAACTTAATTCTGACACTGACTGAAGATAACATCAGACTCCGTGGACAACGATGAGAAAAGAATGGGGCTTCTATGCCCTCTCAAAATCCAACTTAATTCCCCCGACCCAACTTTTGGACTGAAGATCATCACTGGCAATGGCATTTCTCATAGTGCTGTTGGCAGTTTTCCTTTACCACACGTCTTTGAGAAGCATGTGTTTCTCACTGGGCGTCAGGTACATCCTATTCTCGTAGTAATCCACGCACAGATTCACAATGTCTGCTAGGAGCTCTTCGTAGCCAGAAATCACTTCGAGCTGCTGCTGCAGAGACTGAAACACAGAGTGAGATGTCACTAACCGCTCTCTGCCCCTCAGGCCCTCCAACGCGCCCCATCAGCCAGAGTGGCAAGAGTGTGGGTTACTTGTGTGATCTTGTTGTGGTTGGCTAGGAACATGGACAGATTTTGTGATTCCTGGATGGACTGTGGATCTGCCATCTTACGTAAAAACTGAGCAGCCCTATAAAAGGAGGGGGAGAAGGGTTAATCAACCAACATGCTTAATGACATTTAAAAAGACAACAAAAAAAAAAAAGCTTGGGAAAATCTAAATGACTTTCTTCTTGCTACAGTTATCTGTAGAAATGTGCACCACAGATGCTGGTTATGATTTCAGCCTCCTCTAGCTTCTCCCAACTCCAGGTAAGTCTCTCTGCAATGTGGACAGCTCATGGCCCTGCTGTCTATAGCTGACAGACTTCCCTTCTATGGAAGCCACCTCTGGGCTTCTTTGAAGGGCACTGACACAATGGCCTCCCATCTTGGCTCTGCGTCCCCAAGTCTGAAAAAGGCTGACTGATTCCAGTGCTGAGCGACAAAGATGGCCAGCACCGTTTAGGTTCTCTGCTGGGAAACTTTGGGGCAGCCCAACTTCCCACCAGTCAGGGACCATACAACACATAGTTCTGTGCCAAAGGTCTAAGACAAAATCCTGATTCCACCACCAACCTGCAGTTCCAGCTTGGACAAACCCAAACATACGGTACCAAGTCTAATATGAACAGTGCGTTTTCCCAAATCACCAATCAATATTCTAACACCGACTGGGTGTCCTGCAATCAACTTAATTCTGACACTGACTGAAGATAACATCAGACTCCGTAGGACAACGTATGAGAAAAGAATGGGGGCTTCTATGCCCTCTCAAAAAACCACTCTGCACCAAACTTCCACATGTTCACCAACCCTGAAGCTCTCCAAACCCTGTCCTTTGGGGTTTTACGGAGGAATCCTCACATGTGTTTAATTAGATCACTGGACACTGGCAATGGGTTCAACCTCTAACCCCTCTCTCCTCTCTGAAGTCAGGAGGATAGGACTGAAAGTTCCAACCCTCTTATTCCAGGGTTGGTTTTTCTGATGGCCAACCCCCACTCTTAAGTTAACTAGGGGCTTTCCAAAGTCAGCATATTAACATAACAAAAGAAACTTTATTGCTTTCATCACAGAACATTCCAAGGGTTTTAAGGAGCTTTGTGCCAGAAATGAGGATGAATATATACTTAATATAAATCAATACACGGGGCTTCCCCTGGTGGTCCAGTGGGTAAGGACACCGCCTTGCAGTGCAAGGGGCGCCGGTTCGAGCCCTGGCCTGGGAAGATCCCACGTGCCGCGGAGCGGCTGGACTGATGTGTCCACTATCACCGAGCCGGAGCTCTGGAGCGCATGCGCCCAGAGCCGCGCTCTGCAGCGACAGACGCCACCGCGATGGGAGGCCCACAGGAGCCAAAGAACGAAGACGAATGAAAATAGAGAAATGAAAGACCAATAGAAGTGGCCCGCCCACTCCCCTCCCTCCCCAACCCAACCCCCGCCCAAAGTAAATAAATAAATAAATCTTAAAAAAAAAAAAAAATCAATACACACCTCCTGAGCTCTCCTGACTTTCACCAAATCTGTGGAAAACAAGAGCTTTATGACCTACTCATGGAGCTGACATAGGAACAGTGGACACAAAAGGACCTGTACACTGAAGTCCAACAATCCTGCACAACATGAGCTGAGTCTCTTGTTTTTTAAAGCATTATGAAAGAATATATAAGGATTTTATATACCAAAGGTTTCCCCTAAAACGTTTAGGACCTATCTATGCAACCTAGAACCTCAGGAGTTTTACTTAAGAAGAGTTTTCATGGCAAAAACTGGTAACCTATCCCAAATGTCATTTCCTTTCCTTCCAGGTTCAGAATGAACCCTGAATTTCTGTGGTGCAGCAATATGCCTCAATTCCACACTGGGCTCAACTGCTTAGCCATGAAATACAATGCAAAACTTTGTAAGGCATGTGAAAGTTTACTTATAAGAGATGTTGTGGGCATGCGCCAACTTCCTCTTTGCCGGCTGGAACCATGGAGGGCACAGAAGAGAAGAAAAAGAAGGTTCCTGCTGCGCCAGAAACCCTTAAGAAAAAGCGAAATAATTTCGCAGAGAAAGAGAAAGAAGTTTGCCCAAAAGATGCTTCGAAAAGCAAGGAGGAAGCTTATCTATAAGAAAGCCAGGCACTACCACAAGGAATACAGGCAGATGTACAGGACTGAAATTTGAATGGCTAGAACAGCATGCAAAGCCGGAAACTTCTGTGCCCCCACAGAACCTAAATTGGCGTTTGTCATTGGAATCAGAGGTATCAATGGTGTAAGCCTAAAGGTTCAAAAGGTATTGCAGCTTCTTCACCTCCATCAGATCTTCAATGGCACCTTTGTGAAGCTCAACAAGGCTTCAATTAACATGCTGAGAATTGTGGAGCTGTACGTTGCATGGGAGTACCCAAATTCGAAGTCAGTAAATGAACTGATCTACAAGCATGGTTATGGAAAAATCAGTAAGTAGCGAATTGCCCTGACAGATAACACTTTGATTGCTCGATCTCTGGGAAAATGTGGCATCATTCTGCAGGGAGGATCTGATTCACAAGATCTATACCATTGGAAACGTTTCAAAGAAGCAAATAACTTCCCGTGGCCCTTCAAACTGTCCTCTCCACGAGGTGGAATGAAGAAAAAGACCACCCATTTTGTAGAAGGTGCAGATGCTGGCAACAGGGAAGACCAGATCAACAGGCTTATTAGAAGGATGAACTAAGGTATCTACCATGATTATTTTTGTAGTCTGGTCAGTTAATAAACAGTTGAAACAAACAAACAAAAAAAAGATATTGTGGGGCCTTCAGCTCTCCTCCTTTCCTGCTAACCTGAATGCAGAGATGAAACCTGGAGCTCAAGCAGCCATTCTGGACTACAAGGCAACACACAGAGACAGCAGGAGCCCTGGTTCCTGCACAGTGTGGAACCTACTCAGCTTCAGACCACCTACATCAGACTTTTCAGGGGAAAAATAAACTGTCATCTTGCTTATTTCTGTAAGTTTTCAAAAATTATATGTAGTAAAATAATATTAACTGGTATGTTTACATTCTGTATTAAACTGTTCACTGTATTGATTTGAGTGGTTGTTGAAGCTGCAGGAATGGAAATTAAGAAAAGGACCAAGAATACCTGTTTTGATTTTCCTTAAGCTACACCATGACAACATGGGTTATCTGGTACTTGTACTTGGAAGAAATTTTAACTATCAGCAAGGTGCAACTAAACAGGTGTTTGTTTGTTTGTTTTCTTTTAATAAAACGTGTTTTGGGGCTTCCCTGGTGGTCCAGTGGGTAAAGACTCCGCCTTGCAGTGCAAGGGGCACCGACCGGTTCAATCACTGGCGCGGGAAGATTCCACATGCTGCTGAGCAGTTGGGCTGGGGTGTTCAATTATGAGCCAGTGTTCTGCAGCACATGCTCCCAGAGTTTGTGCTCTGTAACGAAAGAGGCCACTGCAATGGGAAGTCCACACAGTCCAAAGAATAAAGACAGATGAAAATAATTAAATAAAAATAAATAAAAGAGGGCAAAATTAAAAAAAAGAAAGAGTGTTTTGAGTGCTGACTGTGGGAGTGAGGGCTAGGGAGGAGCAGGGGTTATTATCTGGGAAAGTGAGTCAACAGAAGGTTCACCAGAGGTCACAGGAAGAGGCTGCTGGAAGGGTTAGGGGTACCCCACCCCTCTTCTGTGCTCAGGGTAGTCTGGAGGACAGCAAAGATGCTGGGCAACTTGTGAAGGCCTCTAATGGCCCTCCACAGAGCATCCCATCTTTAAGCCTGTTTTCCAGACTGAGCTTTGAAATAAAAGTGCTGCTGCTAAGACAGAGAGAAAAGAAACCTTTTTAAAAGGAAAACCCACTGGTGCTGTCCAGCTTCCCATTTCTCTGATAAGTCAGAAAAGCTGAGAAATCTGATCAAAATCATGTGACAAGTGATTTGTGTCGTCAGAAGCAGAAGCTGTCCTCCTGGCCTGGGGAGCTCAGAAGCCCCACACTGCACTAAGAAGCCCATGCTTCATGCACTTGGAATCCCACAGACACTGGCATCAAATGGAGACAACTCCAGACTCTCCTACTGGAGAGGAGATAACAGGACAACTCAAAAGATGTTGTCATTCTGAAGATCTACGCTTCCGTGAAGAGCTGAATCTAGGTAATGAATGGAGCGCCTGAACTTATCTCACATGAACAAGGTTTGAAGGCCGGAAGATCTTGCTTCACCCCTACTGCGGATCCATGCTCAAATCTGTTTCATGCTACATCTCAAGTCGATCTTGTTTTAAAGACACAGCAATGGTTGCATGATTTTAGATGTGTACTCGGGTTCAGGGTAGGCTGCCCCCAAATATGTCTCTGTGGCATACAGAGTTATTCTAAATTAGTTACTTAAACATCTGCAGAAAGGACATTCTGACCTCCTCTGTGCCCATGAAAGCAGGAAACAATTTCCCACACGAAAGGTACCTCCTTGTACTAGGTGGTCAGGAGGCATCCTCGTCACCAGAAATGGGCACTCAGGCGGTGTGAACAACCTTCCTACCTCCTCATTCACTGATCAGCCCAACTCAAACTTCTCTATCTTGTCAATTCTTGACAGGTTTATGTTTTCTTTGTTTAAAGGTTACTTTATCTTGACACCTCCCCTATACTTAAGAAACTAAATTTGTTTTTCTTTTATTAGTCTATGCTTTCTTAAAGGCAGCACTCGGGCAAGAACCTAGAAGAGCACAGGAAAAATTACTTTTCTTCCTCTACAAATGAAACCACACCCTAGTCAGATGCAAAGTTAAATCTCTTCTAATTCAATTATATAGCTAAGATTCACTGTCTAGCAAAGGAAACAGAAGTCAGCACCTTATTCCAGCCAACTTGTTTTAACAATGGCACAGACTTTCTCTAGGGAGTTGGTTAGAGGATAGCTGGTCTGCTCTACCTGCCACCAGCAAACTCAGTCTTACAGACACACTGCTGTGCCATGCCAACCTTTTTCTACTCTTTTCTAGAAGTTGTCTACATTCAGAAAGAAAACCACCCTGGAAGACAGCTGATTTGGTGGACACTATGGGTCCAGGGACCAGCTATACCCACTGCAGCAATGGTGCATGCCTGCCAAGGATACTCACTTGCCCGCCAGCAGAAACGATCCAGCAGGCGTGGCGCCTCCTACCCTCTAGACCAGATGCGTCCCCAAGACTCACAGCAACACTGCTCTTGTGCACAGTGTACTCTGGGGTGCTGGGAGCCCAGAGCCCACTCAACACAGAAGCCTACAAGAATGCCTCGCAGGGCTCACAACCCACCCCAGGGGCACACTTCCAGCCAGGGTGCCATACCCACCAGGCAAAGGCACTTGGAAGCCCAGGTACGAAGTCCAGGCGTGCTCACCTCTTGTAGGCTGAGTGGTCATTCTTCACACTGCACTTCATGTTCTTCAACTCATCCAGCACAGCAAACATGTTGATGAACTTGCCCAGGGTGATCAGGTAGGCTTCAGACACAAAGTCCTTCCTTCTCTCCGCGTGGCACAGGCGCCTCACCTCCCCACAAAAACGCTCAATGGCGTTTCTCTGCACAGAGGAACCGGGGGCAAACATGCCACTTTCAGGGACGGGCTGACCCCAGGCCCAGGTCCAAGCACTGGGTCCATATTCATGTTACTCATTGATGAAACGCCCAACCAACAGGTGCATATTTACAGCACAGGTAAAGAGACATGTTTCTAGAGAGTGATTTCCACATGCCTTTGCTCTGTAACAATTATCATCAATTTTGCATTTTACCAATTACGTCCCTAAAGTAAAATAATTTTGTTGATTATTCCAGCAAAGATACTGAGCAAAATGCTCTGAATGAACACCTGTAAAGCAGATTACTTTAGGTTTCAGAGTTGAAAAAGTGAGAGGATTTCTACTTGACAAATTTTAAGATAAAACAAAATTCATCACTTAAGGAGTTCTATCTTCCTTTGCTAAAGGAATCTATAATAAAAACTTTCACATAAAAAAAACAAAAACCTTTCACATATATCCAGAGTAAGTCTTTAAAAATTCAGGAAGTCCCCTCCCTGTGGCCACCCTGCCCAGCCCAAGGCCAGAAACCAGGTACTACTCTTTCTAGAAGGAAAAAAGGGACAGCTGATTTGGTGGACACTATGGGTCCAGGGACCAGCTATACCCACTGCAGCAATGGTGCATGCCTGCCAAGGATACTCACGCCCAGCAAACGATCCAGCAGGCGTGGCGCCTCTACCCTCTAGACCAGATGCTCCCCAAGACTCACAGCAACACCGCCCTTGTGCACAGTGTACCCTGGGGTGCTGGGAGCCCAGAGCCCACTCAACACAGAAGCCTACAAGAATGCCTCGCAGGGCTCACAACCCACCCCAGGGGCACACTTCCAGCCAGGGTGCCATACCCACCAGGCAAAGGCACTTGGAAGCCCAGGTACGAAGTCCAGGCGTGCTCACCTCTTGTAGGCTGAGTGGTCATTCTTCACACTGCACTTCATGTTCTTCAACTCATCCAGCACAGCAAACATGTTGATGAACTTGCCCAGGGTGATCAGGTAGGCTTCAGACACAAAGTCCTTCCTTCTCTCCGCGTGGCACAGGCGCCTCACCTCCCACAAAACGCTCAATGGCGTTTCTCTGCACAGAGGAACCGGGGCAAACATGCCACTTTCAGGGACGGGCTGACCCCAGGCCCAGGTCCAAGCACTGGGTCCATATTCATGTTACTCATTGATGAAACGCCCAACCAACAGGTGCATATTTACAGCACAGGTAAAGAGACATGTTTCTAGAGAGTGATTTCCACATGCCTTTGCTCTGTAACAATTATCATCAATTTTGCATTTTACCAATTACGTCCCTAAAGTAAAATAATTTTGTTGATTATTCCAGCAAAGATACTGAGCAAAATGCTCTGAATGAACACCTGTAAAGCAGATTACTTTAGGTTTCAGAGTTGAAAAAGTGAGAGGATTTCTACTTGACAAATTTTAAGATAAAACAAAATTCATCACTTAAGGAGTTCTATCTTCCTTTGCTAAAGGAATCTATAATAAAAACTTTCACATAAAAAAAACAAAAACCTTTCACATATATCCAGAGTAAGTCTTTAAAAATTCAGGAAGTCCCCTCCCTGTGGCCACCCTGCCCAGCCCAAGGGCCAGAAACAGCCAAAGGCAGGGTGAAGCCCACCAGAGTAAACAATGGGATGAAAACACCTGAAAAACCAGATGAATCGAAAGTACAAGCATATTGATAGAAAGCAGTCTTTGTGCAGGATACACAAATTCTCTTCCAAGGGAAGAGGAGAAGTGAAACACAGAAGCAGCATTTATTCTGAAACGGCCAGTCATGCTTTAGCCTGTCAAAGGTTCAGTTCCCTATGGCAGAGCTGGTGTGACCATCTGAATTTACACGCTCTTTGTTTAGTTAGTACATGGTGCCAGCCTCTCACTTCTCTGAACTAAACCCTTAGGGTTATTTCATGGTTTTACCTGGAAGTACATAAAATTCATCAGTTTTGTGACCTCAGGCTCAAGGACCTCCACGGTTTTCTCATAAATTTCCACTCTGTTAGGCTGTTCATTACATTTCACCTGGGAACAAACAAGCAAGACACAGACAGGCTTCAACCCACAGAGAATGTGGGGAATTGCTGGGGTAGGGCAGGCCAGGACGGAGGGTATGGTTTGACCGGGTGGGAAAGACGGCAAGGGGTGAGGCCTGGGTGGGGAGCAGTGGGTCGGGCTGGGACGGGTCACCTGTGGGATGGCCCGAGAGCAGCTCCTCCAGGTGTACAGCATGACAGCATACTCCTGGCCTTCCTCTAGCATCTCATTCTGCAAGGGTACACCGGGCCAATCAAAGGCAAGAAGAACAATCACAATAAAGGAGATGCGAAATTGTTAACAGATAGAGCAATAAACCAAGGGGAGACGTCAGGAGGTTGACTATATTTTGATCATATTTTTAAGATGCATTAAAATGCTCACAAGCTTTGATCTAGCAACTTCACGTCTACAGATCTAGATAGGGAGAACAATCATTTATTAGGAAAATGTTCATCACAGCATTTCTTATTGTAAAAAATCAAGGTAAACTAAGGAAGCATACAAAGATAGTTAAAATTTTAACATTTTACAAAATGGACTAGATAGCTATTAAAAATTACTTCTTCTGGAAAAAAAATTACTTCTTCTGGTATATTTTAATGACAACTAAAATGTTCATGAAATCATTGACACACATAGTTATAACAACAACGCAATCCATTTCTGCAATCTAAATCCCATATGGGTGTGTGCCTGGTATGCTTAAGCACAAATATAAACAAAGGACAATGGGCTTACTCAAGCTGATAAAGGCTTTCTCTGGGTCACAGAAACCAGATTTTCTGAAAGAGCATGTGTATATATATATATATACTTCCCCTCAAAAAAGTTTTCTTTAAAAAAAGAAAAAAAATATATGTATACATATATATATATATAAAGCACTTCATTCACTTTCTTCTATGTATCCTATCAGGATAATACAAAAAAAAAAAAAAAGACATTTGCCACTCAGATATGCCACCTCTCCAATGAAACCACACAGTTACCATGCTAGAATGGACAGTCGCTTGTTCAATGTATCTTGCAATGCCAGTGACAAATGCATTTCTGTCTTCAAAATTAGTGTTGAAATTTGGCTGGAAGAAAAAAGAAAACCATCATGTGGAGCTCGGTGTCTCAGGTCCCATGCCCTGCGGCTGCCCAGCACCCACCTGGTAGAGCAGTGAGGACGGTGGGGGCTCAATGCAAGGCTGCTGGTCAGGCAGAGGCAACTCTTCCAAGAGGTCCACGTTGGATAGCGCATCCTCCAGTGTCACCTGGGCTGCCATCCTGACCTAGAACCAAACACAATGCCCCCTGAATAATAAAGAATACACTAAACTGAAAAAAAAAAAAGCTCCTCCCACCCGTTCTGTGAGGAAGGGCACGACAGTCCTGCCAGAGTAGAGTACTTACAGCCCTGCTCCCCTGCGCCTTCTCCTTAGGGAGCTGGGGATGGCAAGGAGTCTTGGCCTAGGAAGGTGTCTGGCATCTCTCTTAGGGCTCACCAGCAGGGGGCTCACAACACAGCTGCTGCTGGTAGTGGTATAGGACACATGGGCCCACACACGTGCCATGGCTTCTTGCCACCCTCCCACCTCAGGGCCACCATCCTGGAGGGCACTCCAAGAGGGTCTGACAACCGCTTCACTGAGCTGGAAGCAGAAACAGTTCTTCCAGTACCACATGTGTCCCCTGGAGAACCGCACAGCCACGAATGGGCAACAGTGCTTCCATGACAGTGATGCTTCACAGGTGGGTGCTCTGAGCAGGGCCACACACCAGGACAGAGATGCACAAAGCCGGTGCCCTCCCTCCAGGAATACAGTACAGCCTGCAGGGCACACTACAGTGAGGGCCTGTGGCCAAGGGAAGGAAACAGGGAGGCGGCTATTGGCAGAGGACTGTTAGCCTGAACTCTGTGACTGCCACACAGAAGCACAGAAATGCAGATGGACTTCATCTGATACATCTATGCTGGTTCCAGGAGAGAGGAGTCAGCACACTTGAGCTTGCCTCCCGCTGAATGCTGCTGTGATCCTGGATGGGACTCATGAAGCAACTTTAACTCCAGACATGCATGCCAAGCAGCTCTGACCCCAGCAGGATATGTGAGGCAGCTACAAGGAGAGCTATGTTCATTTTGAGATGGAAAGAACAGCAGGCAAGCTGGACAAGAACACTGAAAGGAAAGGATGAAGTATCCAGCTGCTCCTCCTAGCATAGGGTGCCAGACAAGGCATGAGTGTGTAAGTATTACCTGGGGTAGGTTTCCAAAGCCTCAATATGCTAGTTAGAGGACCAAAAAGGGACCCTCAGGGTACTGGAAAGCCCCAGGGACAGGGCGGAGATGAAGAAGCTTGGAAGAGCAAGCCCACAAGCTGGTCAGAAATGTCAAGCTCACCCTCAAACTGCACACGAGTGGATCTAATCCTCACACCCCAAGTCCTGAGATCACAGCCAGGTCGCAGATGGCCATAGGAAGCACACACACACACACAATACAGATCCAAACGGCACAGCTGAGCTCTCAAGACAGAAATGACGGTGAACCACAGCCCAGAGAAGGCAGGTCAGAGCTGCTGCCTAAAACAAAGCAGGCTGGCTGCCTACTAAAATAAACAGAATATTTCCCTAGGATTTTGACAGACCCAGAGTCTCATACTATAATATCCAAAATGTCTAGCTGCAATCCAAACTACTCAGCAAAGAACCAATAATGTTGTAGCTCCTATGGGAAAAGATTAGCAACAAATACTTTATGCCAAAATAATACAGATACTACAAATACCTACCAGACTTAAAGTACCTACTATAAAAATGCTCTAAACAAACACGGCACTCCTGAATTGAACAACAACAACTAAAAACCCTGACATTCAGCAAATAAATATATAACCAAATAGAAACTTAGAACTAAAAACACTATCAAAAAAAAATTACAAACAATAAATGATGGAGAGGATGTGGAGAAAAAGGAAGCTGCTTGTAAATGTAAATTGATACAGCGACTATGAAAAACAGTATGAACAGTCCAGTGGTTGAAGAGTCCACCTTGCAGTGCAAGGGGCACCGGTTTGATCCCTGGTCCAGGAAGATCCCACTTGCTGCAGAGCAGCTGGACCAGTGTGTTCAATTACGAGCCAGAGCTCTGGAGCGCATGCGCCCAGAACTGGTGCTCTGCAGTGAGAGAGGCCACTGTGATGGGAGGGCCACTCAGGCCAGAGAAGAAAAATGGAGGACAATGGATAAATGAAAGACCAATAGAAGTGGCCAAAAAAAAAAAAAAAAAAAAAAAAACCCACAGGAAAAAAAAGAGATAACTATTGTCAATACGCTGTGGGTCTAAGGGATCACACCTGGCGGCTATGTCATGGCCTGGAGGGGTGGGATGGGGGGGAATGGGATATACATATGACTAATCTAGGATTATACATATCTGTAAACAACAACACTCTGTAAAATCAAAAAAGCAAAATAGCAAACTTATGATGGTGGAAAAAAAATAAACAAATACATAACCAATAAAAGAAGCCAAAATTAAAAAACAACAACAAAACCCGAGAGGGTCTTTAGTTCCTCTTTACTTTTTGCCATAAGGGTGGTGTCATCTGCACACCCAAGATTATTCATATTTCTCTTGGCAATCTTGACTGCAACTCAAACTTCATCCAGACCAGCATTTTGTATGGTGTACTCCGCATAGAAGTTAAATAAGCAGGGGGACAATATACAGCCTTGATGTATTTTTTTCCCAATATGGAATCAGTCCATTGTTCCATCCTTGTTCTAACTGTTGCTTCTTGACCTGCATACAGGTTTCTCAAGAGACAGGTAAGGTGGTCTGGTATTCTCACCTCTTTCAGAATTTTCCAGTTTGTTTTAATTCACACAAAGGCTTTAGTGTAGTCAATGAACCAGAAGCTGATGTTTTTCTGGAATTCTCTTGTTTCTCTATGATCCAGTGGATATTGGCAATTTGATCTCTGGTTTCTCTGCTTTTTCTAAATCCAGCTTCTACTTCTGGAAGTTCTTGGCCTTCAAGCTACTGTTGAAGTCTAGCTTGAAGGATTTTGAGTGTAACTTTGCTAATGTGTGAAATGATTGTAATTGTGTGGTAGTTTGAACAATCTTTGGCATTGCCTTTCTATGGGATTGTAATGGGAACTGACCTTTTCCAGTCCTGTGGCCACCGCTGGTTTTCAAATATGCTGGCATACTGACTGCAGCACTTTAACAATATCATTTTTTAGAATTTTAAATAGCTCAGCTCAGGAATTCTTCACTTTCACTAGCTTCCTACATAGTGATGCTTCCCAAGGCCCATTTGACTTCACACTCCATGATTCCTGGCTCTAGGTAAATAATCATACCATAGTGGTTATTGGGTCATTAAGGTCCTTTCTGTACAGTTCTGTGCATTCCTGCCACCTCTTCTTAATATCTTCTGCTTCTATTAGGTCTATACTGTTTCTGTCCTTTATTGTGCCCATATCTTCATGAAATTTTCCCTTCACATCACTAATTTTCTTGAAGAGATTTCTAGTCTTTCCCATTCTATTGTTTTCCTCTATTTCTTTGCACTGCTCACTTAAGAAGGCTTTCTTATCTCTTCTTGCTACTCTCTGGAGGTCTGCATTCAGATAGGTATACCTTTCCTTTTCTCCTTTGCTTTCAGTTCTCTTCTTTTCTGAGCAATATATTAGGACTTCTCAGACAACCAATTTGCTTTTTTGCATTTCTTTTGGGGGGATGGTCTTGATCACTGTCTCCTGTACAATGTTATGAACCTCTGTCCATAGTTCATCAGGTACTCAGTCTATTAGATCTAATTTCTTGAATCTATTTGTCACTTCCACTGTATACTGTAAGGGATTTTATTTAGGTCATACCCAAATGGCCTAGTGGTTTTCCCTACATTCTTCAATTTAAGTCTGAATTTCGCAATAATGAGCTCATGATCTGAGCCACAGTCAGCTCCTGGTCTAGTTTTTGCTGACCGTATAAGCTTCTCTGTCTTCAAGAATAGTTACAAAGAATATAATCAATCTGACTTTGGTACTGACCATCTGATGACGTCCATGTGAGAGTCGAGATCTTGTGCTGTTGGAAGACGATGTCTGATATGACCAGTGTTTTCTCTTGGCAGAACTCTTTAGTCTTTGTCCTGCTTCATTCTGTATTCTTGTTTATTATTATTATTATTATTTTGGCCACTTTTTATTGATTTATTTATTTTTATTCTTTGGCCTGTGTGGGCCTCCCATTGCAGTGGCCTCTCCCGTTGCAGAGCACTGGCTCCGGGCGCATGCACTCCAGAGATCCAGCTCAGTAGTTGGACACGTCAGTCCAGCTGCTCTGTGACACATGGGATTTTCCCAGGCCAGGGATCGATGCGGTGCCCCTTGCACTGCAAAGAGGACTCTTTACCCACTGGACCACCAGGGAAGCCCCATTCTGTATTCTAAGGCCAAACTTGCCTGTTACTCCAGGTATCTCTTGTCTTCCTACTTTTGCATTCCAGTCCCCTATGATGAAAATTACATAGGTAGGCTGATAATAAATTGGGAAAAGAGAAACCATGCAAGACTAGTCAAAAGAAGTTGGTCTATTCAAGTGACATAGCTGACTTTAGAGCAGGAAATGACCAGGGATAAAGAGTGGGGCTGCATAATGACAGGTCATTCAGAAAGGAAACAGAACCACACTCAGTGTGAATGTGCTAACAAGATAAAGTCAAACCAGACAAAGGCTAAAAGCACTGAAAGGAGAAGTTAACTCCACTCTGGAAATAGCAACAGCTCTCAGTCAGCAACAGATCAGCAGGACCCAGAGGACAGACACCAAGGAAGTGTTAAAAACTCCTCCCTGATCTCTGACAACAGCCCAAGATGTATTCTGCATGGTTGTCACTGCAAATGTTAGTGTTACCCAATTGGCCTTTGGTTTTCCTACATGTCTTCAATTCTCAAGTCTATTAGATCTAATTTCTTGAATCTATTTGTCACTTCCACTGTATACTGTAAGGGATTTTATTTAGGTCATACCCAAATGGCCTAGTGGTTTTCCCTACATTCTTCAATTTAAGTCTGAATTTCGCAATAATGAGCTCATGATCTGAGCCACAGTCAGCTCCTGGTCTAGTTTTTGCTGACCGTATAAGCTTCTCTGTCTTCAAGAATAGTTACAAAGAATATAATCAATCTGACTTTGGTACTGACCATCTGATGACGTCCATGTGAGAGTCGAGATCTTGTGCTGTTGGAAGACGATGTCTGATATGACCAGTGTTTTCTCTTGGCAGAACTCTTTAGTCTTTGTCCTGCTTCATTCTGTATTCTTGTTTATTATTATTATTATTATTTTGGCCACTTTTTATTGATTTATTTATTTTTATTCTTTGGCCTGTGTGGGCCTCCCATTGCAGTGGCCTCTCCCGTTGCAGAGCACTGGCTCCGGGCGCATGCACTCCAGAGATCCAGCTCAGTAGTTGGACACGTCAGTCCAGCTGCTCTGTGACACATGGGATTTTCCCAGGCCAGGGATCGATGCGGTGCCCCTTGCACTGCAAAGAGGACTCTTTACCCACTGGACCACCAGGGAAGCCCCATTCTGTATTCTAAGGCCAAACTTGCCTGTTACTCCAGGTATCTCTTGTCTTCCTACTTTTGCATTCCAGTCCCCTATGATGAAAATTACATAGGTAGGCTGATAATAAATTGGGAAAAGAGAAACCATGCAAGACTAGTCAAAAGAAGTTGGTCTATTCAAGTGACATAGCTGACTTTAGAGCAGGAAATGACCAGGGATAAAGAGTGGGGCTGCATAATGACAGGTCATTCAGAAAGGAAACAGAACCACACTCAGTGTGAATGTGCTAACAAGATAAAGTCAAACCAGACAAAGGCTAAAAGCACTGAAAGGAGAAGTTAACTCCACTCTGGAAATAGCAACAGCTCTCAGTCAGCAACAGATCAGCAGGACCCAGAGGACAGACACCAAGGAAGTGTTAAAAACTCCTCCCTGATCTCTGACAACAGCCCAAGATGTATTCTGCATGGTTGTCACTGCAAATGTTAGTGTTAAATTTAGCAGGCATTTTTCACAGCAATGAAAAAAATTTCCCTTCCATTACCAACTTCTTTCTGACATCACAACTTCCTACAGCCAAGCCCCCCTCTGGGCACTGCCCCGCAGAGCCAGTGCAGGGGTCCCAGTAGTGTCCACAGAAGACACCTCAATGCTGATGGCCTCCAAGGGCCCAGGCTGCCTAACAATGTTCTTGCGGTCCCACAGGGTTGCTTGGCCTCACCTCTGTGCCTCTCACCCGCACTGGTCAAGAAGAAAAACAGGTCAGGCCAACTATCCTGAGGCAGCCATACAGCCCCCACAATCAGCTGCCCTAGGTTTCCACCCAATACCCATGGGACTCCCTTCCTCCCCAACCTCTGCCCAGGACAGGTCAAGACTACCCAGTTATGGAAAAGGTGGTGCAAGAGAGTTGCAGAAAGGCTCTGCAATATACTCAGATCACATCCTAGGGAAAATGTCAAATGTTCAACTTACTGCAAATCAGTGTTTAAGGACATTTTTGTTTGTTGTGGTTCATATATTCAGTGGCATATTATTTGGTCTTAATAAGGAATAAAATTCCGACATATGTGACAACACAAATGAACCCAGAAGACACACTAACTGAAATAAGCCAGTTGCAAATGGACCAATACTGCACGATTCTACTCATGAGGGGAGTCAAATTAATAGAGAAAAGTAAAACGGTGGTTACCAAAAGGTTGGAGAAGAGGAGACTGGAGAGTTACTGCTTAATAGGCACAGAGTCCCAATTCGGGAAGATGGGAAAATTTCTGGAGATGTTCGGTGATGCCAGTTATACAACAGTGTAAGTGTTTAAAATAGTAAATATTATGTTATGCATATTTTACTACAATTAAAAATTAGAAGCAAAAAGTCAGCAATATTTGTTGGAGATAAATCAGAAAACTGTAAAAAGTAAAAGAAATTATTCATAACCCTCTGATCCTTCGCAGAAACAAGACGATATGAGCTGCTCTGTAAGCTGCTTTTCCCTTCCAACCTTCCGTAAAAACACTGAAGTTGCTGAACATTCTTTCACAAAATCTTTTAAGCTTTGTGTGAACTACCGGTCAAAGCCCTGTTGTCACTCACAGAAGCTCTCTCCAAATTGTTGTTTTCCCTTCCCATTACCAACTTCTTTCTGACATCACAACTTCCTACAGCCAAGCCCCTCTGGGCACTGCCCGAGAGCCAGTGCAGGGGTCCCAGTAGTGTCCACAGAAGACACCTCAATGCTGATGGCCTCCAAGGGCCCAGGCTGCCTAACAATGTTCTTGCGGTCCCACAGGGTTGCTTGGCCTCACCTCTGTGCCTCTCACCCGCACTGGTCAAGAAGAAAAACAGGTCAGGCCAACTATCCTGAGGCAGCCATACAGCCCCCACAATCAGCTGCCCTAGGTTTCCACCCAATACCCATGGGACTCCCTTCCTCCCCAACCTCTGCCCAGGACAGGTCAAGACTACCCAGTTATGGAAAAGGTGGTGCAAGAGAGTTGCAGAAAGGCTCTGCAATATACTCAGATCACATCCTAGGGAAAATGTCAAATGTTCAACTTACTGCAAATCAGTGTTTAAGGACATTTTTGTTTGTTGTGGTTCATATATTCAGTGGCATATTATTTGGTCTTAATAAGGAATAAAATTCCGACATATGTGACAACACAAATGAACCCAGAAGACACACTAACTGAAATAAGCCAGTTGCAAATGGACCAATACTCCCGATTCTACTCATGGGGAGTCAAATTAATAGAGAAAAGTAAAACGGTGGTTACCAAAAGGTTGGAGAAGAGGAGACTGGAGAGTTACTGCTTAATAGGCACAGAGTCCCAATTCGGGAAGATGGGAAAATTTCTGGAGATGTTCGGTGATGCCAGTTATACAACAGTGTAAGTGTTTAAAATAGTAAATATTATGTTATGCATATTTTACTACAATTAAAAATTAGAAGCAAAAAGTCAGCAATATTTGTTGGAGATAAATCAGAAAACTGTAAAAAGTAAAAGAAATTATTCATAACCCTCTGATCCTTCGCAGAAACAAGACGATATGAGCTGCTCTGTAAGCTGCTTTTCCCTTCCAACCTTCCGTAAAAACACTGAAGTTGCTGAACATTCTTTCACAAAATCTTTTAAGCTTTGTGTGAACTACCGGTCAAAGCCCTGTTGTCACTCACAGAAGCTCTTTCCAAATTGCTGCATTTTCTTCTCTGTGTTTATTGATCGATTGATTGATAACCCTACAAACACCCGATTTCAGGGCGACGGGAGCGACCACATGACTCTCCAGCCTGTGCTTCTTCCACAGACATACACCTCTGCCTCACCTGTTAAGGAAACCTGGAATGGTCAGTTCTGAATTCTAGTGCCAGTCTCCATCTCACCACCTTCTTTGACACCTCACAACTTCACCTCAAGATTCCCTTTAAATCCCTTTACTTTTCTCCATTTCTAGAAGCCACCGCTTGTGAGGGGTGGCCCACCTGAGGAATCAAGTCCATGCTCCCTGTCCCTGCTCCAGTCACCCCTGACCCACAGTCTTCTCAGCTTCACCTCCTTTGCCTCCCTGGGCTTTCCTTGTGTGCCTGGTCACTGCATGGCCCTGGGACAGAGCCGCAACTACACTTGAGGGGCTGACAGGCCTTGGCAGCCTTGGGCTTCCACAGTGCCAAAGCCCAAGACACACTCAGACTTGCCCCGGCTGCCATGCAGGAGCTCATAGTTTAACAACTCGATTACATGTCTGTCTCCTCTGGCTCACCTCAAATAAGCTCAATACTCTCCATGGCTTGGGGCCTGGTCACAGCAGGGTGACACGTGACCACAGGCACAGAGGGAAGGCCATGTGAGGGCACGGCAAGAAGGCGGCCACCTGCAAGTCAAGGAGAGGCACCTCGGAGGGAACCAGTCCTGCTGACACCTTGACCTCAGACTTCAAGCCTCCAGAGCCATGAGAGAATACCTTCCTATTGCCTAAGCACCTGGGTATGGTTTTTGTTCCAGAAGGGCTTCCCAGGTGGTGCTAGTAGTTAAAACAAAAACAAAAACAATGCAGGAGGCCTACAAAATGAGATTTTGATTTCTAGGTAGAGAAGATCCCCTGCAGGAGGGCATGGAAACCCACTCCAGTATTCTTGCCTGGAAAATCCCATGGACAGAGGAGCCTGATGGGCTACAGTCCATAGGTTCACAGAGTTGGACATGAGTGAAATGACTTAGCACACACACAACCTGAGTAGACTAACACAGCTAACGTTGAGTAGAACAAAATCTCCCAGACAGGGTAGCTAACCGCGTGTGCTGTCTGGCCACTAAAACCACCTTCATGCTGGCGTTTTTGTGATACATACGTGCTTGATGTAGAAAAAGCAGACTGCTGGAAGCAAAAATAACCTATCTGACCCACTAGGACCTAGGTCTCAAAGTGCTAGCTAGCATCAGCACTGCTGGTCTGTGACGCACTCCTCCCACCTCCCGACCCTCCCATGCGGGTGAAACAACAAAGCAAACAAACATTGTCCATGGTCTATGTCCCCCAACAACATAACATCCAGGGGTTTTTCTTCCTTAATTTGTTTCCAACAGCAGTTTTCAACCCTGTTTTTGATTCCTACAATTTGTCAAGTTAGGAAAGCCTCTTCTGTTTGTTGGAGTTTGGATAAAAGGTAATAACAGAAAACGAGTCTTTATATAACTCAACTTTTTAAAAACTGTTGAACACTTGGACTAGGCTGCAAAACACTAATAGAAATTAAAGTGGAGAGACTAATTTTCAACAAGGTAGCAAGGGTGGCACCAAGATATTAAAAGGAAAAGAGAAAAAAAAAAGTGTATGTGTGTAAGTTTTTCAATAAGCCAGTATGACTGAGAAAACACAGGCTCCCCCATCAGAATACTGGCTGCAGAGACAAGACAAATCAAAAGAGCAAGGTGAGAGAGACAGATGCCTTAGGAGATGGACATGAAAGGTGAGGCACAAAGAAAGGCGAGGGGAACAACAAAACTCTGTAAAAGCAAAAAGTAAAATAAAAATAGTTAATCAAAAAAATAAAAGAAAGGTGAGGGGGTGTAGAGAGGAGGGGCTGCCTCAGGAGCCCAGGGTCCAAGCCTCCCTGTGAAGGCCCCCTAGAGAGCTGGGGGTGTCTACTCCCCAAGGGGCTAGCATGGGACAGGACATGGGTCACAGAGGAGGACCTCGTGTTCTACCAGACTAAGAGGATAAAATTCTGTCACCATAATTCAGTTCAATCGCTCAGTTGTGTCTGACTCTTTTCAACACTATGGACTGCAGCACGCCAGGCTTCCCTGTCCTTCACCATCTCCTGGAATTCACTCAAACTCATGTCCATTGAGTCAGTGATGCCATCTAACTATCTCGACCGCTGTCATCCCCTTCTCCTTCTGCCTTCATTTCTCCCAGCATCAGGGTTTTTTCCAATGAGTCATCTCTTTGCATCAGGTGGCCAAAGTATTGGAGCTTCACCATCAGTCCTTCCAATGAATATTCAGGGCTTATTTCCTTTAGGACTGACTGGTTTTATCTCCTTGCCTCCAGAGAAATATTTATTTCCTGTGACCATCTGTCACCCTAGCACTGTTCTGAAAACAAAATAAAACAACAGCTAAAACACCTTCTGATTGAATACTGTGCATACATTTGGAAGAGGACATTCAACTTTCAGCAGATACAGTAAAAATAAAGAGCAGGAAGAAATAAATAGTAATAAAGGTCAAGCCAAGGGGTGAAGGGACATCAGTTTGAGGAGGACAACTGTTTTGAAGTTACTGGTTACTTCTCTTTCCAAAAGCAGCTAAATTTAAATCTTCCAAATCCAGCCGGTCTTGCACACCCATAGTTTCAGAGAATCTTTTTTTTAATTTGGCTGCACCAGGTCTTTGTTGCATGTGTGATCTAATTCCCTGGGCAGGTATCAAACCCTGGCCCTCTACATTGGAAGCAGGGAGTCTTAGCCATGGGACTACCGAGGAAGTCCCAGAGACAAGACAAATCAAAAGAGCAAGGTGAGAGAGACAGATGCCTTAGGAGATGGACATGAAAGGTGAGGCACAAAGAAAGGCGAGGGGAACAACAAAACTCTGTAAAAGCAAAAAGTAAAATAAAAATAGTTAATCAAAAAAATAAAAGAAAGGTGAGGGGGTGTAGAGAGGAGGGGCTGCCTCAGGAGCCCAGGGTCCAAGCCTCCCTGTGAAGGCCCCCTAGAGAGCTGGGGGTGTCTACTCCCCAAGGGGCTAGCATGGGACAGGACATGGGTCACAGAGGAGGACCTCGTGTTCTACCAGACTAAGAGGATAAAATTCTGTCACCATAATTCAGTTCAATCGCTCAGTTGTGTCTGACTCTTTTCAACACTATGGACTGCAGCACGCCAGGCTTCCCTGTCCTTCACCATCTCCTGGAATTCACTCAAACTCATGTCCATTGAGTCAGTGATGCCATCTAACTATCTCGACCGCTGTCATCCCCTTCTCCTTCTGCCTTCATTTCTCCCAGCATCAGGGTTTTTTCCAATGAGTCATCTCTTTGCATCAGGTGGCCAAAGTATTGGAGCTTCACCATCAGTCCTTCCAATGAATATTCAGGGCTTATTTCCTTTAGGACTGACTGGTTTTATCTCCTTGCCTCCAGAGAAATATTTATTTCCTGTGACCATCTGTCACCCTAGCACTGTTCTGAAAACAAAATAAAACAACAGCTAAAACACCTTCTGATTGAATACTGTGCATACATTTGGAAGAGGACATTCAACTTTCAGCAGATACAGTAAAAATAAAGAGCAGGAAGAAATAAATAGTAATAAAGGTCAAGCCAAGGGGTGAAGGGACATCAGTTTGAGGAGGACAACTGTTTTGAAGTTACTGGTTACTTCTCTTTCCAAAAGCAGCTAAATTTAAATCTTCCAAATCCAGCCGGTCTTGCACACCCATAGTTTCAGAGAATCTTTTTTTTAATTTGGCTGCACCAGGTCTTTGTTGCATGTGTGATCTAATTCCCTGGGCAGGTATCAAACCCTGGCCCTCTACATTGGAAGCAGGGAGTCTTAGCCATGGGACTACCGAGGAAGTCCCAGAGAATTTATAACTTTTGTCAAGGCAAGGTCTTAACGAGATAAATCACTGTCCATGAAAATAGAAATGAAATTTAAACTGGGGCTTCCCTGGTGGTCCAGTGGGTAAGGACACCGCCTTGCAGTGCAAGGGGCACCGGTTAGATTCCTGGCCTGGGAAGATCCCACGTGCCACAGAGCGGCTGGACCCATGTGTCCAATTACCGAGTCGGAGCTCTGGAGTGCATGCGCCCAGAGCCCGTGCTCTGTGACAACAGAGGCCACTGTGATGGGAGGCCCACACGGGCCAAAGAACAAAGGTGGATGAGAATAGATAAATGAAAGACCAATAGAACCGGCCCGCCCGCCCCCTCACTCCCCAACCCGCCCCCTCGCAAAAAGACCCAGTACAGCTGATAAATGAATAAATAAATAAATAAAATAAAGAAATGTTACATCAGGTATGTGCTTATTAATAAACAATTAAAAAATAAATAAACAATAGACTTCCAGGGCAGGGAATCTGACTGCAAGTGGAGGTAGGATGTGAGTTGGGACCCGGCTCATAAATTGGACTAAAACTCAACCCCAGGGAATTCCCTGGTGGTCCAGTGGCTAAGACTCTGTGCTCCCAATGCAGGGAGCCCGGGTTCGACGCCTAGGCAGGGAACTAGAGTCCACACGCTACAACTGAGATCCAATGCAGCCAAATGAATATAAAGAAAATATTTAAAAAAAAAACTCTCAACCCCAAAGCTCTGGAGGGTCAGGCAGCAGGAGCTGGCAACTGGATGTCTCCAATAAAGGGCTGTGGGTGGAAGGGGGCATGTCAATCCAGGGGCCATGTTGGTCCAGTCAGACAGGGCAGGGGAGGCAGGAGGCTGCCTCAGCTCTGTACACAGGTAGGAACTAACAGTTCAGATGCCCATCTAGACCTCTTGTCCCTGGCACCAAAGTGAGAGCACTGCCTGTTTGTCGATGAGATCCGTCTAGCCCATGTAACCTGGCTGGAAAGAGGGTCTCCCCAGCATCTCCAAATCTGTACTTCTTAAATTTTACAACTTGACTTAGTCAAACTCCACAGCATAATACAATGGATAACCCTGGCCCTCTACATTGGAAGCAGGGAGTCTTAGCCATGGGACTACCGAGGAAGTCCCAGAGAATTTATAACTTTTGTCAAGGCAAGGTCTTAACGAGATAAATCACTGTCCATGAAAATAGAAATGAAATTTAAACTGGGGCTTTCCTGGTGGTCCAGTGGGTTGGACACCACCTTGCAGTGCAGGGGGCGCGGGTTCGATCCCTGGCCTGGGAAGATCCCACGCGCCACGGACCGCCTAGACCCATTTGTCCAACTACCGAGCCGGAGCTCTGGAGTGCATGCGCCCAGAACCAGTGCTCTGTGACAGAAGGGGCCACTGTGATGGGAGGCCCACACGGGCCAGTGAACAAAGACAGATAAAAATAAATAAATGAAAGACCAATAGAACCGGCCCGCCAGCTCCCCTCCCTCCCCAACCCGCCCCCTCGCAAAAAGACCCAGTACAGCCGATAAATGAATAAATAAATAAATAAAATAAAGAAATGTTACATCAGGTATGTGCTTATTAATAAACAATTAAAAAATAAATAAACAATAGACTTCCAGGGCAGGGAATCTGACTGCAAGTGGAGGTAGGATGTGAGTTGGGACCCGGCTCATAAATTGGACTAAAACTCAACCCCAGGGAATTCCCTGGTGGTCCAGTGGCTAAGACTCTGTGCTCCCAATGCAGGGAGCCCGGGTTCGACGCCTAGGCAGGGAACTAGAGTCCACACGCTACAACTGAGATCCAATGCAGCCAAATGAATATAAAGAAAATATTTAAAAAAAAAACTCTCAACCCCAAAGCTCTGGAGGGTCAGGCAGCAGGAGCTGGCAACTGGATGTCTCCAATAAAGGGCTGTGGGTGGAAGGGGGCATGTCAATCCAGGGGCCATGTTGGTCCAGCCAGACAGGGCAGGGGAGGCAGGAGGCTGCCTCAGCTCTGTACACAGGTAGGAACTAACAGTTCAGATGCCCATCTAGACCTCTTGTCCCTGGCACCAAAGTGAGAGCACTGCCTGTTTGTCGATGAGATCCGTCTAGCCCATGTAACCTGGCTGGAAAGAGGGTCTCCCCAGCATCTCCAAATCTGTACTTCTTAAATTTTACAACTTGACAGTATTCACTTGTCAAACTCCACAGCATAATACAATGGAATACTACACAGCTGTAAAGAGAAATGCAGAAGAATCAGCCCTAATGAGGTGGCTGGATCTAGAACCTATCATAAAAAGTGAAGTCAGTCAGAAAGAGAAGGACAAATACAGTATATTAACACATATATATAGAATCTAGTAGGATGGTGATGATGGCACACGCAGTGAAGCAACAGAAAGACAGACATGGACAGTGGACATATGGACATTGTGGGGAAGGAACAGAAGGTGGGAGGAGTAAAGGAAGTAGCATGAAGGCCTGTACTATCCTAAGTGAAGAAAATAGCTCTAGTCATTGCTCTGTGAGAAAAGGGGATCCTTCAGGGGTGCTGTGTGATGGTTGGGAGGGGTGGGAAGGGGGGGATATACATATGACTAATCTGGGAACATACATATCTGTAAACAACAAAACTCTGTAAAAGTTAAAAGCAAAATAAAGGTTAAAAAAAAAAAAAAACTCCACAGCATAACCAAACCACAACCAACTAGAAAATGCTTCTACTTGACTTGCTTCCTCTTCTATATACAAATAATGGTACTTCCCAGAAAAAGTACAAACATCCGATTTTTTGTGTGGTCTGTTCACATGTAAAATAAATCATATGAGGAAGAGACATATACTTCATTCAACTGTGCCTTTCTGGGCTTCCCCTGGTGGTCCAGTGGATAAGGACACCGCCTTGCAGTGCAAGGGGCGCCGGTTCGATCCCTGGCCTGGGAAGATCCCACGTGCCGCGGAGCGGCTGGACTGATGTGTCCAATCACCGAGCCGGAGCTCTGGAGCGCATGCGCCCAGAGCTGGCGCTCTGTGACAACAGACGCCACCGCGATGGGAGGCCCACAGGAGCCAAAGAACAAATACGGATGAAAAATAGAGAAATGGAAGACCAATAGAAGTGGCCCGCCCGCTCCCCTCCCTCCCCAACCCGACCTCCGCCCAAAATAAATAAATAAATAAATCTTTAAAAAAACAAAAAAACAAAAAACAAAAACTGTGCCTTTCTACCCTGCATTTTAAAATGATGTTTTTCCAACTCCACCTTCTTTCCCCGGATTAAGTGGGGTGGGGAGAAAATGGGGCTGCTATAATCCCTGGGCAAAAACTTCCTAATTAGAAAACAAACATCATCTTTTGCCCAAGTAGAAGTGTAGTAGCAAATTTCTTTACTACTGAAGATATTCAATTTAAATTCCATTTAAATTCCATTCTCAAAAGCAGCACTGGTCTCTTCTGTAATTACCTCAAAAGAAATGTTGCATGAACAGAGAAAGACAAACCAAGTTTGCTTGAAAATCCCAATAATGTGAAGTCTAAGAGCACCCAGGTGAGTCTAGAGTCTGTCGTTCTCGGGTCCTGACATTGCTCTCCTGACCCTCATGCTCAGCCTGCAGAGCTGGGACAGGGTCTTCCAAAGACAGCGTAGTCTCTGTCTCCTGAATGCCTCCCTCCCCAGGCTTCCTGCCACTGCCCCTACTCAACCTGACTGGCCCCTTCCCAACCTGAAGTACTCATATGCCACACACTCAAGCCTGCCATGCTCCTTTTTAATTCCTTTTAACTATGCAAGCAGTTACTCTGATCCTGTGGCTCTCCTGCTTACATGCTTATAGCTGTGGGTTTCAAACCACGTTCCCTGGAATTCTGGGGTGCCCATGATGGCAAGGGAGAGTAGCCCTGCATTTACCTATTTTATGAACTGGGATGCCTCCTAAAATTTGTATGAAAAACTAGCCTGAGGCAAATATCAATCAACAAAATGTGAGAATGGGCACACAGTTGCTTCCAGAGAGTCAAGTCTCAACTGATCCTCACAGCAAGCCAGCGCCCCCAAAGGATCTAGACTGACC
Source organism: Tragulus kanchil (assembly GCA_022376925.1). Lineage (NCBI taxonomy): Eukaryota > Metazoa > Chordata > Mammalia > Artiodactyla > Tragulidae > Tragulus > Tragulus kanchil. The sequence goes on along the minus strand of JAIOJX010000026.1, from coordinate 19,779,754 downwards.
CTGAGCTCTCCCACTGCTGCCAGCCCAGTCGCTCCCTGGGGGAAACGGAAATGTTCTACAGCTGCTGCACCAGCCCACCAAGCACACAGGCGAGCCCATGGGGCCAGCTGACTGCTGTGAGATTAGGCTGGAGTGCATTCTCCTGGTTCTCATGGAGGCTGTTTTCCTCCACGGTCTGGGACCCCTCTGATCCACTAATGGCTGACCACTTCCTTATGACTGTGGTGGCCTTCATCTTTCACACAGAATCCAGTGCATGTTTAATACACAAGAGAAGATGACAGTAGCAGCTCAGCATGTTCTTTCCAGGATGAAGCCAAGCTTAGTGGTCTCTGACACCGGGGTGTGGTCACACCACAGAGAGGTGCTACCAACCTTCCAACCAGAATGAGGGCTCCCCATTTCCCGTGACAGCTTCCTGCCCCAGAAAGAGGGAGAGTGAGTTTGCACACTGGCCTGACAACCATGCTGAGGGCCCACCTGCCAGGTGTGAAAACTTCCCCATAGGGAAGGCCTGGTCCCACAAATGTGGACCTAGATGCTTTCTGTCTGGGCTCCAGCCACATCCCCACACCCCCAGGTAGCCTGAATCTTGCTTACACAACCTCATTAATGCTCCCCAAGAATTCTGACAGCAGTGTTTCTAAGCCTACCCTTCATGTGAGCTATTTTATTAGTAACAGATTTTTACCTTTTAGAAAAATAGGCTAAGAAGTACTCATATGCCCTACAACCTCCCCCAAGTACTCATATGCCACACACTCAAGCCTGCCATGCTCCTTTTAATTCCTTTTAACTATGCAAGCAGTTACTCTGATCCTGTGGCTCTCCTGCTTACATGCTTATAGCTGTGGGTTTCAAACCACGTTCCTGGAATTCTGGCGTGCCCATGATGGCAAGGGAGAGTAGCCCTGCATTTACCTATTTTATGAACTGGGATGCCTCCTAAAATTTGTATGAAAAACTAGCCTGAGGCAAATATCAATCAACAAAATGTGAGAATGGGCACACAGTTGCTTCCAGAGAGTCAAGTCTCAACTGATCCTCACAGCAAGCCAGCGCCCCCAAAGGATCTAGACTGACCCTGAGCTCTCCCACTGCTGCCAGCCCAGTCGCTCCCTGGGGGAAACGGAAATGTTCTACAGCTGCTGCACCAGCCCACCAAGCACACAGGCGAGCCCATGGGGCCAGCTGACTGCTGTGAGATTAGGCTGGAGTGCATTCTCCTGGTTCTCATGGAGGCTGTTTTCCTCCACGGTCTGGGACCCCTCTGATCCACTAATGGCTGACCACTTCCTTATGACTGTGGTGGCCTTCATCTTTCACACAGAATCCAGTGCATGTTTAATACACAAGAGAAGATGACAGTAGCAGCTCAGCATGTTCTTTCCAGGATGAAGCCAAGCTTAGTGGTCTCTGACACCGGGTGTGGTCACACCACAGAGAGGTGCTACCAACCTTCCAACCAGAATGAGGGCTCCCCATTTCCCGTGACAGCTTCCTGCCCCAGAAAGAGGGAGAGTGAGTTTGCACACTGGCCTGACAACCATGCTGAGGGCCCACCTGCCAGGTGTGAAAACTTCCCCATAGGGAAGGCCTGGTCCCACAAATGTGGACCTAGATGCTTTCTGTCTGGGCTCCAGCCACATCCCCACACCCCCAGGTAGCCTGAATCTTGCTTACACAACCTCATTAATGCTCCCCAAGAATTCTGACAGCAGTGTTTCTAAGCCTACCCTTCATGTGAGCTATTTTATTAGTAACAGATTTTTACCTTTTAGAAAAATAGGCTAAGATGACCATATCTGGCCAAAAATGTGCGGTATAATCGGTCTTCCACATCTACAGATGCAAAACTTGGGGATACAGAGGACTGACTGTATTCATGGTACAACTTTCATTTTATGTAAGTGACTTGAGCATCTGTGGATTTCAGTATCCACAGAAGCTCCTGGATCCAACTCTTGGTGGATACTAAGGGGTGTCTATGCTATCAGATGACTTTCTTGGGAGCAAATCTCAATTTTCTTTAATTTCTTTTTAGTTGAAGGATAATTGCTTTACAGTATTGTGTTGGCTTTTGCCATACATCAACATGAATTAGCCATATATATACATATATCCCCTCCCTCCAAAAGGGGAATCTTAAATCTCATGAATGCCTTCAAATCTGCAGATGATGATGAACACCAATCCAACTTTTGGCCCCTTATCCAAAGCAAACAAAATCACTAATTCAAAAAGATATCTGCACCCCATGTTCAATACAGTAATATTTACCATATCCAAGATATATATGATGCTAAGTGAAATAAGTTAGACAAATACCCTATGATCTCACCTGTATGTGGAATCTTAAAAGGAAAGAAAACAAAGTTCATAGATGACAATAAATACCAACCTATTGGCCAGAGGTGGAGATGGGAGAATTGGCTAATGGGAGTCAAAAGGTACAAACCTCCAGTTTTAAAAATAAATTAACAAGTAATGTAGATAAAATATATGGGATGGTGGCTACAGGTAATAATAGTTTATTACATATTTGAAGGATGCTAAGAAAATAGCATCACTAGGAACAAAGCTAGTGGACGTGACAGAATTTCAGCTGAGCTATTTCAAATCCTAGAAGATGATGCTGTTAAAGTGCTGCAGTCAGTATGCCAGCATATTTGAAAAACTCAGCAGTGGCCACAGGAGTGGAAAAGGTCAGTTTTCATTCCAATCTCAAAGAAGGACAATGCCAAAGAATGTTCAAACTATCCCATAATTGCACACATTTCACACACCAGCAAGGTCATGCTCAAAATCCTTCAAGCTAGGCTTCAACAGTACGTGAACTGAGAACTTCCAGATGTACAAGCTGGATTAGAAAAAGACAGAGGAACCAGAGATCGAATTGCCAATATCCACTGGATCATGGAAAAAACTAGATAATTCCAGAAAAACATCTATTTCTGCTTTATTAACTACACTAAAGCCTTTGACTGTGTAGATCACAACAAACTGTGGAAAACTCTTTTAAAAGATGGGAATACCAGACCACCTTACCTGTCTCCTGAGAAACCTGTATGCAGGTCAAGAAGCAACAGTTAGAACTGGACATGGAACAATGGACTGGTTCCAAATTGGGAAAGGAGTACATCAAGGCTGTATATTGTCACTCTGCTTATATACAGAGTACATCATGTGAAATGCCACACTGGATGAAGCACAAGCTGGAATCAAGATTTCCAGGATACATACCAATAACCTCAAAAATGCAGATGATACCATATTTGCTTTAGGACGCAAAGAGGAACTAAAGAGCCTCTTGATGAAGGTGAAAGAGGAGAGTGAAAAGAGCTGTCTTAAAACTCAAAATTCAAAACACAAAAATCATGGCATCTGATCCCATCACTTCATGGCAAATAGATGGGTAAAAAATGCAAGCAGTGACACTTTAGCTTCTTGGGCTCCAAAATCACTGTGGATGGTGACTGCAACCATGAAATTAAAAGACACCTGCTCCTTGTAAGAAAAGCTATGACAAACCTAGACAGAGTATTAAAAAGCAACACATTGGGCTTCCCTGGTGGTCCAGTGGGTAAGGACATCGCCTTGCAGTGCAAGGGGCGCCGGTTCCATCCCTGACCTGGGAAGATCCCACGTGCCGCGGAGTGGCTGGACTGATGTGTCCAATTACCGAGCCGGAGCTCTGGAGCGCATGCGCCCAGAGCCGGTGCTCTGCGACAACAGAGGCCACCACGATGGGAGGCCCACACGGGCCAAAGAACAAAGATGGATGAAAATGAAATGAAAGACCAACAGAAGTGGCCCGCCCGACCCCCCCCCCCCCCCAACGAGCCCCACCCTGCAAAAAAAAATAGTAAAAAAAAAAAAAGGCAACACATTATCTTGCCCACAAAGGTCCATATAGTCAAAGCTATGGCTTTCCCAATAGTTATGTTATGGATATCAGAGCTGGACCATAAGGAAGGCTGATCATTGAAGAATTGATGCTTTTGAACTGTGGTGCTGGAGAAGACTCGTGAGAGTCCCTTGTACTGCAAGAAGATTGAACCAGTCAATCCTACAGGAAATCAACTGAATACTCATTGGAAGAACTGTTGCTAAGGTCAAGCTCCTATACTCTGGCCACCTGATATGACGAGACGACTCATTGGAAAAGATGCTGATGCTGGGAAAAATAGAAGACAAAAGGAAAAGAAGTGACAGAGGATAAGACGGTTGGATGGTATACTGGCTCAATGGACATGAGCTTGAGCAAGCTCTAGGAGATGGTGAAGTAGATGGAAGCCTGGAGTGCTACAGTCCAAGGGGTCACAAAGAGTCAGACAGGACTCAGTGACTAAACTGACCTGAAGAAAATAGATCTTAAAAGTTCTCATCACAAGAAAAACAATTTCTTGTAATTGTATAAGGTGACAGATGTTAACTAGATGTATTGTGGTGATTCCACAATAGGTACACATATCAAATCATTATGTTGTATACCTGAAACTAATACACTATTGCATGTTAATTATTTCTCAATTTTTAAAAAGCATCAAGTGGATTAAAGGGGAGATGCCCTCCCACAGGGTCCCACAGACACCAGCATGCAGCCTCATCACATCAACCAGGGATCACTTTCATTTTTATAGTTTAATAAGCAGAACCACATCTAAATGTGCTTATATATAAAATAGATAACTAATAAGAACCTGCTGTAGAGCATAGGAACTCTACTCAGTACTCCCTAACAGCCTATAAGAGAAAAGAATGCCTAAAAAAGAAAGAATGGATGTATGTATCTGTATAACTGATTCACTTTGCTGTGTACCTGAAACTCACACAATGCTGCAAATTAACTATACTCCAACAAAAATTTTAAAACAATAAAAACTGGAATATTAAAAAAATATTATTTTAATTTATATTACTTTTATTCCTATTAAGGAATTTGAACAAATTTTGATACAGTAGCCCATTTTTTTCTTTTGTGACTTGCTAGTTTGGTTTATTTTCTTGTTATTTTTGTCCTTCGAAATTTCAGTATTTTCCTCATTAACGGCAGGTGCTAACTATATCTCTGATATTAGAGACATTAAAACTGTGTGAAAGTTGCTACAAGAGTTTCCCAGTCAGACTACTTGCCTTCTAATGTCACTTACCTTTTCCTTTGAAAACTTAGTTTAAAATTTTTCACCATTATCAACTTTTCAGTCATTTCCATTTGGAATTCCCTGTTTCATTTATAAATTTACAAAGCAGAAGAACTCCAGAAGCTTCAATCAGGGAAAGAAGCAGTTTCTAACTCACAACTAATACTTATGCAAACTGCTCACGTCTGTCAGAAATCAAACAAATGACCATCTGCAAAACATTTCTGAGGCAGCAGGTAATCTCAAAGAATTCACTTAAAAGTAATATTGAGATTCATAGAAAGTTGACTAAACTGACCTGAAGAAAATAGATCTTAAAAGTTCTCATCACAAGAAAAACAATTTCTTGTAATTGTATAAGGTGACAGATGTTAACTAGATGTATTGTGGTGATTCCACAATAGGTACACATATCAAATCATTATGTTGTATACCTGAAACTAATACACTATTGCATGTTAATTATTTCTCAATTTTTAAAAAGCATCAAGTGGATTAAAGGGGAGATGCCCTCCCACAGGGTCCCACAGACACCAGCATGCAGCCTCATCACATCAACCAGGGATCACTTTCATTTTTATAGTTTAATAAGCAGAACCACATCTAAATGTGCTTATATATAAAATAGATAACTAATAAGAACCTGCTGTAGAGCATAGGAACTCTACTCAGTACTCCCTAACAGCCTATAAGAGAAAAGAATGCCTAAAAAAGAAAGAATGGATGTATGTATCTGTATAACTGATTCACTTTGCTGTGTACCTGAAACTCACACAATGCTGCAAATTAACTATACTCCAACAAAAATTTTAAAACAATAAAAACTGGAATATTAAAAAAATATTATTTTAATTTATATTACTTTTATTCCTATTAAGGAATTTGAACAAATTTTGATACAGTAGCCCATTTTTTTCTTTTGTGACTTGCTAGTTTGGTTTATTTTCTTGTTATTTTTGTCCTTCGAAATTTCAGTATTTTCCTCATTAACGGCAGGTGCTAACTATATCTCTGATATTAGAGACATTAAAACTGTGTGAAAGTTGCTACAAGAGTTTCCCAGTCAGACTACTTGCCTTCTAATGTCACTTACCTTTTCCTTTGAAAACTTAGTTTAAAATTTTTCACCATTATCAACTTTTCAGTCATTTCCATTTGGAATTCCCTGTTTCATTTATAAATTTACAAAGCAGAAGAACTCCAGAAGCTTCAATCAGGGAAAGAAGCAGTTTCTAACTCACAACTAATACTTATGCAAACTGCTCACGTCTGTCAGAAATCAAACAAATGACCATCTGCAAAACATTTCTGAGGCAGCAGGTAATCTCAAAGAATTCACTTAAAAGTAATATTGAGATTCATAGAAAGTTGAATAACTGACTGATATCACAAATTTTTCGTTGGCCCTCAGGTGTCTAACAGTTCCTGGACTCTGGCCCACTCTCGTGGTTTTTGTTATGTTAAAATGATGCTATAAAGACAGGGAGTCCATCACCCACAACAAAAGCTAGGGTCCTGCCTAATACACACCAAATCTCACCTGGGCATAAATCCCCTACCTTCTTGTGTACAAGCTGTACCTCATCTACACATATTTTCAAAAAGGTAATTTTAAAATTCAGTCTTCACAAAAGGGATATCATGCTATTTTTAATTGTCTGACTTATTCACTATTACTAAGAGGCATCCACATGCTGTCACATATGCTCTGAAGCTCTTTTTTTGACAGGTGTATACTACTCCACTGAATGAATGAACCAATCCATGTACCATCTCCTGAGGTTCCCTAAACAGGGTCTTTATAAACTGTGAGGAAAATTCTTGCACACTAATATTTGCAATGGGTTTTCTAGGACAGGATCAGTAAACTTTTTCTATAGAGTCAGAGTTGGTAACTGTTCTGTGGGTATGCAAAAGAATATCCTTACCCTTAGGAAACACACAGAGGTATTGAGAATTTTTATTTTTGCAATTTTTGTAAGGTTGAATTTATTTAAAAATAGTAAAAAAAACATACTATCCCTCTGAAAGTTTCTTATGAACATAAGGTAAAGGGAATAAAACATGTTGAAACCATCTACAGGTGTATCAGCGACTCCTCATTGCTGTGACCCAAAGCAGGTTATACATTTACACACACTTCAGAGTGAAACACATCTTTCCAATCAGAGCACCTGCCTTGGAAGTCCCTATTATATGCCCAGAGCCCTACACCCTTGAAGAAAGCTTCTGACTCAATGGAAATCTGGGCCGTGGACAACACATCCTCAGTCAAGCCAGCCCTCAGCAGTGATCATTTTTGTTCTATAATCAAGTGTTTCAGACCACTGCAAAGCGGTGGGTTTTGTCTAAAATGTATATATATATATACACTTGTTTACCTTCAATTACTTAATAATTTGATACTTCCTATATTAATAAACCATCTTATACACAATAGCAAGAGATCTTTAAAATGCAAACCCATTTCCACTTCTGGCCCAAGAAAAAGCAGCAAAACTCTCTCTCAGAAACAAGTACGAAAGTGTTTATGACTGAGATGAGATGCTGCTTCTGGGACTTCTCTCACAGCACAGTGTGGGCAGGGCTTACAGGTGAGTTCAGACCGCTACTGAGGGTTCTAATACTATTTTCCATGCCTCTGCACATTAAGGAATTGCCCACAACAAACAGTTTAATACACATATATAAGAGGCTTCAGGTTTCAGACTGAGCTAGAATGTGCAATCACTGCCTTGTCCCCACAGGTGAGACAGCAGCTACTGGCCCTGCTTGCAGCCACTGGGTCCTGAGGCCACATATTTCAAGTTTCTTCCAGGACAATTCTAATTGTCTACATCTTCTTTCCCCCTGTGGTACTTAAAAAGTCTTCAAGAAGTAAGAATTTCTGCAAACGAACATTTTCAGGCTACTACAAAGCTGAAACGGTGGGTACACACGTATTTCAGGAGATACTGTAGGTTCAGGTCCAGACCATCACAATAAAGCAGGTACTACAGTGAAGGAAGTCATACAAGGTCTGTGATTTCCCAGAGCATATAAAGTTATACTGTACATATAAAGTTATACTGAGCATATAAAGTTATACTGAGCATATAAAGTTACACTATACTGTAGTCTCTTAAGTGTGCAATAGCACTGCTTCTTAAAAAATAATGCAGGTGTGTGCTCAGTCACCTCCAACTCTTTGCGACCCCATGGACTGTAGCCTGCCAGGCTCCTCCATTTCTCCTCTAGGGACATTCTATACAACTTTTCAGAGTGAAACACATCTTTCCAATCAGAGCACCTGCCTTGGAAGTCCCTATTATATGCCCAGAGCCCTACACCCTTGAAGAAAGCTTCTGACTCAATGGAAATCTGGGCCGTGGACAACACATCCTCAGTCAAGCCAGCCCTCAGCAGTGATCATTTTTGTTCTATAATCAAGTGTTTCAGACCACTGCAAAGCGGTGGGTTTTGTCTAAAATGTATATATATATATACACTTGTTTACCTTCAATTACTTAATAATTTGATACTTCCTATATTAATAAACCATCTTATACACAATAGCAAGAGATCTTTAAAATGCAAACCCATTTCCACTTCTGGCCCAAGAAAAAGCAGCAAAACTCTCTCTCAGAAACAAGTACGAAAGTGTTTATGACTGAGATGAGATGCTGCTTCTGGGACTTCTCTCACAGCACAGTGTGGGCAGGGCTTACAGGTGAGTTCAGACCGCTACTGAGGGTTCTAATACTATTTTCCATGCCTCTGCACATTAAGGAATTGCCCACAACAAACAGTTTAATACACATATATAAGAGGCTTCAGGTTTCAGACTGAGCTAGAATGTGCAATCACTGCCTTGTCCCCACAGGTGAGACAGCAGCTACTGGCCCTGCTTGCAGCCACTGGGTCCTGAGGCCACATATTTCAAGTTTCTTCCAGGACAATTCTAATTGTCTACATCTTCTTTCCCCCTGTGGTACTTAAAAAGTCTTCAAGAAGTAAGAATTTCTGCAAACGAACATTTTCAGGCTACTACAAAGCTGAAACGGTGGGTACACACGTATTTCAGGAGATACTGTAGGTTCAGGTCCAGACCATCACAATAAAGCAGGTACTACAGTGAAGGAAGTCATACAAGGTCTGTGATTTCCCAGAGCATATAAAGTTATACTGTACATATAAAGTTATACTGAGCATATAAAGTTATACTGAGCATATAAAGTTACACTATACTGTAGTCTCTTAAGTGTGCAATAGCACTGCTTCTTAAAAAATAATGCAGGTGTGTGCTCAGTCACCTCCAACTCTTTGCGACCCCATGGACTGTAGCCTGCCAGGCTCCTCCATTTCTCCTCTAGGGGATCATCCCCCAACCAGGGAGCAAACCCAAATCTCCTGTTGTTCTTTCATTTATACATGGGCTCTTTTACCACCTGCCGAAATGTGACACAAATAACTGCCAAAATGTGACATAAAGACATGAAATGAGCAAATGCTGAAGGAAAAATGGCACCAAGAGACTTGCTTTAGGTAGGATCACCACAGACTTTCCATTTGTAAAAAACATACTATGTGTGAAGTACAATACAGCAAAGACCAATTAAAAGCACCATAAAATCCTGAAAGTGGCCTCCTCCTGCCCAGTGCCGCCAGATGCCCAGGGAGCTGGGGTGTGAGCTGGCTGCAACGAAGACAGATAACTGCCAGGGAGACCTGGCGCAAATGCTGACTCTCACACCTCACCCTGACTAGGTGAGCTGGGTGACACCTCTTGATTCAGAGGCTGGACTCTCTGACCCACACTTAGGAAAGGGTGGCCAGGGCCATGGCATGATGGGTGGGTGCTCCTCACCCACCCCTTCGTTGGAGCTGCCAGCTGAAGGGGCTGAAGGCCGGGAAAGGGCGAGGGGCTGCAACCAGCAGAGAACCAGCCAGTGTTGAGACTGTTCTAGGGCAGGAGTCTTCAACATAGGATACACAATATAATCCTTCAAAGTGACAGAAGAAGGCGCTGGACCATCTGTATTTTGCCTCAAGGAGGAGGAACAAAGCCTCCCTGATAGCTACACATTTGCCCCCGCCTCTTGGTCAGGTCCTCAAGGAGCAGTGGGAGCAAACGCTTCCCAAGGCTCATAGGTACCCCATCACTGTAACTAAATGAACTGCTTGGAGTTAAACTGTGTCTCCCCTCCAAGTCCTAACGCTCACTACCTAAAAATGGCTGTATTTGGAGATGCATCTTTACAGATGCAATTATAAGCAAAATGAAGTCATAGGATGGGTCCTAATCCAATGTGACTGGCCTCTTTTATAAGAAGGGGAGATCAGGACACAGACAGGAACAGAGGAAAGACCATGTGAAAACACAGTGAGAATGTAGCCATTTATGTGCCAAGGACAGAGGTCTCAGGGCGGGACAGGGCCTTCTTGGAGGGCCAGCAGGGCTGCTGTCCAGTAGGACACAGTACCCAGTCACTCTAAATGGCATCACAAGCTCCTGAGGCAGAGTTCCTTAAAAGCACATTCAAAAATGTAACATTGTGCTTCCCTGGTGGTCCAGTGGGTAAAGACACCACCTTGCAGTGCAAGGGGCACTGGTTCGATCCCTGGCCTGGGAAGATTCCACGTGCCGCGGAGCAGCTGGACCAATGTGCCCAATTGCCAGGCAGGAGCTCTGGAGCGCATGCGCCCAGAGCCGATGCTCTGCAGCAAGAGAGGCCACTGCGATGGAAGGCCCACACAGGCCAAAAGAACAAAGATGGAAATAAACGAAAGGCCAATAGAAGTGGCCAAAAAAAAAAAAAGTTAGCTAACCGCAGAAATGCATCTGACCTACATGAAAAGGGAGAACTCAGAACTCAGCCTCTCATGTTCAGAGTCTACAGGAAGGGTAGCTACTGGCTGAGTCCTCACATAACCTGCGGAGGCCCATGCTCCACAGCACCCAGGTTGCCTGCCTCCACCCCAGACTCTGGGGGTCCCCAGGCTGAGTCACACCCCAAAGTCCCTATAATACAGCACATTTTCCATCCTGCCTTGTCCTCAAGGCAGAATTAAAGCAACTGAGAGTTCCAGGAGCTTCTCAAGAGTCCTTCTAGAATCACAATCAATTCCATACAACCTACGGGGTAAGCCCAAAATGTGCCACTGGTGTCCAGGTGACACACAGAGGACCTGGTTCAGGAACACTCTGAAGTGCAAGGCAGGAAGTTACGTCTTCCAAGGCAGCTGCCTCAGACCTCGGCATTCCTGGCAGCGGCTTCCCAGGGGGGACTAACCCTGTTCTGTCCACCCCTGGTGTCCAAGAGGCCATCTGTGGCTACTGAGTGGGTCAGAGTCTCTCAGAGCTGTGTGCAATGTTTGTTAGTGACACATTTCCTGGTGGAGGGAGGGTAGGCAGTGTTGATTCTTCCCTCTCTCAGCTGGGAATCCCAGAGAGCAGGGACACACCCTTCTCTTCACCCTTTGCATGGGGCTTATCTTGAAGACAATCTTTGTTGGAAGAGGCAACTGTCTGAAATGAAAATTACTGGGACTTCCCTGGTGGTCCAGTGGCTAAAGACTCTGCCATCCCAGTACAGGGAGCCCAAGTTCCAACTCTGGTCAGGGAACTAGATCCCACATGCTGCAACTGAGAGTTCACACACCACAGCTAAAATAACCTGCATGCCACAACCAAAAGATGAGGCATGCCACAATGACAATCCCATGTGCCACAACTAAGACCCAGCACAGCCAAATAAATAAAGTGCAAACTTAAAATACAAAATAAAACTATCCCCAGTGATGAGTAATTTTATGTGCCACTTTGACCACATATAATATGGTTTTTGGTCAAACATCAGTCTAGATGTTGCTGCTCAGGTATTTCCTAAGTGTGATTTACATTTAAATAGGCAGACTTTGAGTAAAGCAGGTGACCCTCCAAAACGTGGGTGGGCCTCATCCAAATAGCTGATGACCTTAAGAGAAAAATATGAAATTCTCCAAAGAAGGAATTCTGCCTTAAGGATCTTTGGACTTAAGCTGTAACATCAACTCTTCCAGGGCGTCAACCTGCCTACTCTCTGAATTCAGAATTGCCAGCCTCCACAATCCTGAGTCAATTCCTTAAAATACATCTCTCTGTATACACATACGCTATTGGTTCTGTTTCTATGGAGAATCCTGACTAATACACACACTCCCACCCCAATCAAAGCAAAGGAAGAAACACAGCTGGCGTGTACAAAGCCCTTATCAATGTGGTCTCCAGGGCAGGAGAAAAGCTGACTCTCCAGAATCTAAAATTATCATGCACGTGCACAAGTCGGCTTGATTTAACACAGTTATGCCATGAGCCCTGGGGACAGACAACCCCAATAGGCAAGAGTCCAGGTGGTTGTAAAGCTCATCCGTTTTGTGGAGACTGGTCCTTCCAGACAGGATTTGTGGGGAAAAAAAGAAAATTCTTTAAAATGGAACGGCCTGAGTAACTTCAGCTTTAGACAGGGATTTAAATATAGTGTAAATCCTCATCACCACTCTGACTTGGGGCTGTGTGGTTCTTCAGAACAAACTGCACCATTTTCTGTGAGTATCTTCAAGCATGAATCATCACCCACCCCCTCTAGTCAGGACAACATGGGCAGAAGGAATGACCATGTTAGTTCAGGACATAAAATTCTGGTTATCAAATCAAGTTCCAAGATGGAACTCACTGCTCTCTAAGCACAGGTTTTTCTCTCCTGTGGAGCAAAATCCCCTCAAAAGAGAGTGAAGAACAAGACTTGACAACCTTGGTTAGTGCAGTTTTGAGATAAAAATACAAATCACAAATATGCTTTGGGTTTCAAAGTCACATAGCTATCACTGTCCATTTGTCTTATTCACAATTAAAAAATCTGAAAGTGACACCTCAAGGCCTGTGACTTCTGTCCCCACAGCCTTGCATGAAGGTAAGGCGGTCATGATGAAGTCTGGGGGAGGAGGGCGGCGGCAGGGGAAGAGTCAGGTAAATGAACACTCAGTGAGCTTCTGCTCAACACCACAAGTGCGCACTAGGCTCAAACCAATACAAAAGTAAAGAACACATCCCTTTGTTTTGGAGACCACGTTCTGAGAGGTCTTTAACACAAAAAATTCATATAAATGCAAATCTTACCCCTAGAGTGTGCTGAAATCTTACCAAGTACCCTGAATTCAGGACATTCGTGGTGCTAGGTTATCTACTGGCTCCTATGCAGCTGCTGAGTCTAAGGTTCTCACTATGCCCAAAGTGTCTCCAGATACAAGATATAAAAAGAACAGATAACAAAATGGCATCTGTAAATCCTATCATATAAGTATCTGCATTAAGTAAAAATGGAGTAAACAATCAAAAGGCAAAGAACGGGGCTTCCATGGTGGTCCAGTGGCTAAGGACACCGCCTTGCAGTGCAAGGGGTGCTGGTTGGATCCCTGGCCTGGGAAGATTCCACGTGCCGCGAAGCAGCTGGACCTATGTGTCCAACTACTGAGCCGCAGTGAGAGAGGCCACTGCAATGGGAGGCCCACACAGGCCAAAAAAAGAGGCAGAAAGCAAAAGAACTTTTAGGATTAAAAAAACATGAACCAAACATATGCTACCTGCTGCTGCTCAGTCATGTCCAACTCTTTGCGACCCCATGGACCATAGCCTGCCAGGCTCCTGTGTCCATGGAATTTTCCAGGCAAGAATGGAGTGTGTTGCCATTTCATTCTCCAGGGGATCTTCCCAACCCAGGGATCAAACCCATGTCTCCTGCATCTATTGCATTGACAAGTGGATTCTTTATCACTGTGCCACCTGGGAAGTTCTATACGCTACCTATGGGAGACAAATTTTAAATCCAAAGACACAAGGGGATGAAACCAAAAGGATGTAAAAAAGATATACCATACAAAGAGAAACCAAAGTAGCTATATGACCAGAGTAGCTATATTAATATTAGACAAATATTAGGCAAAACAGACTTCAAACAAAAATTGTTACTGGAAACATTATAATAAAATAGTCCATGAAGGCCTGTACTATCATAAGTGAAGAGAATAGCTATAGTCATTGCTCTGTGAGAAAAGGGGATCCTTTGGGGGTGCTGTGTGATGGTTGGGAGGGGTGGGAAGGGGGGGATATACATATGACTAATCTGGGAACATACATATCTGTAAACAACAAAACTCTGTAAAAGTTAAAAGCAAAATAAAGGTATAAAAATAAATAAATAAATAAAATAGTCACTCCATCGGAGAGATGGAACAATTATAAACATATTCACGGGCTTCCCTGGTGGTCCAGTGGGTAAGGACACCGCCTTGCAGTGCAAGGGGCGCCGGTTCGATCCCTGGCTTGGGAAGATCCCACGTGCCGCAGAGCGGCTGGACCGATGTGTCCAATTACCGAGCCGGAGCTCTGGAGCGCATGCACCCAAAGCCAGTGCTCTGCGACAACAGAGGCCACCGTGATGGGAGGCCCACAGGGGCCAAAGAACAAAGATGGATGAAAACAGACAAATAAAAGACCAATAGAAGTGGCCTGCCCGCCCCTCTCCCTCCCTCCCCACCCCACTCCACCCAAAAATAATAAATAAATAAATCTTTAAAAAAAAAATAAAAACATATTCACCTCACAACACAACCTCAGAATACCTGAAACCACAGAGAACAGGATCTTCTATATAGAAGTTTATTTTCCCCTTCATATAAATTTTAGAGTCAGTTTCTCTTTTATCTATAAAAACAACCTGCTGAGACTTCTATTAATTAAATGAAAACATTTTAGGACCCAACAAGAACACTTCCAGATTTCTATCCAAAAGATATTATAATATATGCTACATGAAGAACTGAACATGAGTCTGCATAGCAGCAGTTATTCATAACAGGCAAAAAAAAAAGAAAAGAATCTAATAAATGGTTAAATAAAATGTGATATATCCATTCAATGGAATACAATACCAAAAAAAAGGAATGAAATACTGATACATACTAGAACAGGAATAAACTCCAAAAACATTATGTTAAGTGAAGTTACACATAAAAAACACAAACTTAAAAAAAAAAACCCACAAATTGCAGACTTACACACAATTTGTACATAACACAAATTGTGCATTTATGTTAAATGTTCAGAAATTGCAAATCTATAAATGAAAGGAAATTAGTGATTAGCAGGAATAATGGCTAGGAATGGAGATTAATCATAAAAGGTTATGAGCAATCGTTTATAGGGGTGAAATATATGTTATTATGGTGCTGTCCAGCTCCATAAATCTACTAAAAATCACTGCACACTTAAAGGAGGTAATTTTATAGTAAGCACATTATACCTCAATATAAACATTTCTTGCTGCAATATCTGACTGGAACTGTGTTAAATCTACAGATCAACTTGGAGAGAACTGACATCTTTACTATGTTGAGTGTCCCAACTCATGCCCATAACATGCCTCTCCATTTATAAGCACAATCTTTGATTCATTCATCAACATTTTGTTTTCAGCTTATAAATCCTTTCTATCTAAGTATATGATTTTTTTGAAGCTGCTGAAAATGTTTTTTTTTTTAAATTTTACTTTCTAATTGCATACTGCTGGTATATAGAAACAAGACTTACTGATTGTGTTGACTATATTTTGTGACCTTAACTTCACATACTAATGCTAATAGTTTTTTCAGATCCTTTGGATTGTTTCTATGTGGATAACACCATCTGCAAAAATTTTCTCTTTCCAAACTGCCTTTTATTTATTTTTCTTTAATTTTATTGTTCTGGCTAAAATGAAGTTTTCAAGTTATAAATTTTTTAGAGTCAGTTTCTCTTTTATCTATAAAAACAACCTGCTGAGACTTCTATTAATTAAATGAAAACATTTTAGGACCCAACAAGAACACTTCCAGATTTCTATCCAAAAGATATTATAATATATGCTACATGAAGAACTGAACATGAGTCTGCATAGCAGCAGTTATTCATAACAGGCAAAAAAAAAAGAAAAGAATCTAATAAATGGTTAAATAAAATGTGATATATCCATTCAATGGAATACAATACCAAAAAAAAGGAATGAAATACTGATACATACTAGAACAGGAATAAACTCCAAAAACATTATGTTAAGTGAAGTTACACATAAAAAACACAAACTTAAAAAAAAAAACCCACAAATTGCAGACTTACACACAATTTGTACATAACACAAATTGTGCATTTATGTTAAATGTTCAGAAATTGCAAATCTATAAATGAAAGGAAATTAGTGATTAGCAGGAATAATGGCTAGGAATGGAGATTAATCATAAAAGGTTATGAGCAATCGTTTATAGGGGTGAAATATATGTTATTATGGTGCTGTCCAGCTCCATAAATCTACTAAAAATCACTGCACACTTAAAGGAGGTAATTTTATAGTAAGCACATTATACCTCAATATAAACATTTCTTGCTGCAATATCTGACTGGAACTGTGTTAAATCTACAGATCAACTTGGAGAGAACTGACATCTTTACTATGTTGAGTGTCCCAACTCATGCCCATAACATGCCTCTCCATTTATAAGCACAATCTTTGATTCATTCATCAACATTTTGTTTTCAGCTTATAAATCCTTTCTATCTAAGTATATGATTTTTTTGAAGCTGCTGAAAATGTTTTTTTTTTTAAATTTTACTTTCTAATTGCATACTGCTGGTATATAGAAACAAGACTTACTGATTGTGTTGACTATATTTTGTGACCTTAACTTCACATACTAATGCTAATAGTTTTTTCAGATCCTTTGGATTTTTTCTATGTGGATAACACCATCTGCAAAAAATTTTCTCTTTCCAAACTGCCTTTTATTTATTTTTCTTTAATTTTATTGTTCTGGCTAAAATGAAGTTTTCAAGTTATACAATAACTTATATAATTAATTCACGCTATACTTGTTTTGATTGTAAAAACAGTAAGTAGCTAGGACAAGTTATATAAAAGTTTTAGAAAGTATAGCATGAATATGAACAGTACATTCCTTATATATACCATCTCCTTTGATCTTCATAACAATCTAATAGTTGCTTTTTCCACATTACCAAGAAAGAAAAACAGTCAAAGGTAGTCCAACCAACATACTTACCACGGCTGAGGTGATCGTATTATACCAGACATTAACAGTCAAAACAGTAGTTTTGCTAGGACCCAACTTGATCTCATTTGCCAAAGTCCCAGGCATTGACTTAGCTGACCCCGCCATAAATTACTATTACTAAAGCACAGATCAAAAGCCAAGACACAGACTGTCACACACGAAGAGGGGCTCAGGGAACGCGAGCCCGACTGAGGAGCAGAGGTAGTGACCCTGGAGCAGCACCTGAGCAAGCATAGTGCCTCTGAAAAATTACAGGTGAGTGATTCAGCAGGTGTGTGAGGGTCAAGTCCCAGGGCTTAGCATTTTGGAGAAAACATCTTTGGCAGGTTCTTTTTCACTTTTAACTTAGTAGTGTGCAGTCAGAAGCTGGATTCAAAATCTTGCTCTTACCAGGCATGTTCACTTTATAAAAAAATTACTTATTTATTTATTTGGCTATATGGATCTTATTAATAGCCGCACCATGTGGACTCTTAGTTGATGCATGTAGGATCTAGTTGCTTGACCCGGGATTACACTCTGGGCCCCCTGCACTGGGAGTGAGGAGTCCCAGCCACTGGACCACCAGGGAAGTAACTCAGACATGTAACTCTGGGCACACACTTCACCTCTTTGTCATTTTCCTCATCCATAAGGTGGGAATAATAACTGCACCTATCTTTGAGGGTTGTGAGAATAACTAGTATTAAAGTATTTGAGAGTTAACAAACTACGGTCCATGGTTTGTTTCTATAAGTTTTACTAGATTGCAACCACAGTCATTCATTACAACTTGTCTATGCTGACTTGGTGCTACAGCAGTGAAACTGGGGAGGAGGCAACAGGGCCTGCATATGGGTTTGCAAATGGCCTGCAAAGTTATACATAATCACTATCTGGACCTTTACAGAAAAAGTAACCCTGGCCTACTTAGAACAATGTTGGGGCTTCCCAGATGGCACTAGAGGTAAAGCACCCACCTGCTAATGCAAGAAACATAAGAGCCACGGATTCCATCCCTGGGTTGGGAAGATCCACTGGAGGAGGGCATGGCAACCCACTCCAGTATTCTTGCCTGGACAATGCCATGGACAGAGGAGCCTGACGGGCTACAGCCCATAGGATGGCAAAGAGTCACATGTGACTCAACGACTTAACGTGCTCGCACACAGAAGAATGTTGAAGGAAAGTACTCAAGAAATGTTGCTGTTGTTTAATTGCTAAGTCATGTCCAACTCTGCAACCCCATGGACTGCAGCACACCAGGCTTCCCTGTCCTTCACCATCTCCTGGAGTTTGCTCAAACTCATGTCTATGGAGTCAAGGATGTCATCCAATCATCTCATCCTCTGTCACATATTTCTTCTCCTGCCTTCAATCTTTCCTAGCATCAGGGTCTTTTCCAACGAGTCTGCTCTTTCCATCAGGTGGCAAAAGTATTGGAACTTCAACCTCAGCTTCACGAGCCCTGCCAATGAATATTTAGGGTTAATGACCAGTCTGATCTCCTTGCTGTCCAAGAGACTCTCAAGAGTCTTCTCCAGAACGACAGTTTAGCCGCACCATGTGGACTCTTAGTTGATGCATGTAGGATCTAGTTGCTTGACCCGGGATTACACTCTGGGCCCCCTGCACTGGGAGTGAGGAGTCCCAGCCACTGGACCACCAGGGAAGTAACTCAGACATGTAACTCTGGGCACACACTTCACCTCTTTGTCATTTTCCTCATCCATAAGGTGGGAATAATAACTGCACCTATCTTTGAGGGTTGTGAGAATAACTAGTATTAAAGTATTTGAGAGTTAACAAACTACGGTCCATGGTTTGTTTCTATAAGTTTTACTAGATTGCAACCACAGTCATTCATTACAACTTGTCTATGCTGACTTGGTGCTACAGCAGTGAAACTGGGGAGGAGGCAACAGGGCCTGCATATGGGTTTGCAAATGGCCTGCAAAGTTATACATAATCACTATCTGGACCTTTACAGAAAAAGTAACCCTGGCCTACTTAGAACAATGTTGGGGCTTCCCAGATGGCACTAGAGGTAAAGCACCCACCTGCTAATGCAAGAAACATAAGAGCCACGGATTCCATCCCTGGGTTGGGAAGATCCACTGGAGGAGGGCATGGCAACCCACTCCAGTATTCTTGCCTGGACAATGCCATGGACAGAGGAGCCTGACGGGCTACAGCCCATAGGATGGCAAAGAGTCACATGTGACTCAAACGACTTAACGTGCTCGCACACAGAAGAATGTTGAAGGAAAGTACTCAAGAAATGTTGCTGTTGTTTAATTGCTAAGTCATGTCCAACTCTGCAACCCCATGGACTGCAGCACACCAGGCTTCCCTGTCCTTCACCATCTCCTGGAGTTTGCTCAAACTCATGTCTATGGAGTCAAGGATGTCATCCAATCATCTCATCCTCTGTCACATATTTCTTCTCCTGCCTTCAATCTTTCCTAGCATCAGGGTCTTTTCCAACGAGTCTGCTCTTTCCATCAGGTGGCAAAAGTATTGGAACTTCAACCTCAGCTTCACGAGCCCTGCCAATGAATATTTAGGGTTAATGACCAGTCTGATCTCCTTGCTGTCCAAGAGACTCTCAAGAGTCTTCTCCAGAACGACAGTTTGAAAGCATCAGTTGGCTGCACAGCTTTCCTGGCTCACCTCTCACATCCATAAATGACTACTGGGAAAACCATAGCTTTGCCTTTGTCGGCAAAGTGATGTCTCTGCTTTTTTTTTTAAACATTCATTTTATTTATTTATCTTTTATGGGGGGTGGGGTGGGGAGGGAGGGGAACGGGCGGGCTACTTCTATTGGTCTTTCATTTCTCTATTTTTCATCCGTCTTTGTTCTTTGGCTCCTGTGGGCCTCCCATGGCGGTGGCCTCTGTCGTCGCAGAGCGCTGGCTCTGGGCGCATGTGCCCCAGAGCTCTGGCTCGGTAATTGGACACATCAGTCCAGCCACTCCGCGGCACATGGGATCTTCCCAGGCCAGGGATCAAACCGGCACCCCTTGCACTGCAAGGCGGTGTCCTTACCCACTGGATCACCAGGGAAGCCCGTCTCTGCTTTTTAATAAGCTGTCTAGGTTTATTATAGCTTTTCTTCCAAGGAGCCAGTGTCTTTTTTAATTTCATTGCTGCAGTTACCATCTGCAATGATTCTGGAGACCCAATAAAGAAAAATCTGTCACTGTTTCCATTTTTCCCCCATATATTAGCCATGAAATGATGGGACCGGATGCCATGATCATAGTTTTTTGAATGCTGAGTTTTAAGCCCACTTAAAAGAAATGCTGACTTTCATTTAAGCCCTCAATCACTTCTAGAATAAAAAGCTGAGTACATACAAAAAAAACAAAGTGGTGACAAACGCAAATGAATGTCAATTAACAAGGTGCTGATTAAATTATTCACAAGCACTTCCCTGTCCTTCACCATCTCCTGGAGTTTGCTCAAACTCATGTCTATGGAGTCAAGGATGTCATCCAATCATCTCATCCTCTGTCACATATTTCTTCTCCTGCCTTCAATCTTTCCTAGCATCAGGGTCTTTTCCAACGAGTCTGCTCTTTCCATCAGGTGGCAAAAGTATTGGAACTTCAACCTCAGCTTCACGAGCCCTGCCAATGAATATTTAGGGTTAATGACCAGTCTGATCTCCTTGCTGTCCAAGAGACTCTCAAGAGTCTTCTCCAGAACGACAGTTTGAAAGCATCAGTTGGCTGCACAGCTTTCCTGGCTCACCTCTCACATCCATAAATGACTACTGGGAAAACCATAGCTTTGCCTTTGTCGGCAAAGTGATGTCTCTGCTTTTTTTTTTAAACATTCATTTTATTTATTTATCTTTTATGGGGGGTGGGGTGGGGAGGGAGGGGAACGGGCGGGCTACTTCTATTGGTCTTTCATTTCTCTATTTTTCATCCGTCTTTGTTCTTTGGCTCCTGTGGGCCTCCCATGGCGGTGGCCTCTGTCGTCGCAGAGCGCTGGCTCTGGGCGCATGTGCCCCAGAGCTCTGGCTCGGTAATTGGACACATCAGTCCAGCCACTCCGCGGCACATGGGATCTTCCCAGGCCAGGGATCGAACCGGCGCCCCTTGCACTGCAAGGCGGTGTCCTTACCCTCTGGCTCACCAGGGAAGCCCGTCTCTGCTTTTTAATAAGCTGTCTAGGTTTATTATAGCTTTTCTTCCAAGGAGCCAGTGTCTTTTTTAATTTCATTGCTGCAGTTACCATCTGCAATGATTCTGGAGACCCAATAAAGAAAAATCTGTCACTGTTTCCATTTTTCCCCCATATATTAGCCATGAAATGATGGGACCGGATGCCATGATCATAGTTTTTTGAATGCTGAGTTTTAAGCCCACTTAAAAGAAATGCTGACTTTCATTTAAGCCCTCAATCACTTCTAGAATAAAAAAGCTGAGTACATACATAAAGATATAGACACAAGCACTGAATATAGTGGTGACAAACGCAAATGAATGTCAATTAACAAGGTGCTGATTAAATTATTCATGGTACCATAAAGCACTATACTGTACAGTCATTAAAAGGAATGAAGAATATCCATGTGCCAACATGTTAAGATTTCCAAGATTTTTAAATGATCTAAGATCATTAAGTGAAAAGGTATAATACATGCAATATAATCTCACTGTTACAAAAAGCACACACAAAACCTATGCAGAGAAAAGGCTAAATACCAAGACAGACCTACTGAGGGAATTTCAGTTTTAGTACATGGAATGGAATACTGTTTAAATTTTTTAATAAGCTTAAGTATTGTAATTTGTCTCATGATTTAAAAGTGTTATTTGAATGGCTCAGATTGTATCCTCGTAAAACTCGTTTTAAACTTTAATATCCTTACCTCTTCAGGACAAACTAGAGTGTGGATCAATTGCAAATGCATTATACTAAGTGAACTAACCAGACTAGAAAACCACATATTACATTCTGTAAAAAGCAAAAGTATAGGAATGGAGAACAAATCAGAAGTCAGGAGTTGAGAATGGAGCTGCTTATAAAAAAAAAAAAAAAAAAAACAGAAAGAAGTTTAGGGGGTGATAAAACTATCTTGATTGGTGGTTAAGTCAGGAGAAACTAGGCATGTGTTAAAATGTGGACTGTACATCACAAAGTGAATACTAGCATACGTCTACTTAAATAAATTTAAATAAACACACATACAGGGCTTCCCTGGTAGCTCAGTGGTAAAGAGTTCGCCTGCCAATGCAGGAGTCACAGGTTCAATCCTTGATCCCGGAAGATCCCACATGCTGCGGAAGAACTAAGCCCGTGAGCCACAACTATGGAGCCTGTGCTCTAGAGCCCGTGAGCCACAACTATGGAGCCCGTGAGCCCCAGAGCCCGAGGTCCACAACAAGAGAAGTCACCGCAACAAAAAATCTGCTCACCTCCACTAGAGAGTAGCCCCCACTCCCTGCAACTAGAGAAGAGCCTATGGAAGCAGTGAAAACCCAGAATAGCCCAAAATAAACAAATAAAATAAATAAAATGTCAAAACCACACACAAAACCAAAAACACTTAGAGAATAACTTTCTTTTGAGCGCCCTAGGAGCACACAAAACTGTGTATTAATACTGGAAATGTTTTTCACATTTTCCAGTTCACCTCTAGCACTGAGAGATGCCGCTGCGCGGACAGTGTTGGCACCATCTGCCTAAATGAATTCCCACAAACGCAAACCAGCCGCGGCCCACATCGATTTAAAACTTGATTATTTTCTTCAGGTTCCGTACGGGGGTAGATCTGTGCTTTACCTGGCAAGCCACTAAAGGCCTTCAGGGAGCAGGGACGGCAGGTACCGGCGAGCAGCTTCACAGGCCCGCGCCCCTGCCAAGCGGCCAGGCAGGATTTTCCAGCAAGAGCGCGGAGCCGCGGGGGCTGCCGGTGAACTGCCAACCACAGCCACCGGAGCTACACCACCAGCAGAGCTGCTGCTTCAATCACGGACCATTGGCGGGATCACGTTGACAACAGCCAAGACATACCATCCACTTCATCAAAGCTCTGACAAAACCACAAGCGACGCGGCACGGGGCACCCTCTCTGTACTCCTAGGAAAGGAAACTCCCAAGTCTGACACCCACAGAAGCGCAGACCGTCCAACATCCGGCTTCAAAAGCAATCACTGTCCTGCCGTTCAGACCTAACGTTAGAGTGGACGTGGTCCGGACGCCTCTCTCAGCTTCGAAAACGCACCATAAAGCCCATTTCCAAATTACTCTTCCCCACTTTCCTCCCACCCACCCAGCGCTGCGAATCAGGAGCACTCATTTCAGGCTTAAAATACACAATTCAATCTGGCTGTCCCGAACAGCGCTGCCCGCGTTAACAACCCCGGCTCCTTAACAAAGCCCCAAACTCCTCTCTCCACGAATCTGCAAAATGGTCTCGCTCCGTCTCCTTCCTTCCCTCGGAGAGGGGCACAAATCTCAACCTCAGTGCAAACCTCCCATTTCTTACTTTCAAACAATAACTGCGAAATCGCAATCTGCCTCTGCCCACGGGAACTCCGCCACGTACCGGCGGCGCGGGGGCAGGGCGTCGAGGCCCTGGGCCCGGAGCGATCCCGGGAGGCCGCGCCGCCGGGGAGGCCGCGCCGCGGAGGTCAGAGCCCCGGCCGCCCGCGGGGCCCCGGTCCGGCACGGCCGCCTCCCAGCTCCCGGCCGGCCAGCTTCTGGAGGAGGCCGGGATCCCCACGGATCCCCACGGCGGCGCGGGGGCGGCAGTGCCTCACCTGCGTCGGCGGCGGCGGCTCGGGGGTCCCGAGTGGGCCCTGGGAGTTTCCGGGCCGAGTGAGTCACTCGGGCGGGCCGGGAATGCGCCAGGAAACAGCCGGCCTCCTCCCCTTCCTCCCGGGGCGGGGGCTCTCCCGGCTCGGCCCCTTCCTCCTGGCGCTCCTCCCTCCGCATTCCGGCCCTTGGCCAGTCCGCTCGCGCTAGTGCGTTCTGTTCCCTCCCCTGATCCTGGGAGCCGCTGTGCCCTCTGGCCGCCGAAAACGCTCGCCGGGAAGAGCCTCGAGAGCCACCTGCCGGCTTAGGTGACCTCCCCTCGCCCTTGGGACCCAGGAGTGGGGAAGGTGGGAGGCTTCCCAGTGGGAGCTACCACAAGCGACGCGGCACGGGGCACCCTCTCTGTACTCCTAGGAAAGGAAACTCCCAAGTCTGACACCCACAGAAGCGCAGACCGTCCAACATCCGGCTTCAAAAGCAATCACTGTCCTGCCGTTCAGACCTAACGTTAGAGTGGACGTGGTCCGGACGCCTCTCTCAGCTTCGAAAACGCACCATAAAGCCCATTTCCAAATTACTCTTCCCCACTTTCCTCCCACCCACCCAGCGCTGCGAATCAGGAGCACTCATTTCAGGCTTAAAATACACAATTCAATCTGGCTGTCCCGAACAGCGCTGCCCGCGTTAACAACCCCGGCTCCTTAACAAAGCCCCAAACTCCTCTCTCCACGAATCTGCAAAATGGTCTCGCCGTCTCCTTCCTTCCCTCGGAGAGGGGCACAAATCTCAACCTCAGTGCAAACCTCCCATTTCTTACTTTCAAACAATAACTGCGAAATCGCAATCTGCCTCTGCCCACGGGAACTCCGCCACGTACCGGCGGCGCGGGGGCAGGGCGTCGAGGCCCTGGGCCCGGAGCGATCCCGGGAGGCCGCGCCGCCGGGGAGGCCGCGCCGCGGAGGTCAGAGCCCCGGCCGCCCGCGGGGCCCCGGTCCGGCACGGCCGCCTCCCAGCTCCCGGCCGGCCAGCTTCTGGAGGAGGCCGGGATCCCCACGGATCCCCACGGCGGCGCGGGGGCGGCAGTGCCTCACCTGCGTCGGCGGCGGCGGCTCGGGGGTCCCGAGTGGGCCCTGGGAGTTTCCGGGCCGAGTGAGTCACTCGGGCGGGCCGGGAATGCGCCAGGAAACAGCCGGCCTCCTCCCCTTCCTCCCGGGGCGGGGGCTCTCCCGGCTCGGCCCCTTCCTCCTGGCGCTCCTCCCTCCGCATTCCGGCCCTTGGCCAGTCCGCTCGCGCTAGTGCGTTCTGTTCCCTCCCCTGATCCTGGGAGCCGCTGTGCCCTCTGGCCGCCGAAAACGCTCGCCGGGAAGAGCCTCGAGAGCCACCTGCCGGCTTAGGTGACCTCCCCTCGCCCTTGGGACCCAGGAGTGGGGAAGGTGGGAGGCTTCCCAGTGGGAGCTGCCCAGCTTGGGCCGCGAAAAGAGCGCGGAGTGTGCACCCTGTCCCGGGGCTCCTTGAGGGACGGGCGACGAGTGAGCTGAGCTGCAGAATGGATTTAGGGGGACACCCAAGAGCGCTGGCCTGGCGCCCCCCAGCCAAGGAGGAGGTACCCACCCCTGAGCTCCGCGGGCGGGAGCCTGCAAAAGCGGCCGGGTGCTAGGTGCGACGAGGACTCACGGTCAGAACCGAGCCAACTGGGAGAAAATGACCCGCTTTGGCCCCTGTAGTAATCGGGTGTCCCCTCTGAGTCCAGGGGCAAAGGCGTGCGGGGGGTTGAGGGAATGGCTGGCAGAAATCTGACGAACTAGCCCCCAAACACAACCTTGAGAGAGGCCGAGTGGAGCGAGCTTGTCACAAGCATGCTTAGGAGAAAATTTTCCCTAAACTACCCTCGCTGCCCACCACCTCTCCAACCGGTGTAACGGAGAGCAGTAAAGATAAGCCGCAGGTATATGGCTACTAGCCTCATGATGTTAGCATAATAGGGCTTCCCTGATGGCTCAGATGGTAAAGTATCTCTGCCCGAAACGCGGGAGACCCACGTGTCCAATCCCTGGAGAACAAACTGCCACCCACTCCAGTTTTCTTGCCTGGCGGGGTCCGTGGGGTCACAGAGTCGACACAATTGAGGGACTCACACACACACACAGCCTATGGAAACCGCAAGCAGTTTCATTACCTCCTGGCTGCCTCCTGCCAAAGGTATAGCAAATGAATCCTGACTATACCATAATCTACCAGTTGTCTAAATATTCAGAGGCCGCTTTTTCTAGAAGCTCCTGGAGTTCCCTCACACTCCTGCATGGGTTTTGAGTGACTTTCTGATTCCCAGCCAGTGCACACATTTTCAACCCACGGCTGAGTCTCAAAGTTAAATTCCAAAGGGCTGTTTTGTTTTGGTTTGCTTCTTTTATACTGTAGGTGAAATGGTGAAATACAAATTCAAGATATAGTGTGATAATTTAAAAATATTGCAATCCCTAGAGAAATTCATGAAAAATAAACAATTTAAAAATCCAGAAGAGGAGGGCTTCTCTGGTGGCTCAGTGGTAAAGAGTTCGCCTGCCAATGCAGGAGACACAGGTTCCATCCCTAATCCGGGAAGATCCCACTTGCTGCAGAGCAACTAAACCCATGAGCCACAACTATGGAGCCTGTTCTCTAGAGCCTCAGAGCCTCTACTGTTGAGCCCATGTGCCACAACTACTGAAGTCCTTGAGCCCCATAGCCCGAGGTCCACAGCAAGAGAAGTCACCACAACAAGAAGCCTGCTCACCTCAACTAGAGAGGAGCCCCCACTCCCTGCAACTAGAGAAGAGCCTGTAGTAGCAGTGAAAACCCAGACTAGCCAAAAATAAATAAATAAATAAAAATTTAAAAAAGAATCCAGAAGAGGAACTAAAATGGAATGCTAAACTGTAAATCCGAAGAAAGCAAACAAGGAGCAAAAAGCACATAGGTAATAAAGAGCAAGCTGTTAGCTTAAGTCCAACTTTATTAGTAATTACATTAAATGCAAATTAACTAAACACTCCAAAGAAATTGTCACATTTGATAAAAGCAGAGCCTAAGTATATGGCTGTTTAAAAGAGACATACTTTAAATATGAGGACACAAATTTTAAAAGATGAAAAACGATCTACCATGCCCATGCTAATCATAAAAAAGTCAGTGACTATTTTAATGTCAAAGTAGACCTCAAGACAAGGACCATGACCAGAAATTAAAGAGGAAATTGGGTAAAGATAAATGGGTCAATTAATTCAGAAAAGAAATGAAAATTTGTAGAGTGTATGCACCAAATTAGCTTTGAAAAAACTGATAGAATCAGAAGAAGAAATAGGCAAACAGATACTCACAATTAGAGATTTAACACTCCTCTCTTAGGAACTGATGTGACTGGCAGACACCAAAATAAGTAAAGATATTGAAAAATTTTAAAGCAGTTGACTTATTTACCTTTAAGCCGCACAAAACAAAATAAGAATACGTTGTATTTGATGAGAGATGTTCAAAAGCTTTATACTGCACCCTCAAGGTATTACTGAGAAGATTTAAAAATTTCAAGTATCATGTACAAAGTATAACATACGTTAGCAAGTAAAATAAGTCTAAATAGACTTCAAAGTGTTGATATACAGAACTTTCTCTGACCATCACAAAATTGAATTAAAAAGCAATAAAAAATAACTTTTAAAGTTTTGTTTTCTCTTTTTAGATGCCCTGGGCCTTCATTGGAGTGCATAGGCTTCTCATTGCTGTGGCTTCTCTTATTGCGGAGCACAGGCTCTAGGCATTTGGGCTTTAGGAGTGGCACACAGGCTCAGTATTTGCTGCTTGAGGGCTCTAGAGTGGGCTCACTTGCTGCGGTGCACAGGCTTCATTACTCTGCAACATGTGGAATCTTCAGGGACCAGGGATCAAACCCATGTCCCCTACATCCTGCAGTGAATTCTTAAACACTGTGCCACCAGGGAGGTCCAAGATAATTTTTTTTTTTTTAAAGATTTATTTATTTATTTATTTTGGGCGGGGGTCGGGTTGGGGAGGGAAGGGAGCAGGTGGGCCACTTCTATTGGTCTTTCATTTCTGTTTTCATCCGTCTTTGTTCTTTGGCTCCTGTGGGCCTCCCATCGCGGTGGCGACTGTTGTCGCAGAGCACCAGCTCTCCGCGCATGCGCTCCAGAGCTTTGGCTCGGTGATTGGACACATCAGTCCAGCCGCTCCGCGGCACGTGGGATCTTCCCAGGCCAGGGCTCGAACCGGCGCCCCTTGCACTGCAAGGCGGTGTCCTTATCCACTGGACCACCAGGGGAAACCCCAAGATAAATTTTTAAATGTCCAAATATTAAAAAAACTAAATAATATGCTTCTATATATTCTTTTGGTCAAAGAAGAAATCAAAATGGAAATTGGAAAACATATTGAACTAAATAATAATGAAAAAATAAAAATTTGTGAGATGCAGCTAATGTTCAGAAGGAAAGTTAATATATCAAATACACATAGTAAAAAGCAAGAAAAATTTAAAATCAATTGTCTATAAACTTTTACCTCAAAAAAGTTAAACAGAAGCAAATTAAATCCAAAGAAGGTGTAAGTAAAGAAATAATAAAGATAAGAACAGAGGTCAATGAACCAAAAAACAGATGAACAAATAAGAAAATCCACCCCTCCTCCCCAGAGATAAATTAGGAGTTTGGGATTAACAGATACGTACTACTGTGTATAAAGTAGATATACAACAAGGAGTTACTATATAGAACAGGGAATTATATTCAGTATCTTGTAATAACCTATAGTGGAAAAGAATCTGAAAAAAATATATATATATATAAAACACGACCACTTTATTGTATACTCTAACACAATATTGTAAATCAACTATACTTCAAAAAAAGAAAGAAAAGAAAATCACCCAATTGGTTTTTTTTTAAAATAATACAATTGTTACGCCCTAGAAAAATTGTTTTTAGAAAAAATATAAATCACTGACAACAGAAATAAAAAGTAACACCAATAGTTTCTTACCAAAAATAAAAAGGAGTTAAAAGTATTGTATGAAAAACTTCATGGCAATAAATTCAACAATCCAGAAGAAATAGATTCCTGGAAAATGTGACTTTTCAAAACTGACACAAGGAAAAGAGAAAATCTGAATAGTCCTACAGTATAGAAGAAAACAGTTGAATCTATAATTTAAAACTGTCCCATAAAGAAAATCTCCAAGGGTTTATAGCTCTGCTGGTGAATTCTATAAAACATTTAAGGAAGAAACAATACCAATTTTACAAAACCACAGTAATAAAATGGTATAGTCTTGACTTAAGGATGCACAAATAAATGAATGGAACAGAATAGTAAGACATAATCTCTTTTATAGACTGAATGCTTGTGAAACTTCTAGGTGGCATTTCAGGGGACTCTAAGGAGCTCTGATTCTTTGTGTCTCAGCACAGAAAGAATTCAGTGAGAATAAAAGTGATAGATAAGTGCTACTTTAGAAGACACTTAACAAGGGTCACAAGTGAGAGTATACTGCACCCTGAGAACATAGTGGGCTACAGTTTTACAATTAAAGCCAAGTTGGGGAGAAAGACCACATTCCTCCAAACTTGCATTGTTAGTTCCTTCTCCATGTTGGGCAGAAAAGTTTTCTTGTCCCTACATGGTCAAGTTGGGACTGTCATGGCACTAGGGAAGATCATTTCAGGTTTCATTACAGTGACAGTTTTTCCTTCAAAATGTCACTTTTCCAGAAATGATTGTTTTTAATGTGTGCAAACAGAGTGTCTTAAAGATCATTCACTTACTGAGCTCACTAGGCAGAATGTCAGTCTTATGACATCACTGTTTTTGTCTCATGCTTCTATTGCATGATTTTGCTGCTAAAGAAGCCTACTTGACTTTGTGGTTAAGCAAACCTGCTTTCTTGAGTGATCTTTAACTTAAGAGGTCTCTCATGCTTTTTTCTTTACTTTCAGTCCTCTAGTGAGACTACTTATTTAATTACTTTGTCCCTTCACCCTGTCCCTATCATTTGTGTCCCCTCAGAAACTTAATTCCCCATTGTGTCAGTATTTTGAAAGTGATTATGTAGTAAGAATAGATTCCTGGAAAATAAAAATTTTGAGTTAAAAGTATTGTATGAAAAACTTCATGGCAATAAATTCAACAATCCAGAAGAAATAGATTCCTGGAAAATGTGACTTTTCAAAACTGACACAAGGAAAAGAGAAAATCTGAATAGTCCTACAGTATAGAAGAAAACAGTTGAATCTATAATTTAAAACTGTCCCATAAAGAAAATCTCCAAGGGTTTATAGCTCTGCTGGTGAATTCTATAAAACATTTAAGGAAGAAACAATACCAATTTTACAAAACCACAGTAATAAAATGGTATAGTCTTGACTTAAGGATGCACAAATAAATGAATGGAACAGAATAGTAAGACATAATCTCTTTTATAGACTGAATGCTTGTGAAACTTCTAGGTGGCATTTCAGGGGACTCTAAGGAGCTCTGATTCTTTGTGTCTCAGCACAGAAAGAATTCAGTGAGAATAAAAGTGATAGATAAGTGCTACTTTAGAAGACACTTAACAAGGGTCACAAGTGAGAGTATACTGCACCCTGAGAACATAGTGGGCTACAGTTTTACAATTAAAGCCAAGTTGGGGAGAAAGACCACATTCCTCCAAACTTGCATTGTTAGTTCCTTCTCCATGTTGGGCAGAAAAGTTTTCTTGTCCCTACATGGTCAAGTTGGGACTGTCATGGCACTAGGGAAGATCATTTCAGGTTTCATTACAGTGACAGTTTTTCCTTCAAAATGTCACTTTTCCAGAAATGATTGTTTTTAATGTGTGCAAACAGAGTGTCTTAAAGATCATTCACTTACTGAGCTCACTAGGCAGAATGTCAGTCTTATGACATCACTGTTTTTGTCTCATGCTTCTATTGCATGATTTTGCTGCTAAAGAAGCCTACTTGACTTTGTGGTTAAGCAAACCTGCTTTCTTGAGTGATCTTTAACTTAAGAGGTCTCTCATGCTTTTTTCTTTACTTTCAGTCCTCTAGTGAGACTACTTATTTAATTACTTTGTCCCTTCACCCTGTCCCTATCATTTGTGTCCCCTCAGAAACTTAATTCCCCATTGTGTCAGTATTTTGAAAGTGATTATGTAGTAAGAATAGAACCCTCGCAAGCAGCGTTAGTTCCCATAGAAAAGAGACCCCAGAAAGAGTCTTCATCTCTTCCACTTTGTGAAGATACAGATCTATGAAAGGAGGCTCTCACCAGACACCAAGGCTTTCAGCACCATGCTTTTGGACTTCCCAGCCTCTAGACTCTGAGAAATAAATTTCTGTAGTTTGTAAGCTACCCAGTATATGGTATTCTGCTATAGCAGCCCAAACAAATTGACAAGCCCATACCTCTACCTTGATTTTTAATAAAGATGTCAAAGGAATTCAGTGGAAATGGGAAGTATCTTTAATGGTACTAAGTAATTGCAAACTATGTGGAAAAAGTTGACCTCCTTGCCCACATCATACACAGAAATTAATTTGATATGGATCATAGACCTAAACATGAAAACTAAAGATACAGAGTTTCTAGAAGGAAATATAGAGAGTAATTTCACAACCGTAGAGTAGAGGTGGGAAAAGATGTCTTAGAAAATGTACTAACCTCTTTAGTCAGTGCCTTTAAAAAAAAAAAAAGCAATCAATGATTTGGTCAGAAATTATAAACTTCTTATCAAAAGACAATGTTAACAGAGTGAAATGTCAGACTTGAACACAGTCTTGGCACACAGACAACTGATGAAAAACTTGTACCCAGAATATGCAAAGAACCTCTACAAATCAATAATAAAATGCCAACCCAACAAAAATAGGGTATTTCAAAGAAGAAACTATTTTTGAAGTCTCTTATCAAGTCAGATATAACATACACTATGAATAGCATATACATATGCATATACATAGCATAATCCTAGTTGTATGTATTTACCCAAGATAAAAGAAAATATATCTCTATACAAAGGCTTGTACATGAATAATCAATCATAATAGCAAAAAACTAGAAATAACTCAAAGAATATAATTAGAAAAGTGGATAAACAATTTTTTTATGTATTTTTACAATGGAATGTTAATAATAAAAAGGAATGAATTACTGTCCAATTATTATCATAAAAAAACTTGTTACCAGGTACGAGAGATATAGGTTGATATGATCAAGAAAAAAGAGTAGGTGGAGGGGATGGGATATGCATATGACTTATCTGGGATTATACATATCTGTAAACAACAACTCTGTAAAAGCAAAATTTTAGAAAAGTGGCAAAAATAAAAAATGAAAGAAAGAAGAGTAGGAAGCTGCAGGTTCTCACCTCTCCACAGAAACATCAAGTAAGTATCATACTGACCTCAGCAGCTTTGTGAGAACTCTAGAAAGCAGTTAAGGCTCTGCAGCAGCCAAATGAATGCCCAACGAAGAAATCAGCCCACTTAAAACATTCCAAACAAAAATTTCATTGCAATCACCCTTGCCCACTTCACCCAGGCATGCTGCAGAGAGAGGAAGTGACTTAATTCCTGATTCATCCCTTAGGGTGAAAGGAAGTTGTCTACAATGTTCTGATTTGTCTGGGGGCTATTGGAGGGCTATTGGGTCTGGTTTTTGTATCAGAATGCTGACTCAGAGTACTAACAGAAATGGTGGATCAGTTTGGGTATCAGATTGGAGGCTGATGATAGCCGTGTGGTCCCAGGGCACGGTGGAATGCTGCAGGGAGACCTGATATCTCAATCGGTAAAGGAGCTCACCTGCAATGCAGAAGACCTGGATTCAGTCCCTGGGCCAGGAAGATCCCCTGGAGAAGGAAATGACAACCCACTCCAGTATTCTTACCTAGAGAATTCCATGGACAGAGGAGTCAGTGGGCTACAGTCCATAAGGTCTCAAAGAGTCAGACACAACGGAGCGACTTTCACTTTTTACAGCACCAGGGGCAAGAGACTGTCAGTAGAGGAATAAAACCAAACACCCGAGGCCCTGAGAAGGAAGCTGAGACACTTAGGGATGTAAAATAATTTGAAAAGCAACTGTGTATATAGAGGAATTCGGGGTGGGGGAAACACACACACAGGCCCAAGGGAGATGCACCACCCAAAAGCTCCAAGAAGACCCTAGCTCTCATATTGCACTGATTAGGGTACTGACTCCTGCACAGTCAGGCTGCAAAGACTAGGAGAGGTTTCTGATTGTCAAACACTCAATTTTAAACTTTTATTTTATTTATCTTTTTTGGGGGGGTTGGGGAGGGAGGGGGACGGGCAGGCCACTTCTATTGGTCTTTCATTTGTCTATTTTTCATCCACCTTTGTTCTTTGGCTCCTGTGGGCCTCCCATCACGGTGGCCTCTGTAGTCGCAGAGCGCTGGCTCTGGGCGCATGCACCCCAGAGCTCCTGCTCGGTAATTGGACACATCAGTCCAGCCGCTCCGCGGCACGTGGGATCTTCCCAGGCCAGGGATTGAACCGGCGCCCCTTGCACTGCAAGGCGGTGTCCTTACCCACTGGACCACCAGGGAAGCCCCAAACACTCAATTTTAAACAGACATGTGACTCATTCAAAGAAACAAATCTTCAGAAAATGACCCTAAAGAAAGGTTTCAAATTCACTCTACAAACAGCTTAAAAATTCAGCTTGTTGACTTAAGTGGGAACACATACAGTGAACAAAGGAAATCAAGAACTCAATATATGAACAAAATGAAAATATCTATGATGGAGAAACTATAGAAATCCAGCTTCTGGTCCAGCATATCCAGAGCATGAAGATTGTCACTGTGTCCTAACAAGCTAAATGGGCCAAAAATCAACTCTTCTTAGATCCGTTAGAGAAGCAAAGTCACATGGCACATTGCTGACCCATAAGTCAGAGAGACAGATGAGTAGACTCAGAGAATCAGAACTCACCAAAGCAGAAACCCACAAACAGGAACTTCTATAGGAGCTAGTATCAGCATTGAAACCTAAACTGAAACTGATGAATTGCTGGAGGCTCAATGTGGAAAAGTCTGAGAGAGAAACTTCAGAAGGGACTGTTCTTAGATGGATGTGCTTGCAATTTTATGAGTTTTAGCTCCAGGAGTCTTACCAGTTACTTATAGTAAGGATTAGAGAAAAAAAAATCCACTGTGATTTTAGCAGAGGGAGGAACAATTTTGAAATACACAGTATACTAAGGAACCATTTTGAAATATACCAGAGCAGTCCATTCTTAACAAAGCCTGCCCAAAAGAGATCTCAACAATGCCTAACTTATTGGAGTTTTTTTTTTCAGAGCATAAGTCACCTGAATGAAGGGAAATAATGCAAATCATTCTAGCCATGCTCTCCCATCTAAAAGAGGGGAAAAGTTGAGAAAAACTTGTGATGTTCATAGCTCAGAGGAACGGTCTCCCTACA
This sequence comes from Tragulus kanchil, assembly GCA_022376925.1. NCBI lineage: Eukaryota > Metazoa > Chordata > Mammalia > Artiodactyla > Tragulidae > Tragulus > Tragulus kanchil. The sequence continues at coordinate 19,745,256 of JAIOJX010000026.1, read as the reverse complement.
AGACTGAGAACTAGTATTTCATGGTTGATGGAATGCTACCCTCCATCCTCACCATACCACCACATCAGCAAATGCTTCTTCACCACAGATTGTCTTATCTAGTACACTGTTTTTGTCTTTCAACAAAAATTACAAGGTATACTATGAGAAATAAAATAAACGAAGGATGTCACGGTCGTCAGTCCTCCAACAGGGAGCTGGTGATCCCTGAGGAAACTCAGGATGGGAAAATAGGATACTGACCCCAAATAGCTGAGGTACATATCAAAGGAATGATTTCAGTGAACTAGGACTTTTGCATCTTCCTATACATAAAAATTCAGCTTGTTGACTTAAGTGGGAACACATACAGTGAACAAAGGAAATCAAGAACTCAATATATGAACAAAATGAAAATATCTATGATGGAGAAACTATAGAAATCCAGCTTCTGGTCCAGCATATCCAGAGCATGAAGATTGTCACTGTGTCCTAACAAGCTAAATGGGCCAAAAATCAACTCTTCTTAGATCCGTTAGAGAAGCGAAGTCACATGGCACATTGCTGACCCATAAGTCAGAGAGACAGATGAGTAGACTCAGAGAATCAGAACTCACCAAAGCAGAAACCCACAAACAGGAACTTCTATAGGAGCTAGTATCAGCATTGAAACCTAAACTGAAACTGATGAATTGCTGGAGGCTCAATGTGGAAAAGTCTGAGAGAGAAACTTCAGAAGGGACTGTTCTTAGATGGATGTGCTTGCAATTTTATGAGTTTTAGCTCCAGGAGTCTTACCAGTTACTTATAGTAAGGATTAGAGAAAAAAAAATCCACTGTGATTTTAGCAGAGGGAGGAACAATTTTGAAATACACAGTATACTAAGGAACCATTTTGAAATATACCAGAGCAGTCCATTCTTAACAAAGCCTGCCCAAAAGAGATCTCAACAATGCCTAACTTATTGGAGTTTTTTTTTTCAGAGCATAAGTCACCTGAATGAAGGGAAATAATGCAAATCATTCTAGCCATGCTCTCCCATCTAAAAGAGGGAAAAGTTGAGAAAAACTTGTGATGTTCATAGCTCAGAGGAACGGTCTCCCTACAAGACTGAGAACTAGTATTTCATGGTTGATGGAATGCTACCCTCCATCCTCACCATACCACCACATCAGCAAATGCTTCTTCACCACAGATTGTCTTATCTAGTACACTGTTTTTGTCTTTCAACAAAAATTACAAGGTATACTATGAGAAATAAAATAAACGAAGGATGTCACGGTCGTCAGTCCTCCAACAGGGAGCTGGTGATCCCTGAGGAAACTCAGGATGGGAAAATAGGATACTGACCCCAAATAGCTGAGGTACATATCAAAGGAATGATTTCAGTGAACTAGGACTTTTGCATCTTCCTATACATAGAAAAGCACTAAATTCCTTAACTTGAGATATCTAGTTTTCATTTCTTTCTTTTTATTTATTGGAGTATAGTTGATTTACATTGTTGTATTAGTTTCAGTGGTACTGCGAAGTTATTGTTATACGTCTTTTATAGTGTTTTGTTGTTTACAGCTATACATAATCCCAAATCAGTCATAGGTATATCCCTGACCCCTCCCACCTGAGCCCACCTTCCTCTCCCACCCGTCCCACTCCCCCAGGTTGTTGCATAGCCCCCATATAAGTTCCCTTAGTCTTACAGTATATTGGCAATGGTTATCTCTTTTACATATGATAGTGTAGGTTTCCATGTTACTCTTTCCATACCTCTCACCCAATCTTCCCTCCCCACAGTGTCCATAGGTCTGTTCTTTATGTCTGTTCAAAGTACACTTAGGTTGTTTCCTTAGGCAAGAATACTGGAGTGACAAAGGAGTAGATAAACAAGATGTGGTACATATATACACTTGAATATTACCCAGCCATAAGAAGAACAAAATTATGCCATTTGAAGCAACATGGATAAACCTAGAGAATATCACACGGCCTTGAAGTTCGTCAGACAGATAAAAACAAATACCACATCTCTTATATGTGGAGTCTAAAAAGGGGTTACAAATAAACTTATTTACAAAACAGAAGTAGAGTCACAGATATAGAAAACAAATTTATGGTTACTAGGGGGAAAAGTTGAGAAAAACTTGTGATGTTCATAGCTCAGAGGAACGGTCTCCCTACAAGACTGAGAACTAGTATTTCATGGTTGATGGAATGCTACCCTCCATCCTCACCATACCACCACATCAGCAAATGCTTCTTCACCACAGATTGTCTTATCTAGTACACTGTTTTTGTCTTTCAACAAAAATTACAAGGTATACTATGAGAAATAAAATAAACGAAGGATGTCACGGTCGTCAGTCCTCCAACAGGGAGCTGGTGATCCCTGAGGAAACTCAGGATGGGAAAATAGGATACTGACCCCAAATAGCTGAGGTACATATCAAAGGAATGATTTCAGTGAACTAGGACTTTTGCATCTTCCTATACATAGAAAAGCACTAAATTCCTTAACTTGAGATATCTAGTTTTCATTTCTTTCTTTTTATTTATTGGAGTATAGTTGATTTACATTGTTGTATTAGTTTCAGTGGTACTGCGAAGTTATTGTTATACGTCTTTTATAGTGTTTTGTTGTTTACAGCTATACATAATCCCAAATCAGTCATAGGTATATCCCTGACCCCTCCCACCTGAGCCCACCTTCCTCTCCCACCCGTCCCACTCCCCCAGGTTGTTGCATAGCCCCCATATAAGTTCCCTTAGTCTTACAGTATATTGGCAATGGTTATCTCTTTTACATATGATAGTGTAGGTTTCCATGTTACTCTTTCCATACCTCTCACCCAATCTTCCCTCCCCACAATGTCCATAGGTCTGTTCTTTATGTCTGTTCAAAGTACACTTAGGTTGTTTCCTTAGGCAAGAATACTGGAGTGACAAAGGAGTAGATAAACAAGATGTGGTACATATATACACTTGAATATTACCCAGCCATAAGAAGAACAAAATTATGCCATTTGAAGCAACATGGATAAACCTAGAGAATATCACACGGCCTTGAAGTTCGTCAGACAGATAAAAACAAATACCACATCTCTTATATGTGGAGTCTAAAAAGGGGTTACAAATAAACTTATTTACAAAACAGAAGTAGAGTCACAGATATAGAAAACAAATTTATGGTTACTAGAGGGTAAAGGTGGGGAGAGACAAACTGGGAGGCATTGGCATACACACACCACTATATATAAAACAGATAATAAAGACATACTGTATACCACAGGGAACTCTACTGAAAACTCTGTAATGACCTATATGGGAAAAGAATCTTAAAAAACAGCAGATATATGCATATGTATAACTGAATCACTTTGCTGTACACCTGAAACTAACACAACCTTGTTAATCAACTACATTCCAATAAAATTTTTTTTAAAAGTTAAAAAAAAATACTGGAGTGGGTTGCCATGTCCTTCTCCAGTATTCAATGTAACCTCCATCAAAATCCCAACTGTGTTTTTTGCAGAAATATAAAACTTCATCCTAAATTTTTTTTTTTAAGCAGCCCAGGTCTTTATTTTTACACCCATCAGGCCAAGAATTCATAGGGGATGGGCTCCAACAGCTCAGGCTCCTTTCCATTGGTTCTCACAAAGTGTGCTTCCCTGGGTGGAGCAGGCTGGTGCTTCAGCTGAACCCAAGTCCCTTTCTCTTTGGCATTTAGAGTGCTTAATATGCTCAAGACGCACATTAATTCTCTTGGCAAGAATCTTGCCTTTCACTTGCTTGTTTACAATGATGCCCACCGCATGCTGAGTAACATTGTAGACTCTCCCAGTTTTGCCATGGTAACATTTATGGGGCATTCCTTTTTTTTTTGAAGCTTTTATTTTACTTTCAACTTTTACAGAGTTTTGTTGTTTACAGATATGTATATTCCCAGATGGGGCATTTTGAACAGTACTCATTCCTTTGATATCTACAATATCCCCCTTCTTGTAGATGCACATGTGTGTGGCCAAAGGAACAACTCCATGTTTCCTAAAAGGCCTAGAAAACATGTAGCAGGTGCCCCTCCTCTTTCCGTTCGTGTTGGTCATTTTGGCGAATTACTGGAAGATTATGGTTCCAGCCGAAAGCCATCCTAAAATTAGTATGAAATTTCAAGGAACCCCAAACAACCAAAACAGTCCTGGAAAGGCAGAACAAAACTGGAAGATGCAAACGTTCTGGTTGAAAAATTATTACAAAGCTTACAGAAACCACATCAGTGTGTTACTGGCATAAAGACAGACATACAGACCAGTGGAACAGAGCAGAGAGTTCATAAATAAACCCTCACCTATATGGTCAAGTGATTTTTAACAAGATTGCAAGATTACTCAATGGGAAAAAGATACTCTTTTCAACAAATGGTCTTGGAAAAACTGGATATCTGCATGCAAAATCAAAATAGATCGAAGACCTAAATGTAAGAGCTAATACTATAAAACTTCTGGAAGAAAACATAAGAGAGAACTTTATGACACTGAATTTAACAATGATTTCTTGGATATGACACCCAAAACAAAGACAACAGAAAAAAAATAAATTGAACTAACATCAAATTTTTAAACTTTTCTGCATCTGAGGACATAATCACATTGTGAAAAGGCAACCCTTGAACTGAGAAAATATTCTGAATCATATATCTAATAAAGTTTTACTGTCCAAAATATATAAAGAACTTGCACAGCTCAACAACAGATGGCCCAATTTAAGAACGGTCAAAGGATTTGACTAGATATTTCTCCAAAGAAAGTAACAAATGGCTAATAAGCACATGAAAATCTTTTCTCAGCATCACTAATAATTAGAGAAATGCAAATCAAAACTACAATGAAATACACATTCATTAGGATGACTAATAATTAAAATTAATGTTAATGTTAGAATTAATAGTTAAAATTTCTGTCAAAAAACCAGAAATAAGTGTTGCTGAGGATGTGGAGAAATTAAAACCCTTGCATACTACAAGTGAGAATGTAAAATGATGCACAAGCTGTGGAAAACAGTACAGTGACTTCTCGAAAAATAGAATCAACATATAATCTAGGAATTCCAATTCTGGGTACATACCAAAAAGAATTGAAAACAGGACCTCAGAGAAATATATGTGTACACCCATGTTCATAAAAGCATTGTTCACTATAGCCAAATGATGAAAGTAAGCCAAATGTCCATTGACAGGTGAGTGGATAAACAAAATGTGATCTATCCTCACAATGGAATACTATTTCACCATAAAAAAAAAAAAAAGAATGAAATTCTGACATGCTGCAACATGGACGAACCTTGAGAACAGTAGGTCAAGTGAAATAAGCCAGTCACAAAAAAGGCAAATACTATATAATCCATGTCTTTGCAGTATCTAGAGTAGTCAAATCCATAGAGATAAAAGGTTGAGGGTGGTTGCCAGGGGCTGTGAGGAGGGGAAAATGGGAGTTATTATGTAATGGATATAGAGTTTTAGTTTTGCAAAAGAAAAGAGTTCTGTAGATGGACTTTGGTGATGATTGCACAGCAATATGAACGTACCACTGAACTACAGACTTAAAAATTATACATTTTATATTATATGACTTTTACTATGATTTTTTAAAATTATACAAACATTCTCAACAAAATACTAACCAGTGTAACCCAACAAAATATAAAAAGAATTATCAACCATGACCAAATGGGATTTATTCCAGGAATACAAAGATATTTTGACACCCAAAAATCAATTACAGTGTAATATAGCATATCAATGGGATAAATAACACAAAAGTCACAATCACTCCAATAGGCACAAAAAGGCATTTGATCAAATACAAGCAACTCTTTTTCGTGAGAAAAACAATTAACAAACTATGAACAAAAGTGAACTTCAACCTAATAAAATGCATCTATAAGAAACCCACACAGGGAGAAAAGGGAACCCTCCTGCATTGCTGGTGGGAATGTAAATTAATACAACCTCTATGGAAGACAATATGGAGATTCCTTAAAAAACTAAAAATAGAAGCACCCTATGACCCAGCAATCCCACTATTAGGCCTATATCCTGATGAAATCAAAACTGAAAGAGGCACCTGTACCCCAATGTTCATTGCAGCTCTCTATACAATAGCCAGAACATGGAAGCAACCTAGATGTCCATCGACAAATGAATGGATCCAGAAGCTCTGGTACATATATACAATGGAGTACTACTCAGCTGTTAAAAGAAATGCAGAAGACTCAGTCCTATTGAGGTGGCTGGCTCTAGAACCTATCATAAAAAGTGAAGTAAGTCAAAAAGAGAAAGACAAGTATAGTATACTAACTCATATATATGGGATCTAGTAAGATGGTCATGATAACACACGCAGTGAACTCATGAAAAAACAGAGAACAGACATAAAGACATTGTGGAGACCGAACAGTGGGAGGGAGTAACATGGAAACCTGTACTATCATGTGTAGAAAAGATAGCTATTGTCATTGTGCTAGGGGAATAGGAGTACCTACAACCACTTGGAGCGATGGTCTGGAGGGATGGGAGGGGGGGAACTGGGTGGGGGGAAGGTCAAGGGATATGCATATGAATGATCTGGGAACATACATGTACAAAAATAAATAAATAAATAAATAACAAATGGCAAAAAAAATAAATAAATAAAAATAAATACTCTCCTGTGGAAAAAAAAAAAAAAAAGAAACCCACACAGTGAATAGAGAAAGACTGGATGCTTTCCCCCTAATGTTACTCTACTCAGAGTTGTACTGAAGTTCTTTCAGGACAATTAGGGGGAAAAGGCATCTGTATTGGAGAGGAAGAAGTAACAACTATCTTTATTTGCAAACAACATATAAAATGACATATACTTTTTTGTGTGTATAGAGAAGTCTAAGGAATCCACCAAAAAACTATTAGAACCAGTAAATAGGTTCAGCAAGGTTGCAGGACACAAGATTGACATCTAAAAATTAATTGCCTTTGTATACACTTACAATAAACAATATAGAAAGGAAATGAAGAAATTCTATTCACAATAGCATCAAAAACAACAGAATACTTAAGTATACATGTAGCCATGCTGTCTAGGTTTGTCATAGCTTTTCTTCCAAGGAGCAAGCATGTTTTAAGTTCATGGCTGCAGTCACTATTCTCATGGATTCTGGAGCCCAAGAAAATAAAGTTTGTCACTGTTTCCCCATCTATTTGCCGTGAGGTGATGGGACCAGATGCCATGATCTTCATTTTCTGGATGTTGAGTTTTAGGCCAGCTTTTTCACTCTCTTCTTTTACTTTCAACAAGAGGCTCTTTAGTTCCTCTTTGCTTTCTTCCATAAGGAAGAAAAGGCATCATTGCATACTTGAGTTTATTGGTATTTCTTCCAGCAATCTTGATTGCAGCTTGAGCTGCATCCAGACCGGCATTTTGCACAATATAGTCTGCATGTAAGTTAAATAATCAGGGTGACAACATACAGCCTTGACATACTACTTTCCCAGTTTGGAACCAATTTGTTGTTCCATGTCTGGTTCTAACTGTTGCTTCTTGACCTACATACAGGTTTCTCAGGAGGCAGATAAGGTAGGTAGTCTGGGTAGATGGGAATAACAATTCCCATCTCTTTCAGAATTTTCCACAGTTTGTTGTGATCCACACAGTTGAACACTTTAGCACTGTTAATAAGCAGAAGTAGGTATTTTTCTACAATTCTCTTGTTTTTCTATGATCCAGCAAATGTTGGCAATTTGATCTCTGGTTCCTCTGCCTTTTCTAAATCCAGCTTGTACATCTGTTAGTTCTTGGTTCACGCTTAGCTTGGAAAATCTTGAGCATGACCTTGCTCAACATAGAGCAAGGTGAAATGAGAGCAATGGTGTGGTAGTTTGAACATTCTTTGGCATTGCCCTTCTTTGCTGTTGGAATGAAAACTCACCTTTTCCAATTCTTCTATTCCTATGTACAGACAGTTGCTAGTGGTTTCCACTTGGCTTTCCCACAATGTGCTCAGTCAGCCGCTCGGTCAGTAGCCAACTCTTTGTGCGACCCAATGAACTGTAGTGATAAAAGCCAGGATCTGTAGTGAGGACTTGGGAGTCCTAAAGAGGGTATCCTCGGCTTGCCTGTGCCTATGGAAATGATCTAAGTCTGTAAGGAGCTCAGGAATCACTGTCAGAGGTGGCTCTGCTACCCTATCAGCACAGTATTCTCTGTCCCTAGGACCTGATTCTTCCTGGTCTCAGTCACTACTTGCCCAAGGGGAGCGTGGAGGGAGACACCTCCTGCAGCCCCAGGCTGAGTCAGGTGGTGGGGGTGAAGTGTAGGAGGGTGAGGGAGATGAAGCTGACGCAAGAAGAGCCACTGGGTCTGCCAGAGGGCACTGAATACCAGGGACTGGCAGGGGCAGGGCTTTCAGCGAAGAGGCCTGATGGTGGGGTCCCACACCTGCCCCTTGAGAATGTGCCTGGTAGTCCAGTAGGTCCTCCAACCCAGCTACCCACCTCACACAACCAGAACCCTTGGGCTTCAGTCCCAGAATACAAGCAACAATCCCTGTCTTAGCCTACACCCTCCTACAGGTGACTTTTCATCTTCTCGTTGTTCCTTTGCCCTCATCGAACTCAGCCAGGGTGCAAACGTTTGAGCTTTTGATTTCAAATCATGGTACTCAGACAGTCTGTATTTTATTCTCTTCACTCCTCTTTCTTCTCCCCCGTCCTCCTTTTCTACTTACCTTGATCATCATCATTGTTATTGTTGATATTCATAATTATTATATTACCATTAGTATTACTATTTTTGTTTTCAAACAACACTGAAGTTTCTCTATACAGAAAGTGTGTCCAATGTACTGATGATGAGGACAAAGGGTTCCTAACATCTATAGCTGGTGCTACCTGAAACATCTCTTAAAATGAGACTTCAGAAATGCTTCCAGTACTTTCCAGAGGGCTCAACTGTCCCATTGTCAGGGAATTACAGTAGGGAGAGGGTCATGGGAATGCTTCCTGGTCTGCCTGAGCCTATGAAGAAAGGCATCTGTAGCCCTTTCTCTATATCTCTCAAATGCTCAGGAAAAGGTCCTGCTGGTCTGGAGACCCAGTGAGGGTGTCTGCAGCCCCCTGAGCCTGCGCAGAATATACTAAACTCCTGGTGCATCGCTGATCACATCAGTTGTCTTGCTGTTCACACTCTTTGCTGAATGCAGGATAGGTAAAGAGCAAACTAAAAGTTGGAAGAAAACTTGAGGTGTCATAGGAAACGGAGACATGTTTACTCTCTCCTGGCTAGTATGGGAGCCATAATGCAACCTCTCTCCTGGCTGATGCAGGAGCCGTAGCAGCAGCCATATCATTATGTACCCACATGGTTGCCATAACATAACCTCACATACCATACCCATGATGCCACCACAATGTAGCCCCAGGGCTTTCACGGTGAAGGCATACACACACAGACTGATTCATGACTAAGCGAGTACCTCACGACGAAGCAAGTACCTCGTGGCATGCATGTGCAGTGCTGTAAGTGATCTAAGCTGTTACATAATCATTCACAAAATGACAGAAATGATCTTGCTTCGTTTTCAAGGCAAGCCACTCAATATCACAGTAATCCAAGTCTATACCCCAACCACTAATGCTGAAGAAGCTGAACAGTTCTATGAAGACCTACAAGATCATCTAGAACTAACACCAAAAAAACATGTCCTTTTCATCATTGTGGACTAGAATGCCAAAGTAGGAAGTCAAGAGATACCTGGAGTAACAGGCAAGTTTGGCCTTGCTCAGAAAACGTTTGAGCTTTTGATTTCAAATCATGGTACTCAGACAGTCTGTATTTTATTCTCTTCACTCCTCTTTCTTCTCCCCCGTCCTCCTTTTCTACTTACCTTGATCATCATCATTGTTATTGTTGATATTCATAATTATTATATTACCATTAGTATTACTATTTTTGTTTTCAAACAACACTGAAGTTTCTCTATACAGAAAGTGTGTCCAATGTACTGATGATGAGGACAAAGGGTTCCTAACATCTATAGCTGGTGCTACCTGAAACATCTCTTAAAATGAGACTTCAGAAATGCTTCCAGTACTTTCCAGAGGGCTCAACTGTCCCATTGTCAGGGAATTACAGTAGGGAGAGGGTCATGGGAATGCTTCCTGGTCTGCCTGAGCCTATGAAGAAAGGCATCTGTAGCCCTTTCTCTATATCTCTCAAATGCTCAGGAAAAGGTCCTGCTGGTCTGGAGACCCAGTGAGGGTGTCTGCAGCCCCCTGAGCCTGCACAGAATATACTAAACTCCTGGTGCATCGCTGATCACATCAGTTGTCTTGCTGTTCACACTCTTTGCTGAATGCAGGATAGGTAAAGAGCAAACTAAAAAGTTGGAAGAAAACTTGAGGTGTCATAGGAAACGGAGACATGTTTACTCTCTCCTGGCTAGTATGGGAGCCATAATGCAACCTCTCTCCTGGCTGATGCAGGAGCCGTAGCAGCAGCCATATCATTATGTACCCACATGGTTGCCATAACATAACCTCACATACCATACCCATGATGCCACCACAATGTAGCCCCAGGGCTTTCACGGTGAAGGCATACACACACAGACTGATTCATGACTAAGCGAGTACCTCACGACGAAGCAAGTACCTCGTGGCATGCATGTGCAGTGCTGTAAGTGATCTAAGCTGTTACATAATCATTCACAAAACGACAGAAATGATCTTGCTTCGTTTTCAAGGCAAGCCACTCAATATCACAGTAATCCAAGTCTATACCCCAACCACTAATGCTGAAGAAGCTGAACAGTTCTATGAAGACCTACAAGATCATCTAGAACTAACACCAAAAAAACATGTCCTTTTCATCATTGTGGACTAGAATGCCAAAGTAGGAAGTCAAGAGATACCTGGAGTAACAGGCAAGTTTGGCCTTGCAGGACAAAAAGAAGCAGGGTAAAGGGTAACAGAGTTTTCCCAAGAGAACACACTGGTCATAGTGAACACTCTATTTCCACAACAAAATATCTCGACTTTACACATAGACATCACCAGATGATCAATACTGAAATCATATTGATTATATTCTTTGCAGTCTAATATTGGGAGAAGCTCTATACATTCAGCAAAATCAAGACCTGGAGTTGACTGTGGCTCACACCATGAGCTCCTTATTGCAAAATTCAGATGTAAACTAAGAAAATAGGGGAAACCACTAGGTCATTCAAGTATGACCTAAATAAAATACCTTAGAATTATATTGTGGAAGTTACAAATAGATTCAAGGGATTAGATCAGATAGACAGGGTGCCTGAAGAGCTATGCATGGAGCTTTGTAGCACTGTACAGGAGGCAATGATCAAAACCATCCCCAAGGGGCTTCCCTGGTGGGCCAATGACTGGGACTCTGGCTCCCAATGCAGGGGGCCTGGGTTCAATCCCTGGTCAGGGAACTAGATCCCACATACCGCAACTAACAGTTCCCATGCTACAAATATGACCCAGTTCAGTCAAATACATAAATTTTTTTAAATAAATTTTTTAAAAAATCTCCAAGAAAAAGAAAGGCAAAGTGATTGTCTGAGGAGGCCTTACAAATAACTGAGAAGAGATGTGAAAGGCAAAGGAGAAAAGTAAAGATGTACCCATATGAATGCAGAGTTCCAAAAAATAGCAAGGAGAGATGAGAAAGGCTTCTTATGTGAACAATGCAAAGAAATAGAAGAAAACTATATGGGAAAGACCAGAGATCCCTTCAAGAAAATCAGAGATACCAAAGGAACATTTCATGCAAAGACAGGCACAATAAGGGACAGAAATGGTATGGACCTAACAGAAGCAGAAGGTAATTCACAGAAGAACTATACAAAGAAGATCTCAATGAGCTGGATGACCATGATGGTGTGATCACTCACTGAGAGTCAGACATTCTTAGGGTGAAGTCCAGTGGGCCCTAGGAAGCATTACTATGAATAATGCTAGTAGAGGTGATGGAATTCCAGCTGACCTATTTCAAATATTAAAAGATGCTGCTAAGGTTAAAGTGATACACTCAATAGGCCAGCACATTTGGAAAACTCAGCAGTGACCTCAGGATTGGAAAAGGTCAGTTTTCATTCTAATCCCAAAGAAGGGCAATGCCAAAGAATGTTCAAACTACTGCACCATTGCATTCATTTCACACACTAGCAAAGTAATGCTCAAAATCCTCCAAGCTAGGCTTCAACAGTATGTGGACCAAGAACTTCCAAATGTACGAAGTTGGATTTAGAAAAGACAGAGAAACCAGAGATTAAATTGCCAACATCCATTGGATCACAAAGTAAAGCAATTCCAGGAAAAAACACCTATTTCTGCTTCATTGACTATGCTAAAGTCTTTGACTGTGTAGATCACAACAAACTAGAAAATTCTTCAAGAGATGGGAATACCAGACCATCTTACCTGCTGCCTGAAAAACCTGTATGCAGGTCAAGAAGCAACAGTCAGAACCGTACATGGAACAATGGATTGGTTCCAAACTGGGAAAGGAGTACATCAAGTCTGTATATTGTCACCCTGATTATTTAATTTACATGCAGAGCACATCATGAGAAATGCTAGTCTGGATGCAGCTCAAACTGCAATCAAGATTGCTGGGAGAAGTATCAATAACTTCAGGTATGCAGATGACATCATTCTTAAGGCAGAAATCAAAAAGGAACTAAAGAGCCTCTTGTTGAAAGTAAAGAGGAGAATGAAAAAGCTGGCCTAAAAATCAACATTCAAAAAACGAAGATCATGGCATTTGGTCCTATCACTTCATGGCAAGTATATGGGGAAATAATGGAAACGGTGACAAACTTTCTTTTCTTGGGCTCCAAAATCACTGCAGATGGTGACTACAACCAGAAATTAAAAGATGCTTGCTCCTTGGAAGAAAAGTTATGACAAACCTTGACAGCATATTAAAAAGCAGAGACAGGGACTTCCCTGATGGTCCAGTGGTTAAGACTCTGTGTTCCCAATGCAAGGGGCCTGGGCTTGATCCCTGGTCAAGGAACTAGATCCCACATGCTGGAACTAATAAGGCAGTCAAATAAATAAATAAATTTTTAAAAAATCATCTTTAATATATCTTTTAAAAAAAAAGCAGGGACATGGGTGAAACACAGCACGGGCGTGTTTTGAGAGCGTCAGCCCATGGGTGTGCACTGGGAGGCTGTGAGCAGAGCCGGACAGGGTAGCCTGAGCACCCCCCAGTCCCTGTCCCAGAAGTCCCCGGGACACCCACTGCCGCCCTCTATGGATCCTAGTTCCTCTGCTGGAAAAGATGATCTCACCAGCTTGTTGACTCTGGTTGAAACACCTGGTCAGCCAAGCCTGAGTCTTGTAACCTCCCTTGGCCACTAGGGAGGGAGAGGCAGAGGGCTTGGCTCCCTCCTGGCACACAGAGAGAGGCAAAGCCTGGTTCCACCAGAGAGATGAGAAGAGAGCTCTCCTTGGGTAGCATCAATATCAGGTGTCTTTACAGTGGCCAACAAGTTGTGATATTTTAACCTTGTATTTAAAATGACTGGTAATATGTTTATGTATATATATATATATATATATATGTTGTTGATTATTATATATATGTCTACACCATATATAATACCTTTATTTGGATTTGGTTTGGTTATGGCCCATCTTCAGGGCATGTGGGATTTTAGTTCCCTGACCAGGGATGCACCCCTTGCCTTGGAAGTGTGCAGTCTTGACTACTGGACCTCCAGGGAAAGTCCTATAGTACACTTACTGAACTCAGCCTAATGGGGTTACGACTGAGCTATCTTGCCCACCGTTGGGACAGCTGGATAAATAAGAATGCAGACTATTCATTCTGACCCCATATTTGCAGTCACCCTATTTTAAGCTCTGTGCCCGGCACAGCTGCCAGAAGTGAAGGCTACTTGGTTCTGTACCCAGGGAGGTTACAGTTGGTGGAGGAGACAACACGTAATTAGAATGTTATAATGAGTTATACGTCTTAGGAGTCTGCTGGTGGGTGTGAAATCCCAGAATAGACTCAAGGTATCTTTCTGGAGAGTTGATTTCATTCTATAGGAAATAATTTAAAATCAAATAAAGTTATAATAAAAACTGTTCAGAAAAAAAAAAAAAACACTTGGATATATTGTGGAGCAGAATGTGAACTATGAAGTGGATATTGGCAGAAAATGTGGAGTAAGGACTCCTGAAATTTCTCTCTGTACGAGCAATGAGCAAATTGACCCCAATAAGCCAGAACCAACTTGTGTAGAGCTCTAGAAATTAATCACAGGCTTGCAGAAATCTGGAAATTACTTATTGAAGAAAAATGGCTGAATCTGGTAAGGATGGCGGACTCTGTGGCACTTTATTCTATGCTCGTCCTAGCCCCTGTGGTAGCCTTGAGAAACAACAGCCCCGTTGGGAGCGACCATCAGCAGCCTGGCAGCCGCCTAAGGGAGCAGATTGATCTGGAGCTCTTTCAAAACCCCATTACCAGAGAACTGTCATTGTTTGACCTGCTTGTGGCTCCCTGGAAGACCCCTCTTTCCAAGGCTATCTGCACTTGACCAGAGAACCTTTGTTGAAAACAACTACAGGCCATTGATAACAGTTGGGTTAAATAGAAGACGAATCAAAGCATCTTAAGAGGAAACACTGGGAATTATATGTCCATAGGAGGATTTAAATGCTCTAACATATCCTGGGAATCTAGAAGGCCACCTTCATGTGTAGGACTGTGAGCACGGTCAGAGCTGTGTACAGACTCAAGAAAGACCTGAGAAGGTTCTAAGCTCGCATCACAGGCTGGCCTTGAGGCTCTGTTAAAGTAGGAAGTGAAGGCTGTAAGAGTTATAAGCTGCCTGACTGAGTGTGAGGGCATAGCCAACACACAGCCCCTAGGCACAGACTGACAGATTTATTTGTTCCAGATGTTTTAGAAATCAGTTCAATCATTAAGAATCGCTAGCCTACCTAAGCAGAAACTTCAGAGACCACATACAAAAAGGATCCCTACTCTGAAGAATTAGTTCCATAAAAGACATTAAACAAAAAACCAAGAACTCAGCTACAACAAACAGCAAAAACAAAAGGTTCTGTACCCAGGGAGGTTACAGTTGGTGGAGGAGACAACACGTAATTAGAATGTTATAATGAGTTATACGTCTTAGGAGTCTGCTGGTGGGTGTGAAATCCCAGAATAGACTCAAGGTATCTTTCTGGAGAGTTGATTTCATTCTATAGGAAATAATTTAAAATCAAATAAAGTTATAATAAAAACTGTTCAGAAAAAAAAAAAAACACTTGGATATATTGTGGAGCAGAATGTGAACTATGAAGTGGATATTGGCAGAAAATGTGGAGTAAGGACTCCTGAAATTTCTCTCTGTACGAGCAATGAGCAAATTGACCCCAATAAGCCAGAACCAACTTGTGTAGAGCTCTAGAAATTAATCACAGGCTTGCAGAAATCTGGAAATTACTTATTGAAGAAAAATGGCTGAATCTGGTAAGGATGGCGGACTCTGTGGCACTTTATTCTATGCTCGTCCTAGCCCCTGTGGTAGCCTTGAGAAACAACAGCCCCGTTGGGAGCGACCATCAGCAGCCTGGCAGCCGCCTAAGGGAGCAGATTGATCTGGAGCTCTTTCAAAACCCCATTACCAGAGAACTGTCATTGTTTGACCTGCTTGTGGCTCCCTGGAAGACCCCTCTTTCCAAGGCTATCTGCACTTGACCAGAGAACCTTTGTTGAAAACAACTACAGGCCATTGATAACAGTTGGGTTAAATAGAAGACGAATCAAAGCATCTTAAGAGGAAACACTGGGAATTATATGTCCATAGGAGGATTTAAATGCTCTAACATATCCTGGGAATCTAGAAGGCCACCTTCATGTGTAGGACTGTGAGCACGGTCAGAGCTGTGTACAGACTCAAGAAAGACCTGAGAAGGTTCTAAGCTCGCATCACAGGCTGGCCTTGAGGCTCTGTTAAAGTAGGAAGTGAAGGCTGTAAGAGTTATAAGCTGCCTGACTGAGTGTGAGGGCATAGCCAACACACAGCCCCTAGGCACAGACTGACAGATTTATTTGTTCCAGATGTTTTAGAAATCAGTTCAATCATTAAGAATCGCTAGCCTACCTAAGCAGAAACTTCAGAGACCACATACAAAAAGGATCCCTACTCTGAAGAATTAGTTCCATAAAAGACATTAAACAAAAAACCAAGAACTCAGCTACAACAAACAGCAAAAACAAAAAACCCTGGGGAGAGGGAGAACCTGTTTTTCAGAATTGCCATAGCACATTATTTGAAATGTCACTTTCAGCAACAATTATGAAACATGAAAACACACGAAGTACAACCTATTCATAGGAAAAAAGCAATCAATAAAATCTGTCCCGGAGGAAACCTAGATGATGGACTTACTAGATAAAGACTTTTTTTTTTGGTACATAAGAAATGGATTTATTCAGATTCAGAGAAAGCACATTCCACAGACAGAGTGTGGACCATTGCAGAGCAAATCCAGCCTAGATAAAGACTTTAAATTAGCTGTTTTAAATATGTTCCAAGAACTAAAGAAAATCATGTCATACTAAAAGCAAAATGTATATCTGAATTATGTATAATTGATCTCTCTTTATTGATGTTCTCTATGTATTCTGAAATCATTCCCATGCTTTCCTTTAGTATGACATGTAGATACATATGTTTACATATATACATATGTATGTGTGTATGTATACAATATATAAGAAGTAATATGAAAATTTCACCAGAAGGGCTTAACAGAGTATTTGAGTAGAAAGAAGAAAAAAGCCAATGAATTTGAGGATAGATCAATGATTATCCAGTCTGAAAGGAAGATTGCAGGAAAAAAAAAAAAGAAGAAAAATTAACATAGTCTCAGAGACTATGGACATCATCAGATATACCAACATATACATTGGATACAAATGTCCCAAATTTGATGAAAAAATGTCATTTATATATATGTGTGTGTGTGTGTGTATATACATGCATATATATGACTATCAAACTTTTAAGAGTATACAGACCTCAAGTAGGGTAAATTCAAAGAGATCCACAGCTAGACACATCATAATCAAATTTTCAAAAGATAAAGAAGCTTGAAAGCAATAAGAGAGAAATATTTCATCATGTACAAATGATCCTCAATGAGATTAAAAGCTGATTTCCAATGAGAAACAATGGAAGCCAAGAAGCAATGGGATATATTCAAAGTGGTGGAAAACTCCTCAAACAATTCTATATTCATCAAAGTTGTCCTTCAAAAGTAAAGAATAGACTAAGATAATCCCATATAAGCCAACACTGAGAGAATTCATCACTAGGAGACCTGTCTTATAAGAAGTATTAATGGAGGTCCTTCAGGCTAAAAGTAAAGAAACACTGCAAGTAACCTGAAGCCAGTGAAGAAATTAGAAATACTGGTAAATAACTACAGGGCTTCCCATGTGGCTCAGTGTTAAAGAATCCAATGCAAAAGACACGGGCTTGACCCCTGGGTTGGGAAGATACCCTGAAGAAGGAAAATGGCAACCAATTCCGGTATTCCTGCCTGGGAAATCCCATGGACAGAGGAGCCTGGCGGACTACAGTCCATGGGGTCACAAAGAGTCAGACACACAACTTAGTGACTAAACCACAACAGAAGTAACTGTATAGTTAGATATAAAAACTGTATCAACGTACATTGTTAGAAATATCTTTTTTTCTCTTTATTGATTTTCTCTATGTATTCTGAAATCATTCCCATGCTTTCCTTTAGTATGACATGTAGATACATATGTTTACATATATACATATGTATGTGTGTATGTATACAATATATAAGAAGTAATATGAAAATTTCACCAGAAGGGCTTAACAGAGTATTTGAGTAGAAAGAAGAAAAAAGCCAATGAATTTGAGGATAGATCAATGATTATCCAGTCTGAAAGGAAGATTGCAGGAAAAAAAAAAAAGAAGAAAAATTAACATAGTCTCAGAGACTATGGACATCATCAGATATACCAACATATACATTGGATACAAATGTCCCAAATTTGATGAAAAAATGTCATTTATATATATGTGTGTGTGTGTGTGTATATACATGCATATATATGACTATCAAACTTTTAAGAGTATACAGACCTCAAGTAGGGTAAATTCAAAGAGATCCACAGCTAGACACATCATAATCAAATTTTCAAAAGATAAAGAAGCTTGAAAGCAATAAGAGAGAAATATTTCATCATGTACAAATGATCCTCAATGAGATTAAAAGCTGATTTCCAATGAGAAACAATGGAAGCCAAGAAGCAATGGGATATATTCAAAGTGGTGGAAAACTCCTCAAACAATTCTATATTCATCAAAGTTGTCCTTCAAAAGTAAAGAATAGACTAAGATAATCCCATATAAGCCAACACTGAGAGAATTCATCACTAGGAGACCTGTCTTATAAGAAGTATTAATGGAGGTCCTTCAGGCTAAAAGTAAAGAAACACTGCAAGTAACCTGAAGCCAGTGAAGAAATTAGAAATACTGGTAAATAACTACAGGGCTTCCCATGTGGCTCAGTGTTAAAGAATCCAATGCAAAAGACACGGGCTTGACCCCTGGGTTGGGAAGATACCCTGAAGAAGGAAAATGGCAACCAATTCCGGTATTCCTGCCTGGGAAATCCCATGGACAGAGGAGCCTGGCGGACTACAGTCCATGGGGTCACAAAGAGTCAGACACACAACTTAGTGACTAAACCACAACAGAAGTAACTGTATAGTTAGATATAAAAAACTGTATCAACGTACATTGTTAGTAACTCTTTTTTTTCCCATCTGAATTAAAAGACAACTGCATAAGGCAATAATTGTAACACCACAAAGTTAAGGGGAAGGAATGGAGTTTTACTGGAGGAAAGTTTTGTATAAGATTGGAACTGTGTGTGTGCTAAGTTGCTTTAGTCAGGTCCCACTCTGTGTGCCCTCATGGACTATAGCGCCTCAGGCTCCTCTGTCCATGGGATTCTTCAGGCAAGAATACTGGAATGGGTTGCCGTTTCCTTCTCCAGGGGATCATCCTGACCCAAGGATCAAATCCATGTTTCTTCCATCTTCTGCATTGGCAGGTGGGTTCTTTACCACTAGCGCCACCTAGGAAGTCTCGTGATTGAAACTATGTTGGTGTTAATCTGAACTAGATTGATATAAATTAAGATGTTAATTGTAATCCCAGAGTAACTATTAAGAAAAAAAGTCTTTGAGAATATATACTAAAAGAAGCACTAAATAAATACAAATATTACACTAGGAAATACCTATTTAATACAAAGCAAGGCAGTAGCAGAGGAATAGAGAAACAAAAAAATATAAGAAATATAGAAAACAAAAAAGGGCAGATGCAATTTTAACAACAGGAATGATAACATTAAGTGTAAATAGATCAAGAAATCCAGTCAAAAGGCAGAGTTTATCTGGATTAAAAAAAATGAGACCTGGGCTTCCCTGGTGGTCCAGTGGGTAAAGACACCGCCTTGCAGTGCAAGGGGCGCCAGTTTGATCCCTGGCCTGGGAGGATCCCAAGTGCCGAGGAGCAGATGGATCAATGTGTCCAACTACCGAGCCAGAGCTCTGGAGTGCATGTGCCAAGCCGGTGCTCTGCAACAAGAGAGGCCACTGCAATGGGAGGCCCACACAGGCCAAAGAACAAAGATGGATGAAGATAAATAAATGAAAGACCAACAGAAATACTAATAACTAGGGCTTCCCATGTGGCTCAGTGTTAAAGAATCCAATGCAAAGACACGGGCTTGACCCTGGGTTGGGAAGATACCCTGAAGAAGGAAAATGGCAACCAATTCCGGTATTCCTGCCTGGGAAATCCCATGGACAGAGGAGCCTGGCGGACTACAGTCCATGGGGTCACAAAGAGTCAGACACACAACTTAGTGACTAAACCACAACAGAAGTAACTGTATAGTTAGATATAAAAAACTGTATCAACGTACATTGTTAGTAACTCTTTTTTTTCCCATCTGAATTAAAAGACAACTGCATAAGGCAATAATTGTAACACCACAAAGTTAAGGGGAAGGAATGGAGTTTTACTGGAGGAAAGTTTTGTATAAGATTGGAACTGTGTGTGTGCTAAGTTGCTTTAGTCAGGTCCCACTCTGTGTGCCCTCATGGACTATAGCGCCTCAGGCTCCTCTGTCCATGGGATTCTTCAGGCAAGAATACTGGAATGGGTTGCCATTTCCTCCTCCAGGGGACCTTCGTGACCTAAGGATCAAATCCATGTTTCTTCCATCTTCTGCATTGGCAGGTGGGTTCTTTACCACTAGCGCCACCTAGGAAGTCTCGTGATTGAAACTATGTTGGTGTTAATCTGAACTAGATTGATATAAATTAAGATGTTAATTGTAATCCCAGAGTAACTATTAAGAAAAAAAGTCTTTGAGAATATATACTAAAAGAAGCACTAAATAAATACAAATATTACACTAGGAAATACCTATTTAATACAAAGCAAGGCAGTAGCAGAGGAATAGAGAAACAAAAAAATATAAGAAATATAGAAAACAAAAAAGGGCAGATGCAATTTTAACAACAGGAATGATAACATTAAGTGTAAATAGATCAAGAAATCCAGTCAAAAGGCAGAGTTTATCTGGATTAAAAAAAATGAGACCTGGGCTTCCCTGGTGGTCCAGTGGGTAAAGACACCGCCTTGCAGTGCAAGGGGCGCCAGTTTGATCCCTGGCCTGGGAGGATCCCAAGTGCCGCGGAGCAGATGGATCAATGTGTCCAACTACCGAGCCAGAGCTCTGGAGTGCATGTGCCAAGCCGGTGCTCTGCAACAAGAGAGGCCACTGCAATGGGAGGCCCACACAGGCCAAAGAACAAAGATGGATGAAGATAAATAAATGAAAGACCAACAGAAGTGACCAAAAAAAAAATTTTTAGAAAAATGAAACTTAACTACATGCTTCCTACAGGTTACATGCTTTAGATTCAAAGATACAAACTGGTTAAAAATAAAAGAATACAAAAAAGATGTGATACAAATAATAAAGCTAAGAAAGACAGAGAGACTACACATGAAACAAAATAAACTTTAAAAATGATACTATAAATAAACAGACATTTTTATAATGATGGAAGTGTTAATTCATCAGCAAGATGCAATGCTTATAAATATATATGTATCTAACACTAGAGCCTCAAAATACATGAACCATGACATGAAAGAGAACTAGACACGTCAACAGTAATAACTGGAGACTTCTTATGCCATATTCAATAATGGATAGAACCAGACCAAAAAAGGCAACAAATAGAGGACTTGAATGTCACTATAAATCAACTAGAGCTAATAGACATCTAGAAGGCTCTCCACCCAAAAGTGGTAGAATGTATACTCTTCTCAAGCACACCTGCACCATTCAGAAGAAGAGACCCTGTGCTAGGTCATAAAACAAAACTAAACAAATTTTACTAATAAAAGACTGAAATAATACACAGTATATCTTCTGACCACAATAGTTGAAATTGCAAATCAAGAATTGACAGCAATGTGAGAAACTCACAAATATGA
Organism: Tragulus kanchil; assembly: GCA_022376925.1. Taxonomy (NCBI): domain Eukaryota; kingdom Metazoa; phylum Chordata; class Mammalia; order Artiodactyla; family Tragulidae; genus Tragulus; species Tragulus kanchil. Next base: position 19,723,625 of record JAIOJX010000026.1, on the reverse strand, counting down.
AAATGAATAACATATTTCTAAATACCCAATAGATTAAAGAAGAAATTGCAAAGGAAATTAGAAAATACTTTGAGATAAATGAAATGAAGATACAATATATCAAATGTATAGGATGCAAGTAAAGGAGAGTTAGGAGAAACTGACAGTTGTAAATACCTATGCTGAAGAACAAGAAAGATCTAAAATCAATAGCCTAGAGCTTCCTTGGTGGTCCAGTGGACAAAGAATCCGCCTTGCAGTGCAAGGGGCACGGGTTTGATTCCTGGCCCCAGGAACCACTGGACAGGTGTGTCCAATTACCAGCCAGTGCTCTGGAGCGCATGCGCCCCCAGCTGGTGCTCTGAGGGATGCCGCTGCAGTGGCTGGCCCACACAGGCCCCCAAATAAAGATGGATGAAATAAAGACATAAAAAGTCAATATGAAAGAGCCCCCCCGGGAAAATCAACAGCCTAACCTTCCCCTTTAGAAGAATAGACTAAACCTATTGCAAGCAAAAGGAAGGGAATAATAAATATTAAAATACATATAAATGAAATAGAGAATGGAAAAACAATAGGAAAAATCAATAAAACCTTTATGGTCATTAAGAAGACCAAAAAAATGAACAGATCGAAGTACTTTGACAAAGAAGAGAGGAAACTCCAACAACTAGAATCATCAGTGAAATAGGTGGTATTGCTACTGATTGCATAGAAACAAAAGGGATCATAAAGGAGTACTAGGAGCAATGTATGATGGTAGATTAGAGAACAGATGAAATGGATACATTTTCAGGAAGACACAAACCATCAAAACTGACTCAAAAAGAAACAGACGACCTGAAGAGACATAAGATAAAAAGAATCAAGAAACTAGTAGTCAAGAAACTATCTTTCAAGAAACAGCCCAGGCCCAGAGGGCTTTATAGTAAATTTCACCAAATTTATAAGGAAAAATTAATACAAATTCTTCACCAATCTTTTCAAAGAATAGATGTTTCCAAATCATTCTATAAGGTCAATGTTATCCTGATATCAAAACAAGACAAGGACAGCACAAGAAATAGAGAACTAGTCTCTTATGAATGTGAATGCAAAAATCATTAACAAAATACTAACAAATCAAATCAAGCAACATATTAATAGACTTATACCCTACAACCAAGTGAAATTCATCCCCTGAATGCAAGACTGATTTACTATTCCAAAACAATGTAATACACGATGTCAATAGATTAAAACCAAAATTCACATGGCTATCATAGTAGGACAGACAACAAGAAAGATCTAAAATCAATAGCCTAGAGCTTCCTTGGTGGTCCAGTGGACAAAGAATCCGCCTTGCAGTGCAAGGGGCACGGGTTTGATTCCTGGCCCCAGGAACCACTGGACAGGTGTGTCCAATTACCAGCCAGTGCTCTGGAGCGCATGCGCCCCCAGCTGGTGCTCTGAGGGATGCCGCTGCAGTGGCTGGCCCACACAGGCCCCCAAATAAAGATGGATGAAATAAAGACATAAAAAGTCAATATGAAAGAGCCCCCCCACCCGCAAAAATCAACAGCCTAACCTTCCCCTTTAGAAGAATAGACTAAACCTATTGCAAGCAAAAGGAAGGGAATAATAAATATTAAAATACATATAAATGAAATAGAGAATGGAAAAACAATAGGAAAAATCAATAAAATCTTTATGGTCTTTAAGAAGACCAAAAAAATGAACAGATCTAAGTACTTTGACAAAGAAGAGAGGAAACTCCAACAACTAGAATCATCAGTGAAATAGGTGGTATTGCTACTGATTGCATAGAAACAAAAGGGATCATAAAGGAGTACTAGGAGCAATGTATGATGGTAGATTAGAGAACAGATGAGATGGATATATTTTTAGGAAGACACAAACCATCAAAACTGACTCAAAAAGAAACAGACGACCTGAAGAGACGTAAGATAAAAAGAGTCAAGAAACTAGTAGTCAAGAAACTATCTACAAGAAAAAGCCCAGGCCCAGAGGGCTTTATAGTAAATTTCACCAAATTTATAAGGAAAAATTAATACAAATTCTTCACCAATCTTTTCAAAGAATAGATGTTTCCAAATCATTCTATAAGGTCAATGTTATCCTGATATCAAAACAAGACAAGGGCATCACAAGAAATAGAGAACTAGTCTCTTATGAATGTGAATGCAAAAATCATTAACAAAATACTAACAAATCAAATCAAGCAACATATTAATAGACTTATACCCTACAACCAAGTGAAATTCATCCCCTGAATGCAAGACTGATTTACTATTCCAAAACAATGTAATACACGATGTCAATAGATTAAAACCAAAATTCACATGGCTATCATAGTAGGACAGACAACAAGAAAAACCATTTAACAAAATCCAGCACCCTTTACTGATAAGGCACTCAGAAAACGTGGAGTAGAAGGGAATTTCCTCAATATAATAAAGAATATCTACAAAAACACAAAGGCAAAAACAGAGATAAAAACCCTAAACCCATAGCTAACATCACGCTTAACAGTTAAAGCCTGTATACATATTTCCTAAGGTCAAGAATAAGAAACATTATCTGCCTTCACTATTTCTATTCGGTATTGTACTGGAAGTTCTAGCCAAAGCAACTGGGCAAGAAAAAGAAATAAATAAAACCCAGATGGGAAACGAAAGAAGCAAAATTTTCTCAGTTCACAGATGACATGGCCTTTTGGAGAGAAAATCCTAAGGAACCCACAAAAAATTACTACAACTCATAAACTAGTTCAGCAAGGTTGCAAGGTGCAAGCTCAATACACAGAAATCAGTTGCATTTCTATACCTTAGGAATGAAAAATACAAAAATGAAATTAAGAGAACAATTCCATTTATAATAGCACTGAAGGGAATGAAACATTTTAGAATAAATTTAACAAAAGATGTATATACCTTGCAGATAGAAAACCACAAAATACCATTGAGAACAATTAAAGAAAACCTAAAGAAATGAAAGGACATGCCTTGTTGGTGGACCAGAGATCTCGTATTGTTAAGATGGCAATACTCCTCAAATATATCTACAAATTCAATGCAATCCCTATTGAAATCTGAATTGGTTTCTTTGTCAAAATTAACAAAGTGATTCTAAAATTCATATGGAAACCCACAACACTCAGAACAGATCAAATAATCTATAAGAAAACAGGGCCAGACTATTCACACCTCCCAATCTCAAAACTAACTACAAAGCTGTGGTCATCAAGACAGCGTGGTACTCGCATAAGGACAGACATGTGGATGAAGGGAATGGATAAAAATGTGGAAATAAAACCCCCACATTTATCGTCAGTTGTTTATGGATGAAGATGTCAAACCAATTCAACAAGCAAAAATAGTCCTTTCAACAAATGGTGCTGGGACAACTGGATATCCGCAGCCAGAAAAAGAAGTTAGACTCCTACCTCATACTATATATAAAATTTAACTCAAAATGGATGGAAGATGAAAGGAAGAGTTAAATGCTATACAAATTTTAGGAGAAAATACAGGGGCGAGCTTTATAACTTTGGATTTGATAATGGTTTCTTAAGTATGACTTCAAAAGCACAAGAAACACGATAGAAAGTAAATAAAGTGAACTTCATCACAATGAAAGACTTGTGTATTTCAAAGCGCACTTGAAGGTAAAGTCCAGCCTACAGATGAGAGAAAATGCTCGCAAGTCATATACACCTACCAGGGCTTCCCAGGTGGCTCAGTGGGTGAAGAATCTGCCTGTGATGCAGGAAACACAGGAGACAAGGATTTGATCCCTGGGTTGGGAAAATCCCCTGGAGAAGGGCGTGGCAACCCACTCCAGCATTCTTGCCTGGAGAATCCCATGAGCAGAGGAGCCTGGCGGGCTACAGTCCATAGGGTCACAAAGAGTCAGACAACTGAAGCGACTGAGCACATGCACACATTATCTAGCAAGGAACTTATATCTAGAATAGAGAAAGACTTACAGCTCAATAATAAAAACTAAAAATGGACAAAGAATCTGAACATATATTTCTCCAAAGAGTGCTCACATAGCCAAAAAGAGCACGTGAAACGATATTTAGCACCATTAGTGATTATGGAAACACAAATCAAAACCATGATGAGATACTGCTATAACACACTAGGACAAGGGTGGTTATAATAAGAAAGGCAGATATACCTTAAGATATAATAAGAAAGCAGATACAATAAGAAAGCATATATAATAAGACAGTCAGGGATATACCTATGACTTTTTGGGGATTATGTATACCTGTAAACAAGAAAACTCTGTAAAAATGTGTAACAGTAATTTCGTTGTACACCTGAAGCTGATGCAACATTGTAAATACACCCCAATAAAGAAAAAATTAAAAAAAGAAAGAAAGGCAGATAGTACCAAGTGTTGGTGAGGATGTGGAGACACTAGGAGGCTCATACGCTGGTGGTGGGCATGCAGGATGGCACAGCCTCTGTGAAGACACTGGCAGTTCAGGTGGCCCCCTCTGAACTAATCACTGGGGCTGACAGGAATCAGGGGAGCAAATCCTTCAAAGAAGAAGGTGTCCCTCTTGGAAGAACGGAAGCAGCACTGAGTAGAAACACAACTGATATCCATTCCGTGGACCTTACTGGATTCTTTGATGCTGAAGCTGCTCATGATAATAAATCCTGGGATAGTCGGCTGGATTGCCATAGTACGCAGCAATTTCATGACTGGGCACATCTCCAAAAGAAATGAAAACATAGGTCCAGATAAGACTTGTCCATAAATGTTCAGAGCAGCATGAATGTTCAGGGTATGCATAATAACTGGAAAGTTTAGAAACAGCCCAAGCATCTGTCAATGGTTAAATAAAAGGTGGTATATTCATCCGATGAATATAACTAGCCATAAAAATGTATTGATTCATGCTGTAACATGGACAAATCTTGAAAACATGCTTGGTGACAGAAATCAGTCATAAAAGGGAACATACTGTACAATTCCATTTGTATGAAATTCTGAGAATAGTCAAACCTGTAGAGACAGAAAATAAGTCAGGGTGGCAAGGGATGGGGCAGCTGGTGAGGGTAACAACTTAAAAGCTGTGGGTTGCTTTAGGGGATGATGGAAACGTTCTAAAATTGATTGTGGTAATGGTTGCACAATTGTGTGACTATATAAAAACTATTGGGTAAATTGCATCCTAATAAGGGTGTTTAAAATGCATGCGCATGTTTTAGGAGAAAACTGTACACTCCAGGAAACCGCGCCCTTGTGGAGTGCTCTGCCAATCTCTATTGCCTAGCCCTTTCAGCAGAGACCTCTGAGAATCTTTGTGAGTCCTGGAACCCACGCCAGAAGAGGCAGGTCCAGGATCGCAGGCAAGGTTAGTGTCATGCTAGTGTTGATGAATCATGGGGCAGGGGTCCCTCCAAGCTGTCAGGAGGCAGGGTCCCTTGGGGTTTAGAGACTTGTCAGCTGGACGCACATCCCACACTGGCGCTCTCAAGAGGGGTGACCCGGAGCCCTTGGCTCTAGCCCCCTGCAGTGTGAGGCAAGTTCCCTCTGCTGAACTCACAGGCTGAGCGGGACAGCACAGCTGAGTGCCAGCTCATCTTTCCCCTAGGACGTGCAGCCTCAGGGATCCTGGGCCCTTTCTGAACCGTGGCAGGCTGCTAAGAATAGTGAGAATACTGTATGTGTGCTTCTGAAGCTCTGGCTGAGGAGTCAGGAGTATTTACAGCCCTTCCTGGAATAAGAGATCTTCAACCTGCAGCCTTGCTTTGAGAGCGCCCCGTGGTCTCTCAGTCAAAATCCAGCCTTAAATTTCCTCCTCCAGGAAGTGTATCTTGATTTACCAAACCTCTCTGACTGAATTTCTCAAATGACTCAGCTTGAGTTTGGCAGAGGGATAGATCACGAATAGGTCATGTCTGTTGGGTTTTGAGGGAAGAGTTTGACCCTAGCATTTCCCGTTGGGGCCGATTTCTCCTCTTTTTGGATAAATTGATACATAACATGAACATTAGTTATTACTCTCTCTTTCTCTTTTTTTTCTTGGCCATGCAGCAAAGCCCATAGAATCTGTTTCCCCAAGAACCACACCAGGGCTACAGCAGTGAACGTGCAGAGTCCTAACCGGGGGGCCATCACAGAATTCCCAGTTGTAACTCTTTTGCCCAAATCTGGGTTATAGCTGGGGCGATGGGACCAGAAACTTAGTGCTGCTGGGGGAGGGGCAGTTCTCGAATGCAGGAAGTGCCTTTTTTAGAGGAAGCAGTTCTGGGCAGAAAACAAACGATGTCCGTTACATGATGCTAACTGGATTCTTTGATGCTGATAAGTGGCTGGGATAGCTCCTAATAAGGGTGTTTAAAATGCATGCGCATGTTTTAGGAGAAAACTGTACACTCCAGGAAACCGCGCCCTTGTGGAGTGCTCTGCCAATCTCTATTGCCTAGCCCTTTCAGCAGAGACCTCTGAGAATCTTTGTGAGTCCTGGAACCCACGCCAGAAGAGGCAGGTCCAGGATCGCAGGCAAGGTTAGTGTCATGCTAGTGTTGATGAATCATGGGGCAGGGGTCCCTCCAAGCTGTCAGGAGGCAGGGTCCCTTGGGGTTTAGAGACTTGTCAGCTGGACGCACATCCCACACTGGCGCTCTCAAGAGGGGTGACCCGGAGCCCTTGGCTCTAGCCCCCTGCAGTGTGAGGCAAGTTCCCTCTGCTGAACTCACAGGCTGAGCGGGACAGCACAGCTGAGTGCCAGCTCATCTTTCCCCTAGGACGTGCAGCCTCAGGGATCCTGGGCCCTTTCTGAACCGTGGCAGGCTGCTAAGAATAGTGAGAATACTGTATGTGTGCTTCTGAAGCTCTGGCTGAGGAGTCAGGAGTATTTACAGCCCTTCCTGGAATAAGAGATCTTCAACCTGCAGCCTTGCTTTGAGAGCGCCCCGTGGTCTCTCAGTCAAAATCCAGCCTTAAATTTCCTCCTCCAGGAAGTGTATCTTGATTTACCAAACCTCTCTGACTGAATTTCTCAAATGACTCAGCTTGAGTTTGGCAGAGGGATAGATCACGAATAGGTCATGTCTGTTGGGTTTTGAGGGAAGAGTTTGACCCTAGCATTTCCCGTTGGGGCCGATTTCTCCTCTTTTTGGATAAATTGATACATAACATGAACATTAGTTATTACTCTCTCTTTCTCTTTTTTTTCTTGGCCATGCAGCAAAGCCCATAGAATCTGTTTCCCCAAGAACCACACCAGGGCTACAGCAGTGAACGTGCAGAGTCCTAACCGGGGGGCCATCACAGAATTCCCAGTTGTAACTCTTTTGCCCAAATCTGGGTTATAGCTGGGGCGATGGGACCAGAAACTTAGTGCTGCTGGGGGAGGGGCAGTTCTCGAATGCAGGAAGTGCCTTTTTTAGAGGAAGCAGTTCTGGGCAGAAAACAAACGATGTCCGTTACATGATGCTAACTGGATTCTTTGATGCTGATAAGTGGCTGGGATAGCCAGCAGAGGGGACAATTGCTATTTTTTGCCTGCTCGGCACGCCCTCACCCTTTCCGTAAACTAGCCAGATTCCTTTGGGGAATCACCCTACTCCTGCTCTCAGCCCATGTGCTGGGACGAGACTCCACGCCAGCCAGGACTGGGACACAAGACCCAGACCGACCAGTCACATCATCCGTCCATTCCCTGAAGCCACCCTGATGGTGCGGGCAGGTGCCTCGCTCAACTCTGGGCCCCCACAGCAGCAGCTCCCAGGCCTGGCTGGTTCTCAGAACATAGAGCCCCTTCCCTCGGTACGCTGACTGCAAATCTGGGCTGGGTCCTGGACATCTATATTTCTAATAAGCTCCCCGAGGAATATGGATGATCAGGTTTGGGAATCATTGTCCCAAGGTGTTTGTCGACAGGAGGCGCTTTAGCGTTGCTGCTGTCATGGAGAGGGTGGGAGTCCATTCTCCGGGTGTGATCAGGGTAGCTGGCTCTGAACTGCCCCTGGAAAGAGAGCAGCGGGGACTCCGCATGTCGATGGGGTGCTGACGTCCCGGCCGGTGGTCCTTGCCCTCCCTGCTTGGGGCCACGGCCCTTGCTGAGGGGAACGAGGCCTGCCATTCCAGGAGGCGGCAGAGCTCTGGGGGTCTGGGACAGCCGAGAAGACGGCTTGAAATGGGCTCCTCCGGCTAGTTCCAATCAGGCCACCTCAGGATGACTCAGAATGTCGGGCCTGCTAAAATTAATCTGTGGCCACATCTAAACTCAGCACCTCGCTTAGAGTCATCGGGCCCTCCTGCCCCACTGAGGGCTTGGGACACGGCGGGCGCTGGGCCTGGAGCCAGACATTTTTCTGCCCCTCAGACATTTGCCTGAATTTAGACTTGCTAACAGACAGTTTTCCTTCTGCTTTTCTTTTTAAATTCTCTCCCTCCTAACTGGAAGCTAAGAGTATCTTTACGACCAGGGGTTTCATTTCATAAAAGGAGGATGACAGTCGGCGGATATTTTACTACATGTCCTTAGTTCATATTAATGAAATTTAGGTGCAAATTTAATACAAAACATTCAGAACTTTTCTTTTTTAGAGATTTTTTTTTTCTGATTAAAAGAGTTGAATATAATCATTTAAAATATTCAGATAATGCACAAAATTCTAAAGAAGAAACTAATAATTGCTGGAAAGCCCTCATCCAGAGAGAGACACTTGTTGATGTCTTTACTACGATTTTTTTTTTTTTTTGGCCACTTTTATTGGTCTTTCATTTATTTGTTTTCATCTATCTTTGTTCTTTGACCCGTGTGGGTCTCGCATTGCAGTGGCCTCTCTGGGTGCAGAGCACTGCCTCTGGGGACATGCGCTCCAGAGCTCCGGCTCGGTAATTGGACACGTCGGTCCAGCTGCTCTGTGGCACGTGGGATCTTCCCAGGCCAGGGATCGAACTGGCGCCCCCTGCACTGCAAGGTGGAGTCTTTACCCAATGGACCACCAGGGAAGGCCCTGCAAATGTCTTTTTTAAACAAATCCCTAAATCTCATAGTTTAAAACAAATTGAAATGCATAATATGCTTATATGGAAATAAATGTTAAATCCAAGAAAGTCTTTGGATTCTTTGTGCAAGACAGTCTCCTGGAGAGAAGAAATCAGCTATTTGGAGTCTCTACATGAATGTTACTTTAAAATTGTCTTTCAGTCTCATCATCTCTTGATTAGATTATAAATGAAAAACTTCTGGAAGGCGATTTAGATTTGTGTATGACAAACCAAACCTACTCACCTCCCCCCACCCCACCTACCTTTTGACACAGGAAATGCAATTATAGGAATCTATTTACAGCAGAGCTTCCCAAGCATTTTCACTTCTTGACACTTTCAGTGTTTCAAATGTTTTTTCACAACTCCTCCTAGGCCAAAAGAAGCACCTAATAGTTGACTGAATAGTTAGGCCCAGATAACTTGAGTATTTTCTTCCTAACAATTTACACATGATTTGAAAAACTAATTTAAATTTCAGACGTAAGTAACATTACACAGCAATACTGATAACTGGAAGGCAAAGGGACAAGGTCTTAAAAATTCGGAGAGAAGATAATTTGCAACCTAGAACATTCCACTTTGTTTGGTTCATTATTGTTTCTTCAACACTGAGTCAAGCTTTGGCCCAGATTAGATTCTTTCTTCTTCTTCTTCTTCTTTTTTTTTTAATTTTGGCCTCTTTTATTGGTCTATTTATTTATTTTCATCCATCTTTATTCCTTGGCATATGTGGGTCTCCCATTGCAGTGGCCTCTGTAGCCGCAGAGCACAGGTTCTGAGCACATGCGCTCCAGAGTGCTGGCTCGCAATCAGACAGAACAATCCAGCTGCTCTGCGGCATGTGGGATCTTCCCCTGCCAGGGATCGAACAGGCGCCCTCCCTTGCCACCCCACCCAACCCACCCCTGCACTGCAAGGCAGACTTTCCACCCAGTGGACCACCAGGGAAGCCCCAGATTAGATTCTTGCTGAGTCTGTATTGAATAAATGAAGGAACGAGCAAAAGAATGAACAAATAAATGGACAGGACCTGCCAGTTTCCCAGTTTCCTTCAAAGTCCTTGGAGATAAGGGGATCTGCAATTAAAGCCCAAGCCTTAGAAAGGCAGGTCAACAACTGAGGCCAGACAGGTGGGAGGTGAAAGGGGAGAAGATATACAGAAGCCCCAGGAAGGGCCCCAGGTGCAGAGGACACAGGTATAGGAAACAAGCAGCCCTTTACATTCAAAGCCTGGTTTGGGACAGAGTATGATTCCACAGACACAGGGGACCTGGTTTCAGAGTCTTCCTCACTAGCTCAGTCAAATCATCTGCAAAATAAGAATAGTCTCCTAGTGAGAATTAAATGAGTTTAGCTGCATCGTGGAATACGATTAGCCCTCCATAAATATTAGGTGTTAACATTAGTGGTTACTCTCCTAGAACCACTTTCTCGACTCTAAGGTGGAACTATCATCTGATGGCGAGGATTAGACAGCAGGGGACCAGCACGCTCTGGGCTCGCTGTGGCCCTCAGGGCAGAGCAAGCCAAGCGCAGACTCTCACATCGGTTCCTCGTGGGAGCCTTGGTGTTTCCTCTCTGCTTCTTCACTTCCCTTCCTTGTCTCCCTTTTCACTCTCTCCCACCCCTCCTGCTTCCCACACCAAAGAGGAACAGGAAGTGAAAGCAAGAAAAGGACCTTTTCCTGTAAATTATGGATGTTTCCTGAAGCTCTGGGGTCCCTCAGTCCTGACCTCCCATTTGGCCTCTTTGAGGGCAGCCATCAGGCCTTTCTGTGAGGTCCAGGTAGGAGTCTTGGATGATAAGGCATGACCAGTCCTTGCAAGGTTCTGGTCCCTGCTGGCAAGGAGGCGCCTGATCGTCCCTCTCCCTCCAGCACCCTACTGCGCTCACTGCTGGACACCCCGCTGGTCCAGCTGCTCTTCAGCGGTGAGAGGGCTTTTGGAGGACCCCAGGGATGGTAGCAGGGAAAGCCAGGGACCGTGGATTCCACATAGCTTGGAACTGACTCTCTTTTGCGACATCAGCTGGACACTAGGCTCAGACAAGCTATTTCCTTTAGGAAAAGCTTAAAGTAGACCAAGGGTTTCCTTTACACTAAGCAGGACTCCTAGGAGATACAGGGATGAATCATAAACATCACACATCAGCTGCGAATTTAGCACCTACAGTGAAGGAAGACCCATGCCTGACCTTTTCTATACCTTAGCTCATTAATAACAAGGAATACCATGTGCAATATATGTCATTTAACTCATTCTCCAAATGAGGAAACTGAGACTCAAAGAAATTAACATTTGTCCAAGGTGACAAAAATAATCCTGAGCACAGTCTGTTTGGCTGGAGGATTAGTATTGTGAGATAGAAGAATATTAATGGAAGGATTGGTGGATGATTATGGAAAATTGGAAATCAGCCTTGATTTTCAGCTATAGGATAACAATTAAAAAGCATGTAATGCACCTATACAATGCATCAATCTATACAATGTCTTGTATAGATGTAATACAATATACAATCTATACAAAATACATCTATATTCATCTATACAAATACATCTCTACAAAATATAATACAT
>JAIOJX010000026.1:19691945-19711538 GCA_022376925.1 Tragulus kanchil | reverse complement strand
GCCTCTGCCGTGCCCCAGCTGTGCACACAGCAGGCACTCAGTCTGTCCGTGTTGCCTGGATGCCTGGGTTCTCGAGGCAGGTGGAGACGGCTGATGGCAGCCAGAGGTCCTGGAGGCCGTGGGTTCAGGGTGCAGGGTGGGAGGGGCAGGGGAGATGTAGCTGGAGGATTTCAGGCCTGCAGAGTGTGCGGGGCGCCTCAGAGCCCAGGTCTGGGGTCAGGTGCGGGGGGCACATTCCGTCCCGGCACAGGCCATCCTGGGGCCCAGGCATTGCTGCTCAGAACCTTCTCCCCCAGTAAAATGTCTTAGGGCTGTGATGGCTGCAGAGCGTGGGCCCAGATGCTGGAGTGCTCAGGAGTGTCTGGGGCCCTGCTGGGGAGCCCTTCCTGGCTTTAGGCCAAGTGCCAAAGAGAGCTGGCCTGGGCTGTCTGCAGGAGTCTCTTCCGATGCGAGAAAGCTTTGGGGTGACCGGGGTACCAGGGCTGGCTGACCTGAAGGTCTGTGGGATTTACTGTACCCCGAGACTCGTAGCCGCCCCCTGACCTCTTGGCCTCCTGGACTTCACTTCCAGGCCCAGGCTCTGGCCCAGGTCCCAGTGCCACAGCAGAGCGGGTGGAATCGGCCCGTGGCATGGATGGAAGGCGGGGCTTGGAGCTTAGCGGTGGGCGTTGGCCTTGGTGCTGTCCATGGTTCCCCTGGGAGTGGGCATTTGTGAGTCCCCATGCTGTGCCCGAGCTGGAGGTGACAAGCCAGGGCCCTGCTGCTGTCCCAAGGCGGGGGGTGTCCTTACCCACTGGACCACCAGGGAAGCCCTGTATCTACTTTTGTTTATATTTTCACAGTAATGTTTCTTTTATGAAATGATGATAATATTGGTTGTTTCTTAATGATCTTGGGGGAGGAAATAGTCATGCTGTTGATCCCTGCGTCTCAGCTGAGATTTTCTTGGTGTGGAACTAGGAGTCTGGGCCCCCCTGCCCTGGGGCAGTATGCTGCCCATCGGGTGGAGTGGCTGCCAGGGGCTGGGGGGGGTTGACTGCTCCCCTGGTCCAGTCTGGAAGCTGGCCTACGACGGCCTGGGCCACGTCCCCAAAAGTGTCTGCCCCGCGCGAGTGGGTCCAGCCTGCTGCAGCCGCTGCCGTGCCCCAGCTGTGCACACAGCAGGCACTCAGTCTGTCCATGTTGCCTGGATGCCTGGGTTCTCGAGGCAGGTGGAGACGGCTGACGGCAGCCAGAGGTCCTAGAGGCCATGGGTTCAGGGTGCAGGGTGGGAGGGGCAGGGGAGACGTAGCTGGAGGATTTCAGGCCTGCAGAGTGTGCGGGGCGCGTCAGAGCCCAGGTCTGGGGGTCAGGTGCTGGGGGGCACATTCCGTCCCGGCACAGGCCATCCTGGGGCCCAGGCACTGCTGCTCAGAACCTTCTCCCCTAGTAAAATGTCTTAGGGCTGTGATGGCTGCAGAGCTTGGGCCCAGATGCTGGAGTGCTCAGGAGTGTCTGGGGCCCTGCTGGGGAGCCCTTCCTGGCTTTAGGCCAAGTGCCAAAGAGAGCTGGCCTGGGCTGTCTGCAGGAGTCTCTTCCGATGGGAGAAAGCTTTGGGGTGACCGGAGTACCAGGGCTGGCTGACCTGAAGGTTTGTGGGATTTACTGTACCCCGAGACTCGTAGCCGCCCCCTGACCTCTTGGCCTCCTGGACCTCACTTCCAGGCCCAGGCTCTGGCCCAGGTCCCAGTGCCACAGCAGAGCGGGTGGAATCGGCCCGTGGCATGGATGGAAGGCGGGGCTTGGAGCTTAGTGGTGGGAGCTTAGTGGTGGGCGTTGGCCTTGGTGCTGTCCATGGTTCCCCCGGGAGTGGGCATTTGTGAGTCCCCATGCTGTGCCCGAGCTGGAGGTGACAAGCCGGGACCCTGCTGCTGTCCCAGCTCTGTGGACGGGTGCCGAGCTGCAGACCCCTCTGCTTCTTCAGCTCGCGGCGAGGTGGGAGCTGAGCCCAGGGCCTGGGAGTGAGTGGGCGGCCGAGGCAGCAGGCAGCAGCCACCAGGGTGCTGGGGGAGGGACTCGTCACGGTTGTCACTGCCGGCTGGGCTGGGGCTCTCCGCCCTCGGAGCCTCTGCAAGCCCACCCCCATCCTGGCGCCCCAGGGCTCCTGCTGCTTGCTTTAGATGCTTCAGCTACTGGTGCTGAAGGAGCTCCTCTGCCCCGTCATGCTCTGGTTCACAGCCTGCCCACTGTGGGCCAGAATGCTGAGGTCCGAGGGCGCTGAGAGGAGGAGAACCGGCCCTGCCCCCAAGGAGCTCCCCGGCCCACAGCCCACGTCCGTCACAGCCCTAGGGAGAGCTGGGGGCGGGGCCCTGGGGTCCTGGGGAGCCTCCTGTCAGGCCTGGGCAGCCAGGGAAAACTGCTTGGAGGAAAGGGCCCCTCCTCCTGAGGGAGCTGGAAGCCAGCTGTGCCCAGGATGACACAGGGGCTCTGGGGCAGGACTGCGTCCTGGAGTCCACTCCAGCAGGCCTGGGCTGATAGCCTTCCGGGAAGGGTGCTGTACATCCTGCATCACCTCCCACTGTGTGCGAACCTCCTCTTCTCCGTCTGGAGGTTCCAAGGTGACCCTGTGGAGGGGTGGCACCACTTAGCCTGTCGAGCTGGACAGCTGGCCAGGTCAGTGGGTCAACTCACCCCTGTTCCAGGCACCTCAGTGATTTCTGCCTTTTGAGGCCAGACCAGATGGCCAAGTGGGGTCCCCTAGGTCCTGGACCAGAGCCTGGGTGGGTCCTCAGATGGTGAGGGTTCCTACCAGCCAGTGGGGACCCTGACTCTGAGCACAGAGACTCGTAGCCGCCCCCTGACCTCTTGGCCTCCTGGACTTCACTTCCAGGCCCAGGCTCTGGCCCAGGTCCCAGTGCCACAGCAGAGCGGGTGGAATCGGCCCGTGGCATGGATGGAAGGCGGGGCTTGGAGCTTAGCGGTGGGCGTTGGCCTTGGTGCTGTCCATGGTTCCCCTGGGAGTGGGCATTTGTGAGTCCCCATGCTGTGCCCGAGCTGGAGGTGACAAGCCAGGGCCCTGCTGCTGTCCCCGCTCTGTGGACGGGTGCCGAGCTGCAGACCCCTCTGCTTCTTCAGCTCGCGGCGAGGTGGGAGCTGAGCCCAGGGCCTGGGAGTGAGTGGGCGGCCGAGGCAGCAGGCAGCAGCCACCAGGGTGCTGGGGGAGGGACTCGTCACGGTTGTCACTGCCGGCTGGGCTGGGGCTCTCCGCCCTCGGAGCCTCTGCAAGCCCACCCCCATCCTGGCGCCCCAGGGCTCCTGCTGCTTGCTTTAGATGCTTCAGCTACTGGTGCTGAAGGAGCTCCTCTGCCCCGTCATGCTCTGGTTCACAGCCTGCCCACTGTGGGCCAGAATGCTGAGGTCCAAGGGCGCTGAGAGGAGGAGAACCGGCCCTGCCCTCAAGGAGCTCCCCGGCCCACAGCCCACTTCCGTCACAGCCCTAGGGAGAGCTGGGGGCGGGGCCCTGGGGTCCTGGGGAGCCTCCTGTCAGGCCTGGGCAGCCAGGGAAAACTGCTTGGAGGAAATGGCCTCTCCTCCTGAGAGAGCTGGAATCCAGCTTTGCCCAGGATGGCACAGGGGCTCTGGGGCAGGACTGCGTCCTGGAGTCCACTCCAGCAGGCCTGGGCTGATAGCCTTCCTGGGAGGGTGCTGTACATCCTGCATCACCTCCCACTGTGTGTGAACCTCCTCTTCTCCGTCTGGAGGCTCCAAGGTGACCCTGTGGAGGGGTGGCACCACTCAGCCTGTCGAGCTGGACAGCTGGCCAGGTCAGTGGGTCAACTCACCCCTGTTCCAGGCACCTCAGTGATTTCTGCCTTTTGAGGCCAGACCAGATGGCCAAGTGGGGTCCCCTAGGTCCTGGACCAGAGCCTGGGTGGGTCCTCAGATGGTGAGGGTTCCTACCAGCCAGTGGGGACCCTGACTCTGAGCACAGATGGCCGGGTGAGGTGTGGGCGACAGTAAGGTAACGTGTGGATGAGGCTCAGGGTGAGTGGCTGACTGGTCAGGGGTCTGAGTTTCCACCCAGGCCTGGGCTTGAGGAGCTTTGCAGCGGCCGTGGGGCCGGAAGGGGGCTGGGTGACTGGAGAGCCTTGGCAGCCCTTTTTCCGACAGCTGCTGCTACTTTCTTTGGACCCTTTGCTCAGCTGAGTTTCTCCCCGGGACTGTGGCCAACGTACTGGAGCCCTGGGTGAGCCTGGGCCTGCCACTGAGCACGGAGGATAGACCTGGCCCAGGGAGAGCTGGGCCCTCCAGGGGACCCCTGTTTCCCCACCCCTGCCTCATGTGGCCCCCCTACTTCTCTGCTCTGAGAGGGCATCTCCTCCCTCAAGACGTCCTCCAGCTTGTCAGCAGCTCCCTTGGGGCAGATGTGGGTGATGGGGTGGATGGAGGTGGTGCGCCGGGCTGGGCCTCTGGCAGGTGGGCAGGAGACAAGGAGAGAGCCTAAATGGGGGAGGGCAAGAAAGAGGCTGACCCCCGTGACCACCTACCTGCTCTGGGGTCCTGGGCTAGTCATGGCCTCTCTGAGCCCCTAGTCCCTCCTCTGTAAATGGGAATGGGAGTTCCTGCCCATGGGCTTGTGGAGAGGGTCCAGGAGGATGTGAGATGATCAGGGCCTGGTGGCAGAGGACACACAGGTTCTGTTCCAGGAGCCCATTGGGGAGCCCCTGGGAACCCACAAGTAGGGATCATTCTGGCTTTGTGTTTTGAGCTGTTTGTCTTTGCTGCTGAACAGATTCTTGAAGTTGCACTGCGGTGTGTTTTTGTTTCCTTTACCCCTCTAGAGTCTGAAAACGCTAAATTGGTAGGGGTGGTGTCATCTCCCATAGGAGGGAAGCCAGAGACCCTGAGCCGGAACTTGATTGAATGGGCCCGCATGGGGAACACACAGTTCCAGGTGGGCTGCGTTGAGGGTCTCCCATTCCTTACTGACTCATCCATTCTTTTGAGGACCCCGATGTGTAGCAGGGAGAGCTGGAGCTTGAGCGGCCTGGGCTGAACCCTCGCTTGGGCGCCAAGCCTCAGTTGCTCATCTGGGAACAGGGAAGCTTGAGATTCCGTGTCAGGGAGGGAAGGGACGCTCTGGGACTCCGTAAGTGACTGTGGCCAGGATGAGTTCTGCTGAGTACCGCCGGGTCTGGACGATTCTGGAAAGGGGGAGGGGTGAGCACTGGCTTACTCAGAACCCTCCCACCTGCTGTTTTTCATTTGTTCCCCTCAGTGACTGTGAGGTCGGCAGGACAGGATTCTGGTCCCACTTGGCAGATGAGAACACTGGAGCTCAGGGAAGCCCTGGGATTCTTCTCCCTTCCATTCTCCAACTTGGCCCCACGTCGGCCTTTTTCTGGCAGCTGCCACCCCCACCCCTGAATCAGGGAGAAGGTGGTTGGAGGATGCTGTAGTGCAAATACAAATGCAGAAGTGTTCTCAAATGAAAACCAGTGTGTGGGTGCTTCCTTTGTGGGGCAAACACCTGGGGAGGGGTGTGTGTTTGTGTGTGTGTGTTTGGGGAGGAGGCTGACACACTGGAGGAAAAGAGGACCGTGCAGAAGAGCCACCTTGGGGCTTTTCACAGGGCCCCGGGGTCCCCTGTGACTCCACCAGGAAGTGGGGGAGCCCAGAAGGTCAGGGCTGGATGTGAACAGCCCTGGCCTAAAGCGTCACTCCTTAGGGGACTCAGGTAGAGAGACCTAGGCACAGATGCCGACGCTGTACACAAATACACCAACGCAGGTGGGGAGGCTGGGGATCCCGGGGCGGGGGAGGGGAGAGGACACTTGAGGAGGAATGAATGGCCAGGAGTACAGGCTGAATCTTGATCTAGACTGAGAAACAGAATCCGCAATTAATTGGGTGCATTTACTGAACCTGGGACAGGCCGAAAAGAATATTGTTTTCCTGAAATATAGCTTAAGCCAGGAGTGTGTGTGTGTGTGTGTGTCCCGCATGGACCCTGGAGCAGTGTGTTCTGGAAGGGAGCCTGCCTGAGCTGGCATGCCACCACTTTTGCCAAGTTGACCAGCCCCGGCCTCCTGGAGGGATGGACTGCGCGCCTGGAGGGGGCCCCAGAGGAGGGGGATCCTGGGCCCTTCCCGTGGCCTGGGGGCAGTGCTGCCCAGGTCTGGTGGACCAGGGGCGGGCCATCCTGGTGCTGCCCTGAGGAAGCTGCCCCGAGGCACTGGGCGCAGGCCTGCCCGGCTGCCTGCAGAGCTGAGTCAGCACCGTGGGAAGCCCACGGTCAGCAGCAGGACAGAACCTGATGCCTGGGCCCTGACTCGAGTCACTGCACTCTCAGGTCACCCTGTCCCGCTGCGTGAGGTGAGGGACCAGGGGAGGCCTGCCCCTCATCCCGCAGCCCACCCAGTGCTCTTCTGAGCCAGGTCGTTGGTGCGGGGCAACTGGGGGGCGAGGGGGAGGCTGTCCGCACACGGGAGACCCAGGATCCGAGCTCCTCAGCCCGTCCCCTCCCCTCCCCTCCACTGAGGACTTGGGTCACTTACTTAACCTTCTCATTTTGATTTGCTCCTCCATAAACAGGGTGCCAGCTCCCCCTTGCTAGACCCAAGTCTTGGGTGGTGGAGTCTGTGATGCCGCACCCAAGTGCACATCGTAGGCACTTAGTGCAGGGTTAGTTGGGGTGTGGGGCTCCCATGCCACAGGGATGGGAAAGGCTTTGCAGAGTCTGGCCCAGTGTGACAGGTGGGATTCCCGCATTCAGATCCCAACGGAGTGGGGAGGGGCCCAGAAGGTCAGGGCTGGATGTGAACAGGCAAAGAGGGACAGAGACCTAGGCACAGATGCCGACGCTGTACACAAACGCAGGTGGGGAGGCTGGGGATCCCGGGGCGGGGGAGGGGAGAGGACACTTGAGGAGGAATGAATGGCCAGGAGTACAGGCTGAATCTTGATCTAGACTGAGAAACAGAATCCGCAATTAATTGGGTGCATTTACTGAACCTGGGACAGGCCGAAAAGAATATTGTTTTCCTGAAATATAGCTTAAGCCAGGAGTGTGTGTGTGTGTGTGTGTCCCGCATGGACCCTGGAGCAGTGTGTTCTGGAAGGGAGCCTGCCTGAGCTGGCATGCCACCACTTTTGCCAAGTTGACCAGCCCCGGCCTCCTGGAGGGATGGACTGCGCGCCTGGAGGGGGCCCCAGAGGAGGGGGATCCTGGGCCCTTCCCGTGGCCTGGGGGCAGTGCTGCCCAGGTCTGGTGGACCAGGGGCGGGCCATCCTGGTGCTGCCCTGAGGAAGCTGCCCCGAGGCACTGGGCGCAGGCCTGCCCGGCTGCCTGCAGAGCTGAGTCAGCACCGTGGGAAGCCCACGGTCAGCAGCAGGACAGAACCTGATGCCTGGGCCCTGACTCGAGTCACTGCACTCTCAGGTCACCCTGTCCCGCTGCGTGAGGTGAGGGACCAGGGGAGGCCTGCCCCTCATCCCGCAGCCCACCCAGTGCTCTTCTGAGCCAGGTCGTTGGTGCGGGGCAACTGGGGGGCGAGGGGGAGGCTGTCCGCACACGGGAGACCCAGGATCCGAGCTCCTCAGCCCGTCCCCTCCCCTCCCCTCCACTGAGGACTTGGGTCACTTACTTAACCTTCTCATTTTGATTTGCTCCTCCATAAACAGGGTGCCAGCTCCCCCTTGCTAGACCCAAGTCTTGGGTGGTGGAGTCTGTGATGCTGCACCCAAGTGCACATCGTAGGCACTTAGTGCAGGGTTAGTTGGGGTGTGGGGCTCCCATGCCCCAGGGATGGGAAAGGCTTTGCAGAGTATCTGGCCCAGTGTGACAGGTGGGATTCCCGCATTCAGATCCCAACTCTGCTCCTCCCAAGCCCTTGACCTTGGGCAAGTTACCTGTCCCCTCTGAGCCTCCGATTTCCTGTGTGTGAGGATTTAATGGGGGAGCAGGTGCCTCCACTTCACAGCGTAGGGCCCTGAAGCCTGTGGGTGGCGTGAGGGTGCTGAGGCACCTTACAGGCATAGGGTGTCCGGCCTGTGTGTGTCATGAGTGGACCTTCAGACCCGGGTCTGGGCCAGCCTCAGCCCAGCAGTGATGGAGGTGTCCAGGCTCAGCTTGGGGTCCAGATGGCGAGGCCGTAGAGGAGGGGTTTCCCAGAGAGGGCCTGGCGGGGGCCAGGGGACACCATGGCCCCTTCCCACCACACTCAGCGCCACCGCCACCCCGTCTTCCTAGAGGCAGCAGGAGACTCTGCCAGCTTTTAGATGCTCTGGAAGTGTCCAGAGCCGTAGAATGGGCTGGCTAGAGGCCGACCTCCCAGGATGTAGGCCTGGGACTTCACCCCCAGCCGTGCCCTGCTGTTGCTCTTCTCTGTTCTCCTTTGGCACATTCTGTGATTTTGTCTTTTCTAAAAAAGGAAATTGGTAACTCTGGCAGCTCAGCCTAACCTTCCTGTTGAACAGAGTTTCTCCTGGGAAGAAGGGCCCTGGGGGAGGAAAGGGCCAGGGAGGCGTGAGTCCCGCTGCAGCAGCCCACCCAGTGCTCTTCTGAGCCAGGTCGTTGGTGCGGGGCAACTGGGGGGCGAGGGGGAGGCTGTCCGCACACGGGAGACCCAGGATCCGAGCTCCTCAGCCCGTCCCCTCCCCTCCCCTCCACTGAGGACTTGGGTCACTTACTTAACCTTCTCATTTTGATTTGCTCCTCCATAAACAGGGTGCCAGCTCCCCCTTGCTAGACCCAAGTCTTGGGTGGTGGAGTCTGTGATGCCGCACCCAAGTGCACATCGTAGGCACTTAGTGCAGGGTTAGTTGGGGTGTGGGGCTCCCATGCCACAGGGATGGGAAAGGCTTTGCAGAGTCTGGCCCAGTGTGACAGGTGGGATTCCCGCATTCAGATCCCAACTCTGCTCCTCCCAAGCCCTTGACCTTGGGCAAGTTACCTGTCCCCTTTGAGCCTCCGATTTCCTGTGTGTGAGGATTTAATGGGGGAGCAGGTGCCTCCACTTCACAGCGTAGGGCCCTGAAGCCCGTGGGTGGCGTGAGGGTGCTGAAGCACCTTACAGGCATAGGGTGTCCGGCCTGTGTGTGTCATGAGTGGACCTTCAGACCGGGTCTGGGCCAGCCTCAGCTCAGCAGTGATGGAGGTGTCCAGGCTCAGCTTGGGGTCCAGATGGCGAGGCCATAGAGGAGGGGTTTCCCAGAGAGGGCCTGGCGGGGGCCAGGGGACACCATGGCCCCTTCCCACCACGCTCAGCGCCACCGCGACCCCATCTTCCTAGAGGCAGCAGGAGACCCTGCCAGCTTTTAGATGCTCTGGAAGTGTCCAGAGCCGTAGAATGGGCTGGCTAGAGGCCGACCTCCCAGGATGTAGGCCTGGGACTTCACCCCCAGCCGTGCCCTGCTGTTGCTCTTCTCTGTTCTCCTTTGGCACATTCCTGTGATTTTGTCTTTTTTAAAAAAGGAAATTGGTAACTCTGGCAGCTCAGCCTAACTTTCCTGGTGAACAGAGTTTCTCCTGGGAAGAAGGGCCCTGGGGGAGGAAAGGGCCAGGTAGGCGTGAGTCCCGCTGCAGCAGCCCAGAGGGTGACCTGCTGCGGCTGTGATTTCTGGGGCCAGTGTGTGTGGGGGGTCTCTGCTCCCCCTCCCTGTCCACAGGGCCTCAGCCCTTCCCAGAGAGGGATGTGGCCCCACGCCGAGGACTTCCTTAGACTGCGAGGTAGACTCCAGGGCTGAAGCTTGGCCTGTGGCCTGGGGAGTCGGAGATGGAGGGGTCCTTTGCGTCCACCTGATCCTCACCTCCCGCTTTGAGAGTGGTGACCTGCGCAGGCCTTTGGCAGTCCCCTGTGGTCTCCGGGCTGGCGGGGAGGCCCCAGCTCCTGTCCACTGGGCGCTGATTTCCTGCCGCTGGCTGGCCTGGGAGGACCAGTGCCTTCCTCTCAGGCCCTCCTTGCCCACTGTGTTGCTCTACCCAACCCCAGCCCAGAAACAGTGGTGCAGGCTTAGCAGGAGGGAGCCCGGGAAAGCCCCCCTTGTGCCCTGAACAGCCATGGCACCTGCCAGGGCCGGGGCACCCCCCGACTCCGTCCCATCTCAGCCCCTCTTGTTTCCCCTCTCGCTGTTCTCCCTCCCAGCCTTGCTTAGCCCTATCCCCTACCCCACCCTACCCACACCAAGGGGAGAGCGGTGGGACTGGCCCTGGGCTGGGAGTACGACCACCCTCTTCGGCTCTAGGGCCCTGAGCCAGCGGGTCCCCCGCCTTTAGTCCACCACTGCATAGCAGGGTGTCCTCACAGGTCCTCAGTCCAGGCACCAAGGCAGGGGAGGCCCTGGAACAGCCCCCCGGGCAGCTGAGGGCCTGGGAGCGACCACGGGACGAAGGGTGGGGAGGAGCGGTAGCCCTGCCCCCTGCAGGGCCGTGACTGCCCGTTGCTTGGCAGGATTGGACGGAGCTATTTAAAGCCAACTCTGGGCATCAGCTCCTGTGAATGACACAAATAACAACAATAACCAAAATAATAGCAATAGCGTGTTGGGGAAAAATACTGCATCTTATGTCCTTGAGGTACTCTTTCACAGTCCAGGGTCACAGATGTGACTGCGGAGGATTCTGTGGGGTAAATGAATGAACATGCTGGTTGCACATTTAGGTCATAGACATAGGCAAAGTGGGTCAAATGGGCGGAGGGCTGCCTGGAGGAGGTGACATAAAGGGTGATTGGCTGCACCCCTGACCTGCTGCTTTGGGGCCAGGGGGGAGGCCTCAGCTCTTCCCAGAGAGGGATGTGGCCCCACACCGAGGACTTCCTTAGACTGCGAGGTAGACTCCAGGGCTGACGCTTGGCCTGTGGCCTGGGGAGTCGGAGATGGAGGGGTCCTGTGCGACCACCTGATCCTCACCTCCCGCTTTGAGAGTGGACATGGGACCCTGGGTGGTGACCTGCCCAGGCCTTTGGCAGTCCCCTGTGGTCTCCAGGCTGGTGGGGAGGCCCCAGCTCCTGTCCACTGGGCGCTGATTTCCTGCTGCTGGCTGGCCTGGGAGGACCAGTGCCTTCCTCTCAGGCCCTCCTTGCCCACTGTGTTGCTCTACCCAACCCCAGCCCAGGAACAGTGGTACAGGCTTAGCAGGAGGGAGCCCGGGAAAGCCCCCCTTGTGCCCTGAACAGCCATGGCACCTGCCAGGGCCGGGGCACCCCCCAACTCCGTCCCATCTCGGCTCCTCTTGTTTCCCCTCTGGCTGTTCTCCCTCCCAGCCTTGCTCAGCCCCATCCCCTACCCCACCCTACCCACACCAAGGGGAGAGCGGTGGGACTGGCCCTGGGCTGGGAGTACGACCACCCTCTTCGCTCTAGGGCCCGGAACCAGCGGGTCCCCCGCCTTTAGTCCACCACTGCATAGCGGGGTGTCCTCACAGGTCCTCAGTCCAGGCACCAAGGCAGGGGAGGCCCTGGAACAGCCCCCCGGGCAGCTGAGGGCCTGGGAGCGACCACGGGACGAAGGGTGGGGAGGAGCGGTAGCCCTGCCCCCCGCAGGGCCGTGACTGCCCGTTGCTTGGCAGGATTGGACGAAGCTATTTAAAGCCAACTCTGGGCATCAGCTCCTGTGATTGACACAAATAACAACAATAACCAAAATAATAGCAATAGCGTGTTGGGGAAAAATACTGCATCTTATGTCCTTGAGGTACTCTTTCATAGTCCAGGGTCACAGATGTGACTGCGGAGGATTCTGAGGGGTAAATGAATGAACACGCTGGTTGCACATTTAGGTCATAGACATAGGCAAAGTGCTGAGGGCATTCAGAGAATTCAGTGAGTCCACGTGACTGAGGTGGGGTCAAGGAGGGCTGCCTGGAGGAGGTGACATAAAGGGCTGACTTGGCCTGACCTCAGTAGGGAAGTGGTGTCCTGATGAATATTGTGGAGATGCCCGCGGCCCCTCCTGAGTCAGACCTTTGCTTGGCCCCAGGCCAGTGTGTGGAGGCAGACCTTCGCCTCC
This sequence comes from Tragulus kanchil, assembly GCA_022376925.1. Taxonomy (NCBI): domain Eukaryota; kingdom Metazoa; phylum Chordata; class Mammalia; order Artiodactyla; family Tragulidae; genus Tragulus; species Tragulus kanchil. Next base: position 19,699,550 of record JAIOJX010000026.1, on the reverse strand, counting down.
CCTTCTGGGCTCCCGCTCTGGACTCTGTTGGGGTGGGCTCCTGCTTTGCTGCCCCTCCACACAGGCCATTCCCCACCCAGCCCAGGAAGCAGCTGATGAAGGGCTGGCGAGGTGGCTGGACTGGAGGGGTGGATTCTGCCTCTGTGCTGAGGGCCGGCGTCCTGGCGCCTGGGGCTGAGAATAGCAGCCACACTTGCAGGGAGGGGCAGGTGGGCCGCGGCTTGGGGTGCTAACATCTCTCAACAGGTGGCATGGAGGGCTGGGCCAAGGGCGGGGCTGTGGATGTCCACCCCCAGCCCCAGCCAGCGTAAGTGGCCAGCGTGTGGGCTTGCGGTGTCCTGGCTGGAGCCTCCCTGGCCCCTCTGGGGAGAGGGCCGCGTCCCGGGCTCAGCGCTGGGCTGTGGTACCCCAGGCCTGTCCGGGCTGCTCGGGGTGGCTGCTGTGCTCTGTCCGAGGCCGCTGCTTTCCAGGGGCCTTCCCGGCGTACCCCTTCGGCAGGCGCAGGCTGACAGTGGTGGGTGGGCGAGGGAGCCCGTGGGAGGAGGCTGCGGAGAGAGGCGGGTAGGTGGCTGTTTGCCAGGCAGTGTCTCTTGGGTGAGCCTGAGTGAGCATTAGGAGCAGGTGCTCGGGCGCCAGGCACCAGCACAGGAAAGGCCTGTGTGGGCTGGGGTGGCGGTGGGGACGGGGGCTGGGGAGAGCTTTCTGGCTTGGGTGGGAGGAATCCCAGGGCCCCTGGGGGTAAAGGGACGGGGCAGGGGAGCCAGGCCCCGCTCAGGACTGCGGCCCCTCATCTATCCAGCCCCACTGCATCCTTGCGGGTGGTGAGGAAGGGGCACAGCAGGAGCCCAGTGGTGGGCCTGCCCTGGCCGCGCTGGCTTCCTGGCTGCCCTCACCTCCCTGCCTCTGGGCACTTCCAGCTCTGGGGACCACAAGGTCCGTGACCCCTAGAATCCTCACCTCACGTGATTCAGGCTCCTTCCCTCGTGTGGCTCACCACGCCTAGCATCGGTCTCACTTTTCTCCCTGGCACCGCATCCTTGACCCCCTCCTCACCATTTCCTGTCCTGGCCCTAAACCATCATTGCCCCGCCCCCACCGGGTCATCCCAGTCACCTAAGGGGGCTCCCTGCTTCAGCCTGCTCTGCAGTCTGTCCCCGCATGGCAGCCTAGGGCTTTGAAACTGTGAGTCAGATCACAGCTTTCCAGACTTCCTCCTCGGCAGTCGGAGTCTCAAAGCCTCATGGCCCTGCCCTGGCCGCCAAGGCAGTTTGCACAGTGGTTACAAGCCTCTGGAGCCAAGCTCACTGGCTGTGGGACCCTGAGGAGCTTTTAAGGCAGTGCCTCAGTCTCCATATCTGCAAAGTGGGGATAGTAATAGTGCTTCCTTTGTGAGGTCGTAGAGGGGATTGACTGAAGAATCAAAGCTCCTGTGCTCTTCTCTTCCTCCTCTGCCCGCCCTCCGGCTGACTTTCACATTCTGGCTTTGCTCTCCACACACCAGGGCCTTTGCACGTGCTGTGCCCCTGTGCCTAGCATGTTCTCTCCTTCATCAGGTCGCAGAAGTTACTTCCATGACCCACCCTTTCCTCACCCTGCTGTGGTCTTGTTTGAGATTTCCATTGCCACTGGACATGCCTCTCTTGGAGCACGGGCCCCTCCAGCGCAGAGACCTTGTCCTGCTCCCTGTAGGACGCAGCCAGGCTGCGGGGGAAGGGCGTCCCAGATGAGCCAAGCCTCAGCTCCAGTCCCAGGCCTCACAGCCCAGGGGCCATGTTCCAGAGTCCAGCGGTGGAGAATCCTCCACCGCCCCCGCCCCCACCCGCCACCCTCCTGCCTGGCTGTGAGGGCCAATTTCACGGGGGATGGTTGGGGATAGGGGCAGTGAGGAGGGAGCAGCTGGGGTGCTCCCCGAGAGGTTGGTGAAAAGTTCCTTTTTCCCCTAGCGTTTGGGCTGTGTGGGCTGAGGGTTGGAGGGGGAGGTCTGGACAGCTGGTGGTCCTTGAGTGTGGAAGAAGGTGGCCTTCCCCTCCGAGTGGTCCCGGCACTCCTGGAAGCCCTCCCATCCACATGGAGGCCTGCTTCTGCTTCTGGTTCTGTTGACATCTAAGAGTGAGCTAGCTCAGCCTGGTGGGTGATCCCTGAGAGGAGGGAAGCCAGTCACAGCCAAGCCCCGGCCCCTTCTGGATCGCCTTGGGGCTTCAGAGCACCCTCTGTGGGCTGACCCCCGCCCAAGGCCCCCACATGTCGAATGGGGCTCCTTTTGAGCCACTGGGTTTGGGAATGGATGGCCGTGTTCAGGTTCTAGGGGCATTAGGCCTCAAGTTTCCTCATCTGAACACCTCCCTCTCACGGGATTCAGAGAATATTTGGCAGCCTCTCGGGATGCCTGGATTGGAGACTGTCTCTGCTGTGTGGGTGCCACCTCACCCCACCGGCCCAGTCCCTCCCAGAACCCCCAGCCCTTTCCCCACCCCGACTCTGGCCCCTGCCACCTCTGCGCTCCTGTGCTCTGTTCTGGGCTGTTCCGGGTTCCGCATCCACCCAGCGTACCATAGCTTCCTCTGGGGTCTGAGTGGCCCCTCTCTGGCTACTGGCCACTGGCTTATCTGCTGCACAGGCTGGAATTTCAGGCTTGCTGGGAGGGGAGGCAAAGAGAGGAGTTTCTTGATAATAGAAGTTACTTCCATGACCCACCCTTTCCTCACCCTGCTGTGGTCTTGTTTGAGATTTCCATTGCCACTGGACATGCCTCTCTTGGAGCACGGGCCCCTCAAGCGCAGAGACCTTGTCCTGCTCCCTGTAGGACGCAGCCAGGCTGCGGGGGAAGGGCGTCCCAGATGAGCCAAGCCTCAGCTCCAGTCCCAGGCCTCACAGCCCAGGGGCCAAGTTCCAGAGTCCAGCGGTGGAGAATCCTCCACCGCCCCCGCCCCCACCCGCCACCCTCCCACCCTGGCTGTGAGGGCCAATTTCACGGGGGATGGTTGGGGATGGGGCAGTGAGGAGGGAGCAGCTGGGGCGCTCCCCGAGAAGTTGGTGAAAAGCTCCTTTTTCCCCTAGCATTTGGGCTGTGTGGGCTGAGGGTTGGAGGGGGAGGTCTGGACAGCTGGTGGTCCTTGAGTGTGGAAGAAGGTGGCCTTCCCCTCCGGGTGGTCCCGGCACTCCTGGAAGCCCTCCCATCCCATCCATCCAAGGCCTGCTTCTGCTTCTGGTTCTGTTGACATCTAAGAGTGAGCTAGCTCAGCCTGGTGGGTGGTCCCTGAGAGGAGGGAAGCCAGTCACAGCCAAGCCTCGGCCCCTTCTGGATCGCCTTGGGGCTTCAGAGCACCCTCTGTGGGCTGACCCCCGCCCAAGGCCCCCACATGTGGAATGGAGCTCCTTTTGAGCCACTGGGTTTGGGAATGGATGGCCGTGTTCAGGTTCTAGGGGCGTTAGGCCTAAAGTTTCCTCATCTGAGCACCTCCCTCTCACGGGATTCAGAGAATATTTGGCAGCCTCTCGGGATGCCTGGATTGGAGACTGTCTCTGCTGTGTGGGTGCCACCTCACCCCACCGGCCCGGTCCCTCCCAGAGCCCCCAGCCCTTTCCCCACCCCGACTCTGGCCCCTGCCACCTCTGCGCTCCTGTGCTCTGTTCTGGGCTGTTCCGGGTTCCGCATCCACCCAGCGTACCCTAGCTTCCTCTGGGGTCTGAGTGGCCCCTCTCTGGCTACTGGCCACTGGCTTATCTGCTGCACAGGCTGGAATTTCAGGCTTGCTGGGAGGGGGAGGCGGGGCAAAGAGAGGAGTTTCTTGACTGGAATCACCTGAAAACTTACCTGGAGTCAGAGCCTTTCCCTTGCACCTGGCAGTGGGTGGGCAACAGGAGGAGACCCCCAGTCTGCACCTTTGTCAGGACCTGGCTGGGACGCTGGCAGGGGCCGGTTTTGACCAGGCGCTTGTATTTCAAGGCCCTCTCGTGGACTGGCATAGATGGCAGCCAAGCTTCTATGTACCAGATAAGAACATCAGAGAGAAAGCCAAACATCCCTTTTCACTCTCGCCAGTATTTCAGAGGGAAAGGGAAAATCACCAAAAGAGGAAGGAGACAATTTTAGAGGGACAGTCTCCCAAGAAAGGCCCTTGGCTTCCTCAGTCAGTCGGCCATGCTTGGCCGGGGCCCATGGGAAAGAAGGATGACTCTCTGTGGATTGGTTTCAGGAAACAGCAACTTCCAGAACATAGGGACTTCAAAAAAAACCATGGGGTGAGGCCTTGGAGCTTCAGGGTGGGTGGGACCTGGAAATGGTTTTTTTGTTGGTTTTGTATTTCATTGCATAAGTCCTTGCAAACTTTGCATTCTAATAGAGTCTTGGTGGCTTATGACACAAAAGTGGTTTCTTCACCACTTAAATCTTTGGGATGCAGGTGAGGCAGAAATTTTTTGCAGTCAATAGACATGCTGCCTTTTAAGATCCCCATTTAAGAATCAAAAGTTGAGGGAATGCCCTGGTGCTCCAGTGGTTAGAACTGTCACTGCTCTGAGGGCCCGGGTTTGATCCCTGGTTAGGGAACTAAGAGCACAGACTGCACAGTGCGGTCCCCAAAAAGGATCTCAGGTTGGACTTGGGCTTTGAAACATTAGGCCTCAAGTTTCCTCATCTGAACACCTCCCTCTCACGGGATTCAGAGAATATTTGGCAGCCTCTCGGGATGCCTGGATTGGAGACTGTCTCTGCTGTGTGGGTGCCACCTCACCCCACCGGCCCAGTCCCTCCCAGAACCCCCAGCCCTTTCCCCACCCCGACTCTGGCCCCTGCCACCTCTGCGCTCCTGTGCTCTGTTCTGGGCTGTTCCGGGTTCCGCATCCACCCAGCGTACCATAGCTTCCTCTGGGGTCTGAGTGGCCCCTCTCTGGCTACTGGCCACTGGCTTATCTGCTGCACAGGCTGGAATTTCAGGCTTGCTGGGAGGGGGAGGCGGGGCAAAGAGAGGAGTTTCTTGATTGGAATCACCTGAAAACTTACCTGGAGTCAGAGCCCTTCCCTTGCACCTGGCAGGGGGTGGGCAACAGGAGGAGACCCCCAGTCTGCACCTTTGTCAGGACCTGGCTGGGACGCTGGCAGGGGCCGGTTTTGACCAGGCGCTTGTATTTCAAGGCCCTCTCGTGGGCTGGCATAGATGGCAGCCAAGCTTCTATGTACCAGTTAAGAACATCAGAGAGAAAGCCAAACATCCCTTTTCACTCTCGCCAGTATTTCAGAGGGAAAGGGAAAATCACCAAAAGAGGAAGGAGACAATTTTAGAGGGACAGTCTCCCAAGAAAGGCCCTTGGCTTCCTCAGTCAGTCGGCCATACTTGACCGGGGCCCATGGGAAAGGAGGATGACTCTCTGTGGATTGGTTTCAGGGAACAGCAACTTCCAGAACACAGGGACTTCAAAAAAAAAAAAAACATGGGGTGAGGCCTTGGAGCTTCAGGATGGGTGGGACCTGGAAATGGTTTTTCTTTGTTGATTTTGTATTTCATTGCATAAGTCCTTGCAAACTTTGCATTCTAATACAGTCTTGGTGGCTTATGACACAAAAGTGGTTTCTTCACCACTTAAATGTTTGGGATGCAGGTGAGGCAGAAATTTTTTGCAGTCAATACACACGCTGCCTTTTAAGATCCCCATTTAAGAATCAAAAGTTGAGGGAATGCCCTGGTGCTCCAGTGGTTAGAACTGTCACTGCTCTGAGGGCCCGGGTTTGATCCCTGGTTAGGGAACTAAGAGCACAGACTGCACAGTGCGGTCCCCAAAAAGGATCTCAGGTTGGACTTGGGCTTTGAAATCCATCCAGTTTGCGGTCCTGGTTCTGCCACTCTTTAGCTGAGTGATCTCTCTGAGCCTGTTTCTTCCTCTGTAAAATGGGACCCCTATCACATCTTAGGGTGTCCTGGTGCTATGAGCCGACCTGTGAGGGGGTGTCAAGGGTACTGGGCCCCCCTCAAGGTGGATCCTTGGTGCGGTCTCCCTGGGGTTGTGCCTTGCAGTGTGATTTTCGTGGAGCTTCGCAGGAGGAGCAGCTGCAAGCCAAGGGGAGCTACCCCGGCAGGTGGGTGGCTGAGAGGAGGCATTCTGGTTCCCCCGCAGATTGTGAGCTGAGCTCAGACCACCTCCTCTGAGGGGAGGGCGGGGTGGCAGCCGCCACCTTCCAGGCAGGCTGGGGAAACAGAGGTTCATGGGTGGGGGTGCACAGGAGCCAAGGAGGGGTCTGTCTCTTGGGGAAGCCTTGTGTGTATCCTGGGTTGGGGAGAAGGTACCGGAGTTGGTGTGTCCCCATCTCCTCCAAGACCCTCTTGTGCAGAGCCAGCCCTTCCCCGGCCAGGAGCCCGGCTGGTTCCCCTGGGAGCCTGTTGCTTTCTCTTTCTTTGGTTTTATCTCAAGCTTCATTCTGTCTTCTGGATTCTTCTTCCACACTGTCTCCTGGTCTCTCCTCTGCTTCTCGCCTGCCTCTGTGGGCTCTGGGTGGTGCCCGCCACCTTCCCACTGGGCCTGGGGTCCACCAAGGGCCACGGGCAGGAGCTGTGTCAGGGAGTGTGTGTGAGTGTGTATGCACGCAGGTGGGTGAACACCAGCACTTGGACATGTGAGGGTGCAGACGGGCCCACATGGGGGCCTGGGAGCAGGGACACTCTTGCCTTCTGGGGTTGGAACGCTGTCCCCGGCTCTTGCCCAAGGCCGATGTTTTAACATTTATCTTTCTTAAAAAGCCATCGCCCTTTTGGGCAGTGTGGCCAGCTTGGCACCGCAGGAGGGCCGAGGAGTCTCGTCGGCCAGGCCTCGTGTTATCCGTCAAGCCTCTCGCTACGTGTTCTGGAAGCCGTGTGTACTGGACGGGCCTTCCGGCAGGAGCCTGAGCAGCTTCTCGCCACTGCTGGCCATGGCTGGGCCAGGGAGGCCAGGCCCCTCCTTCTAGGCCTTCTCTGCCTGGTCTCCTCCCAATGCCAGAGCACAGCGGTAGCTCTGGGGCTGCGAACGATGTCAGGCTGGCCAGCCTCCCGCGTAAGTCCTGTGCCTCTGGAGGCAGAGATGCCCCATACGTCCGTGTGAGTGAGCTCGTGGGCCCTCAGAGTCAGAGGCGGAGTTCTCCTTATTGGATGACAAGATGAAGCTGCCTGCTGTGCAGTCACCAGCCAGCCTGGGAACAGGGGCCGTGCCCCAGGAGCAGCGTCCAGTGAAAAGGACCCCGGAGTCAGGAGCCCTGCGTCCAGTCCTGGCCAGTCCACAGTCTGCTCATTCAAAAATGGGGTGCCAAGGCCCACTAAGAGGAAGAGGCCCGGGGGCCCAGACTGCAGCATTGTGCCCAGACAGTTCAGCCTGGCCAGCCACCTGGACCAGGCTCGCCTCTGCATCCCCAGGGCTCAGTCACGAATGGTGTGGCCTCATGACACGGTGACGGACGCAGTAGGCAGCCGCTGGGGCCCTGAGTCCAGCTCACTCACCACAGCAGGTGAGATCTGAGCCATGCTTGCTCGGTGACCACAAAGCTACTGGAGGCCTGGGGTCACGCTGTGGCCAGGTCCCTTCCTTTTCTCACCTCTAAAGTGGGGGTGAGCATACACAGAGGAGGTGAGGTATAAAGAT